>OY992895.1:56801614-56896614 GCA_963921405.1 Cepaea hortensis | reverse complement strand
GCGATGACCCCCAGGAGTCTCCGGGATAATTGCACTCGTGAACCTAACGAGGTAGACCGGAGTCGAACTCTCAACCTTCGGAGTGAGAGGCCGGCAAAGTAACCACTACGCCATGGAGACTCCCCTGGTCATGTAATGAGAAAACACGCACAGGAAGACACCCTATGGTCATGTGATGAGAAGACACGAACTGGAAGACACCATGACCACTGGAAATATCAGCGGTAGGTGAGGCAGGAAAGACCAAAAGACATGGTCCTGGATGGACTGAGACGGTGGCAGGGCGGGATATTGTCAGTGGAACTAGTCCAGAACACCGGCGATCGACATCTATAGAGATGCACGAACGCCATCTCCAGTGGGCAGGGCACATGATGATGATCGCAAATGGGCACCTTTACTTAGTAAATCCATAACGACATTTGGCACACCGGAAGTCTTGAGGTAACCCTGGGATACTCTCTGATATCCAGTTTGAGGTTCAGTTGCTACTAGATGTGTAAGTGGTACAATGAACATATGTCATTGCTGGATGGGTTTGAACCTCGGATCACTGCGTTGGTGACTAGTACTCTATTATGGATCCTATTTGACCTGCATGAGCTGAAAATACCAACAATCGTCTCTGTTAGTTCCGTGACACCTTGAGTTGTAGCTCCAGACACGCGAACACTGCATGAGTTACCTGCTTATTGTTGCTGTCGTTTGTAACCAAAGCTGTGTGACTGTTTTATTCTATCAGCTTTACCTGCGAGCTTTGTCACCCCCCCCCCCCCCCACACACACACACAAACACACACACCCACACATCTTCTGCAACTGTTGTTTTCTAGTTCTGTTGTAACATATTTATTTGCTTCGGTTCTAATTGTTATGCTTCTGCCCTTCCAGTTTATTGTAGGCCTAAGATTGCCAGAACTACCGAGCGTAATCTTGCCAAGACATCAATAGCAGCTGAAGAATGCTGGTATTGACTGCAATGTACTGTAAAAGGATATGCGGAAAAAAAAAGATTGTCAGGATGCTTGCCATGCACATCTATATCAGTCCAGCAACAAGTTACAACTATACAATTTAAATAAACATCTTCATAGGCAAATCAATATCATTTCAGATCAGAAACAATTACTTTTATGTCAAATAGAAAAAGACACTGTAAAAAAAACAAGAAGACAAAAAGAAGACTTGTATCTCTTAAGTTCCCAATCGGTGGGGAATTCCCAGATTATTTCAAGATCACGTTAATACAAGAACCGATTACTTGATATTGTTTTTTTTTTTCCTTCATACTTTACGGTTCTGTACGTCTCACCCTTCTGAAATTCATTTTATAACATAAGTAGACCCGCAAATCACGTTTTATGTAGTCGTCTAGATTTGTTTTAGTATGTGCTATTAAATTTAGCTTCCATTATTACGTATACTGTGTAGGGGCGGAGGGGGGGGGGATTTTTGGGGAGGAAATACGAAAGGGGGGAATGACGTTCTGAGAAAATGGTGAAGGGTGGCACGGGCCAAAAAAGGTTGAGAACCACTGTCTTAATTATACCTATGCGAGAAAAGACTGCCATTAACACAAAAGGGTTTGAATAAAACAACAAAGGGGAAAAAAAAGGTTTAACATAAAACACGAATGGCGAAAAAAAAAGAAAAAAAGTGAAAGAACAGAAACAATAAACAAAGCTGATGGTGCAGGAACCGCCCCGTGGCTTGAAACACTGAATGTGGGTCGTTGGAACCAGGCCATCAATTTCTGCAGCAGTTCAAGGCGCACTACTTCCCACACTCGGGTTAATTACCCCTGACCTTATAGGTTCTGGACCTGGACGTCTATCAAACCACCACGGCTGTCAATGCCACCACTGACCTGTTACTTCAGTCACCAGTTGTAAACTCAGCGTGGTTAATTCATCCTCCTCCTCGTTGCTCCTACTACTCATTGCCTTCCCTAATCAGCTGCTCCCCTTCTTCCCGGTCACAATGCTGCCACTGCTGCTTTTGTTTATGTCCTCACTAGAGTTTGAGCTCTAGACAGTCGGTGAGGGAGCTAGTATAGCAGTGGCTGGACACTCACTTACTTGCCCCAAGGTTATTGGTTCGAATCCGCATAGCGACAGATTTTGAAAATGGGTCGTGGCTCTCAGCTCGACCGAGGCGACAATGGGTACCAGAAATGCTTTGGGAAATAAAGGCTACCGACGTGATGCTGACCACATGACATGCCGGGTGTCGGTTGGAGTATACACATGTGGGTATAGTGCTATGTGAGTCATGAGCCTGAAGGCGAGTTACAGTGTCTTGTACTACTTTAACTACACTCAGTGAGTCTGATACAAGGTCCACCATTCATGTGGAATGATGAGTTTGACAAAAGATCATCCATTCATTGGAATGATGAGTTTGACACAAGATCATCCATTCATATAAAATGATGAGTTTGGCACAAGATCACCCGTTCATGTAAAATGATGAGTTTGACAAAAGTTCCATTCATGTAGAATGATGAGTTTGACACAAGATCATCCATTCATGTAAAACAACGAGTTTGACAAAAGCTCATCCATTCATGTAAAATGTCACTGCTTTGTTCAGACAGAAAAGTATGTTGTTCCAGTGCGGGTTTTATATTAGTTAACTCGGCCCATGAATAACTTTAACTACTAACCTTTTATTACATTTCCTACTTCTTCGCTAACCCTCTAGTTTGATGTGTCTACATCTACTCCTACACCAAATATAACTTCTGTTCTGAACACCACTTGTCCCAAACAGTTGTTTCTTGCCTTCATCCCACAGTTGCCAGGGATAGCAAGAATTAAAGTGCCGAACTTTTAAAATGTCAACTGTAATCAAACAGAACAGACAGTTTTTGACGCCAATAAAATGCCGGCACTTGTCAGTGTCAGAAAGTGACCGCTGTCTGCGCTCATGCAGCGAGCCTCAATGCGGCCGTGTCCGGCTAATTTTCTAGAACACCAATGGCGTTGTGGAGAGAGCTGCACATCCTGTTCAGCTAATTCCCACAACAGTGGTGGCGCTATGGAGAGAATCACGGGCCTCATCTGGTACTGGGGTATTCGTGCTGGGCCTGGTTTAATTCGCGGTGGTGAAACAAGCAATCATTGTTGAAGACAAGAGCTATAATACTGTATTTGTGGCCATATTTGTTCCATAGGCATATACAGAATATGATCAAACCGATAGAGAGAAGACCATCACTAGCCATCATTGCTGGGTGCACAATGTATTTGTGGCAATGCCTGTTGACTTTATGTACAGACAATAGAATCAAACCGACAGAGCGAAGACCAACCAACACAAGCAATCATTGTTGAGTACAAGATGTATAATATTGTATTTGTGGCAATGCCTGTTGGCTGTCTGTACAGACAATAGAATCAAACCGACAGAGCGAAGACCAACCAACACAAGCAATCATTGTTGAGTACAAGTTGTATAATATTGTATTTGTGGCAATGCCTGTTGGCTGTCTGTACAGACAATAGAATCAAACCGACAGAGCGAAGACCAACCAACACAAGCAATCATTGTTGAGTACAAGATGTATAATATTGTATTTGTGGCAATGCCTGTTGGCTGTCTGTACAGACAATAGAATCAAACCGACAGGGAGAAGACCTAGCCCAATCAATAACTGTTGAAACATGATGTATAATATTGTATTTGTGGCAATGTCTGTTGAATGAGCATACAGAGAATATAGAGTCAAACCGATAGAGAGAAGGCCAGGACTCAGAATGGGAGAGAAAGCAATAAAGGATATAAGATGCCGAGGCGATACCATTTATTGGCTGAAACAGAGCTGGATGTCCAAAAATATTGCTTAGATATACATTTAAAGAAAACTATGATTATCAACAAAGATTATGCAAAGGGAATTTTAAAAACATAATGAATGAAAAGAAATGTACGCAGATAAAATTGATTTTCATATAAGGGACCATGAATAACATATGATGACAGGCGTGAGAAAGAAATAGGTGAAATAATAGGATTGCTCAAAGTAACATTCACCAACATGACACCAATGTCCATCTCTAAATAGATAAGTTACCTACTATAATAAAGATTGTTCGGTTATTACCTTTACCCTCCATATTTGGATGGTGCTGAAAAAATGAACAATGAATAGATCATGTGAGAATATAACTTAATATTTTGGAATGATGTTATTAAGAATTTAGTTATTGGATGAGAACCATGGCAGGAGAATAAACCAAAGAATGGCGGAGTTTTAAGAAAAATTCAGATTACTTCTTCTTAAAGGATGTGGTAAAGTGAAAATGGAGGGGTGACTGAAAAAGGAAGACGGCGTTGCGTGTGAGTGGATAACATCAAGAGATGGGTTGGGAAAAATTCCTTTATGTGTGCACCGCGAAGACGACGTTGCATATGAGTGGATATCATCAAGAGATAGATTGGAAGTATCATGTATGAGTGCACCGCGAAGACACAGGACAGGCGATGATGAAACCTTAATGCAGTCATTCTTCGATACTGAGATGGTCCTGGGTGATGAGGTCATGATGATTCGTGACACGCCACTTGAGTCCAGCCCGGAGTTGCAAGTTAAGATCTGATATCAGCAGGGAATCAAATAGTTACATAATCCTCCTCTAACTAGCAAACACGGCAGGGTCCAGTCCACCCATGGACACTGTCTGCGGTACACAGTAAGGAACTGGATGCCGGCGGATTGACCGCTCATCCCAGGGTTGTCAGTCAATTGTCCAGCCTTCCTGGACAAGTGCCAAATATAGAGGCAGCCGTCTGCACGTTAAAACCTCCTTTAAAGTGGGACATCGTAACGAGTAGGCTGTAAATTCGTTGCCTTGGCGAATTTCTAAATAATACATATTTATAGCATTTGTTTAAGAATGAAAAAAAAAACGCAGTGTTGATTTCAAATACCTCGGCGAAAGGCACCACCATTGCAGATTGGTTGTAAATGGACACAATGATTGGCTGTAAATGGACAGAGTGCATCCACTGAGCTTGTCATGACGAGCACGGAACAAGCCGGCTCATAAACGAGAAGAAGAAGATACATACTAGCAAACACAAGCACATAAGTTCATTGAGCAGGCAATAATTTCACTGTAGCGCATAGTTTTCTTGAGTCAGCGAAAACCAGAAGCGGAACTGGTCTGCTAAGTTCGTAGTTTTCTGGAGACAACTGAAAGCAGTCCACGTCTCGTGGCTGGCAGTTGATCAACTTGATACAATCCGTGTACGAGGCTGGGCAGACCGCCTTGCGTTGGGTTTAAAAAAAAAATTAAATGGTATAGATGCCGGTTGTTCAGAAAGCAATGGCAAACTACTCAACGTAAACTTGCCAAGAGATCACAAAGAGCCCAAAAAATGCTGTGGTTGCCTGCGACGTCCTTTAAAGGATATGTAACTAACTTAACTAACAAAGCTAGGAGCTGTTTCTCAACCCCTTCACACCGTTTTCTAATCAATGCCTGTTAGGGTCACATCAGTGGTGTGTCAGAGCCTAGGCAGAGTTAGTGAATTTGTTTATAAGTTCTCCCCCCCCCCCCCCCCCTATACATGATATTTTCCCACCCCATCTTGAGTCAGTAGACCAGCAGTGGATAGGAAAGCACTGAGGGCCATTGCAATAAAGCGAGGAACAACTTCACAGTTGCTATTTCTCTAATGGACATCGCAGTGCGCACTGGACAATAGAACAAACATGCATTTGATTGTAACACGGAACTCCAGGCCGGTTCCTCGCGGTCTGTCACGCAAACAATCAAGTGTATGCCCTTTGCTGGCAGTTGTAGTCATCCCCAACAATTACTGGCCGTTTGTGATTTAATGAACAATTTTTAGTTCGGAAATTTGTCATTACTTTCTGAACATGTTATTTACATGAAAGTTGTATTGACCAGCGTGTGTGTTTGTGTGGAACTAACCCACTACGCCGCAGTCAGAAGAGAAAACACCAGTTTCGTTTGTTGTGTTATGATCATTTCCCAGCGGTGAACACTGGGCTTAATTCGCTTCCTCTTACACTGCCGACCCGCCGGTGGTGGGGATACGGGATTCATTCCCTACACCTGTCGGTTGGAAGTCAACGTCGACTTCTTGCTCTGAAGTCAATGACAAACTAGTGAACGTAAAGATTGCCTAATAAACCCACCAGGTGTTGGGGTTGAAGGCAACGTCCCGCAGAAGACGTGCAGCGTTACAGAAAAGCATATTTCTACCAATGGTTCTCAGCTTTTGGGACACCCCGGAGATGGTGCTTACCAAGCGCAGCCATGACAAATACGATATGTTAATATCCCGTAGACATAGTGGGAACGTGTTTGACACCACTGAGCCAGCTATAGGTACCCTCTCACGGCACGGCTCCGGCTATCGTCTCGCGTGAGCAGGATTTTCATTACAGATAAGAGGAGAATAGACGTTATTTGATAGCCCTCGACGTGAATATAACAAGCACGGACACCCTCCCCCAGCTGCTCGGGACACGGTGCTATACCGTGTGGTACCCCCTGATAGACTTGACAATTGTGAGATGAATGAGTCTATAGGTTTCGCCAAACACTTACTTGTACAGCCGATAACTTAACTGTTTGCTCCCCGCGGAGACTATGGCACACATGCCAGCTGAGAAAGATATAAAAGTACCACATGCAGGAAACCCAAATAGGATTTGATCGTAACAGTGCTGTTCTTGCTACACGGAACCGGTGGAAATGCATCTTGAACAATGAGCACTGGAGAAACAGCACGTGACGTGGTCATGCTCCGGGAGAATGACGGGTGTTGATAAGAAGATGAATGAAGGGGTCACGAGGAGAAAGTTGCAGTTATGAGAACACGTTACAAAAAGACAGTTATAAATAGTGTATGGAAATATATGTGAATGTATGTCTGAATTTTCATTAACAAACAATATTTAAATTTTTTTTTTTTTTTTGGGGGGGGGGGGGGGGGGCGTTGTGTTGAGGTTCCGTTGCACATTTGTTAGCGGTTCGGAGGTCAAGTCTCCTCGGACAAGGGCCACAAGTCAGGAGAATCTGTGTTCACGTTTATCACGTGACCAGCCCATCGGCAGTTATAAATCACCTTGATCGAATAGTCCGCTGACCAGGCATTTCAAAAATGAGAAATCCTACTCACAAAATGTGAGTTCATGACATGCACACATTTGGATCGCTGGTGGTGCTACAGAGTCCATGCACTGTGCTGAGATGTTCTATAAGAGGAAACCTATGTCAGTATCTGTGTGCAACGGCGGTGGCCGTATTCTAGCACAACTACGAATCAAACATAACAAGCGTCATCCCTGTTGTGTCATATCTAGTCCTATCCCTGTTGTGTCGTATCTAGTCCAATCCCTATTGTGTCATATCTAGTCGAATCCATGTTGTGTCATATCTAGTCCAATCCCTGTTGTGTCGTATCTAGTCTCATCCCAATTGTGTCGTATCTAGTCCAATCCCTGTTGTGTCATATCTAGTCCAATCCCTGTTGTGTCGTATCTAGTCTCATCCCAATTGTGTCGTATCTAGTCCAATCCCTGTTGTGTCGTATCTAGTCCAATCCATGTTGTGTCATATCTAGTCTCATCCCAATGGTGTCATATCTAGTCTCATCCCAATTGTGTCGTATCTAGTCCAATCCCTGTTGTGTCATATCTAGTCCAATCCCTGTTGTGTCGTATCTAGTCTCATCCCAATTGTGTCGTATCTAGTCCAATCCCTGTTGTGTCGTATCTAGTCCAATCCATGTTGTGTCATATCTAGTCTCATCCCAATTGTGTAATAATCAGTCTCATCCATGTTGTGTAATATCGAGTCTCATCCCGTAGGTTGAACGCACAGACACAGAGACACAGCCCATAAACCGTTTATCGTCTGTGTCCCTATGTTGTATAGTTTCAGCCTCCCTATGTTGTATAGTTTCAGCCTCCCTATGTTGTATAGTTTCAGCCTCCCTATGTTGTATAGTTTCAGCCTCCCTATGTTGTATAGTTTCAGCCTCCCTATGTTGTATAGTTTCAGCCTCCCTATGTTGTATAGTTTCAGCCTCCCTATGTTGTATAGTTTCAGCCTCCCTATGTTGTATAGTTTCAGCCTCCCTATGTTGTATAGTTTCAGCCTCCCTATGTTGTATAGTTTCAGCCTCCCTATGTTGTATAGTTTCAGCCTCCCTATGTTGTATAGTTTCAGCCTCCCTATGTTGTATAGTTTCAGCCTCCCTATGTTGTATAGTTTCAGCCTCCCTATGTTGTATAGTTTCAGCCTCCCTATGTTGTATAGTTTCAGCCTCTCTATGTTGTATAGTTTCAGCCTCCCTATGTTGTATAGTTTCAGCCTCCCTATGTTGTATAGTTTCAGTCTCCCTATGTTGTATAGTTTCAGCCTACCTATGGTGTATAGTTTCAGCCTCCCTATGTTGTATAGTTTCAGTCTCCCTATGTTGTATAGTTTCAGCCTACCTATGGTGTATAGTTTCAGCCTCCCTATGTTGTATAGTTTCAGCCTCCCTATGTTGTATAGTTTCAGCCTCCCTATGTTGTATAGTTTCAGCCTCCCTTTGGTGTATAGTTTCAGCCTACCTATGGTGTATAGTTTCAGCCGCCCTATGTTGCATAGTTTCAGTGTCCCTATGTTGTATAGTTTCAGCCTCCCTATGTTGTATAGTTTCAGCCTCCCTTTGGTGTATAGTTTCAGCCTCCCTATGTTGTATAGTTTCAGTCTCCCTATGTTGTATAGTTTCAGCCTACCTATGGTGTATAGTTTCAGCCTCCCTATGTTGTATAGTTTCAGCCTCCCTATGTTGTATAGTTTCAGCCTACCTATGGTGTATAGTTTCAGCCTCCCTATGTTGTATAGTTTCAGCCTCCCTATGGTGTATAGTTTCAGTGTCCCTATGGTGTATAGTTTCAGCCTCCCTATGGTGTATAGTTTCAGCCTCCCTATGTTGTATAGTTTCAGCCTCCCTTTGGTGTATAGTTTCAGCCTCCCTATGTTGTATAGTTTCAGCCTCCCTATGTTGTATAGTTTCAGCCTCCCTATGTTGGTGTAGTTTCAGCCTCCCTATGTTGTATAGTTTCAGCCTCCCTATGTTGTATAGTTTCAGCCTCCCTATGTTGTATAGTTTCAGTGTCCGTATGTTGGTATAGTTTCAGCCTCCCTATGGTGTATAGTTTCAGCCTCCCTATGTTGTATAGTTTCAGCCTCCCTATGGTGTAGTTTCAGCCTCCCTATGGTGTATAGTTTCAGCCTCACTATGTTGTATAGTTTCAGCCTCCCTATGTTGGTGTAGTTTCAGCCTCCCTATGTTGTATAGTTTCATCCTCCCTATGGTGTATAGTTTCAGCCTCCCTATGTTGTATAGTTTCAGTGTCTTTATGGTGTATAGTTTCAGCCTCCCTATGTTGTATAGTTTCAGCCTCCCTATGTTGTATAGTTTCAGCCTCCCTATGTTGTATAGTTTCAGTGTCCCTATGTTGGTGTAGTTTCAGCCTCCCTATGTTGTATAGTTTCAGCCTCCCTATGGTGTATAGTTTCAGCCTCCCTATGTTGTATAGTTTCAGCCTCCCTATGGTGTATAGTTTCAGCCTCCCTATGGTGTATAGTTTCAGCCTCCCTATGGTGTATAGTTTCAGCCTCCCTATGTTGTATAGTTTCAGCCTCCCTATGTTGGTGTAGTTTCAGCCTCCCTATGTTGTATAGTTTCAGCCTCCCTATGTTGTATAGTCTCAGCCTCCCTATGTTGTATAGTTTCAGCCTCCCTATGGTGTATAGTTTCAGCCTCCCTATGGTGTATAGTTTCAGCCTCGCTGTGTTGTATAGTTTCAGCCTCCCTATGTTGGTGTAGTTTCAGCCTCCCTATGGTGTATAGTTTCAGCCTCCCTATGGTGTATAGTTTCAGCCTCCCTATGGTGTATAGCTTCAGCCTCCCTATGTTGTATAGTTTTAGCCTCCCCATGTTGTATAGTTTCAGTCTCCCTATGGTGTATAGTTTCAGCCTCCCTATGGTGTATAGTTTCAGCCTCCCTATGTTGTATAGTTTTAGCCTCCCTATGTTGTATAGTTTCTGTCTCCCTATGGTGTATAGTTTCAGTCTCCCTATGGTCAGCCTTCCTATGTTGTATAGTTTTAGCCTCCCTATGGTGTATAGTTTCAGCCTCCCTATGTTGTATAGTTTTAGCCTCCCTATGTTGTATAGTTTCTGTCTCCCTATGGTGTATAGTTTCAGTCTCCCTATGGTCAGCCTCCGTATGTTGTATAGTTTTAGCCTCCCTATGTTGTATAGTTTCAGTGTCCCCATGTTGTATAGTTTCAGCCTCCCTATGTTGTATAGTTTCAGCCTCCCTATGGTGTATAGTCCCAGTGTCCTAAACAAGATTGTTTTATTGTGTACATTATGCATGCCCATGCACGTACCTCGCAGTTTCCGCGGTTTTGACCTCCAGTGCCCATAACATCAGGATGTGTTCTTGACTACGCGGATCTTAGTTCCTATCCTAGCACATGAAACGGGTACCAAAACAACATCTGGGAGGCGAAGTGACCTTCAAGATGATCTCCCTACCCCGGCATCAGCGCACAGGAAGTTTAAATGCTATACAGATATGATCCTCTCTGCCACGCGGAAGGCTGGTCAGAGCTGCAAGAGATAGCAACAGATAGGATGGCTTAGCAAGCGTTGGTTCAAGGCCCATACTTCAATGGTGTTTCAAAGACAAGAGGAAGGAGAAGAATCAGGTTACGTGTGTTAGTGCCTGGCTATAGACTGAGGTTTAACATAACATACTTCATGTATGTACGCATACGTACACGTATCCTTTTCTGCAGTGTCGTCTGTCTTCGGTCTTAATGAATAGTGACAGTAAGCGCAGACGTGTTGTCGGAAAATGCTGCAGGATAGTTTACTCAGGGCTACTCTTAAATCAGACACCGGTGCCTGTTTGTCTGTGACGCCGGCTCGCCCGGACTTAAACAAACAACTGGTGGTAATGAGACGGTGTTGCCGAGGAAAATGTTGCATAATATTGTTACTCACAACCAAATGTCCGGGCTTCTTTGGGTATGTTCCCATGTTACCTCTGTGAAGCAAACCCTTTTGTTATGAAATTAACATTACTAATACTGGTTTGGTTACCTGGCATATGAAAAACATGCTGTCAACCGATTATTGTATACTATACCACAATGAGCCGGGCTCCGTGGCGAAGGTCTTAAGGACGTGACTAGTAAGCCAGCTTACCCGCGTTCGAAGCACCTGCGACCGATTTGGCAGAAGACCGCGTTGCACTGGATTTTAATGTGTTGGTATGGGAGCCGGTCGTTCAGAAAGCAATGGCAATCTACTGAATGTATACTTGCCAAGACATCAACAACAGCAGTAAAATGCTGGTTTTGACAGCGATGTCCCGTAAAAAGGATATGGAAAATAAAATACCAATATGAAGACCTCTAAAGGATTATATGAGTCATTGCTCTGAATATAAAATCAGAAAAACGCGTTACAAACGTTAGTCCTTGGAATAGTAAATACCAAACTCGTTATGCATAGGAGGACACCAGCAACATAACATGCCAATAATCTTAAATAACTTAATGAAACGTTGTAACTACAAACGCAGAATTAGCAAGACTATATTACCTTCACAATATGATATATAACAATACAGTAGTATGCAAATGAAGAAGAAGGGATTGATTGATATACAAATGATTGTTCGAGAAATAAAAAAAAACAAAACGAATCTGTATTAGGGGTAATAGGCACGCAATATATCGAAATTCAAATCATAAAGAAAAAGATACCGCCAAATTATGATATAACAATGCAAGGCAAGTGCTCAGGATAGTCAATAAATTCAAATATTTGGTGGAAGTCATAGCGTCAGATGGAAGATGGGTGCCAGAGAGTAAGAGTAGAATATGCTATGGAACAGCTGTAATTAAGAAGGTGAAAAGTGTCTTCATGTAATGAGTCGCATTCACGGAATGTCGGAAGAGAGTTCTGAAATGCTATAGCGAACCCGTTTTATTATATGGCAGTGAATCGCGAATCGGGAATGGGCACACCAGAAGGAGAATGGAAGGAATGAAAGTGTGGTTCCTGAGACGAATACTTCGAATACCTGTGGCTGCCAGAATAGCTAGAAATAAATACCTGGAAGAGGTACATGCAAGTAGCACATTATATATAACCACATCATCACCATCAAGTGCCATACCGGCTGGCGTAGGTGTTCATGACT
Organism: Cepaea hortensis; assembly: GCA_963921405.1. Classification (NCBI taxonomy): domain Eukaryota; kingdom Metazoa; phylum Mollusca; class Gastropoda; order Stylommatophora; family Helicidae; genus Cepaea; species Cepaea hortensis. Next base: position 56,884,355 of record OY992895.1, on the reverse strand, counting down.
TTCCACAGATTTGGGTCTTTGGTTTTCTGGATCACCTCCGCTGTTGATATTCCTCCATGCCACCGTCGCAATCAATCCAGCATCTTTTCTCTTCGTCTGCCTCTGCCCCTCTTCCCCTCGATCTTTCCAATATAACTACAAGGGGAAGAACACATATTCTTAGGTCATAAAGTGAGAAGACAGGCATTGTACAATATAGTGACGACTGGAATCAGACCCAGAGAATTAATGCAGGATAGTCCAGGAATATTAACATAAAGGATTCACAACACCGGATTTGTGGAAGGACAATGATCGTCTGTGCCAGTACCCAGAGCGCATGATGATTATGATGATGATGATGACGAGAAGGGAACATACAAACAGATTGGATGTTGAAGCAATCACTACTGATTGAGGACAAGAGTGGATACTTCGAGAGCTCTAGTCTTATACAAAAACACAGCTCACTGTTAAAGGATGTACTGGAAGGAGAAGTGGCCGGGAAGCGTGCAAGAGGCAGGAATCGTTCAGTGTGGTAGACAACATCAAGATATGCTATGAGATTTTCGTGGACAGGGTGGGTTTGAGTCTCATTACAGCCTGCCGTCACTACGGAGATGGCACGTGATGATTGTGATCTACACACAAACTGAGAACACTATTGTCTAATACAATGAACAACGAGGATCCGTGGAAAGATACCTACACCCAACAATTGGGAGATGGCCGATGAGTGTCTGTCTGGTCGGCCACTTTAAGTGCAGGAGACGAGACGGAAGTTGCCTTTGTTGTCCTCAAGATGGAGTTAGTGGCCGGTCCCAAGGGACTTGATCCAAGAAGCTTTACCGTCATGGCATCGTGCTAGCTACATTGGAAGTCACCACGTGCAACGGATGTTTATTTTCCTTAAGAGACATATGTGTGTGGCGGGTGGTAGAGGAGTCGGAATGCATCCCTCCACTTATTGTGGGACGTGTGGTCGAAACAAATCCTCACGTGAAACAAATGATACAAAATTGAGTATTATTATTCATTGTACAGTGTTCTTTCTTCTTCTTCTTCTTCTTCTTCTTCTTCTTCTTCTTCTTCTTCTTCTTCTTCTTCTTCTTCTTCTTCTTCTTTCTTTCTTTCTTTCTTTCTTTCTTTCTTTCTTTATTCATTTCTTTCATCATCCAGTGGAACATAGACGTCCCCCAACCAACTCACGACAATATCATGTTGTGATTGTATTTATTTGAATTGCTGCCTGAATACCATGTCTTATATTGCATTATATTTAGACTTCATTATTACAATAGCGATCACGTTTCTGAAACAAATACTGTCACTCACCAGTAAGTTAACAAAGGGGCCTATTTATACACCTCGTTGCGTATTGGGTATGCGGGGCTAGTGTCACAGTTGTCTAGACCCTGGACACATACGATGTGCCATGTTGTCAACTTAATTGTCTAGACCCTGGACACATACGATAGGCCATGTTGTCAACATAATTGTCTAGACAATGTCACACACGATAGGCCACGTTGTCAAAATCACGCCGGCCTCTTATACCTCCCAGGATATTTCTGATACTAATGTAAGCCGGGTTGACCTGAGTTCAGTTGAGTTTGTTGTTAAAATGTCTCCTCGATGGAGATTCGAACATAAGACCACAGACACGGCAAATAAGCGTACTAACCACTGAGCTACAGATGATCCCTCTCTGGTTAGTATTTTAGTTGAATTTAAACCAACGTCTTCTGTTGATTATTAAAATAACTGACGGTTTTAAACTGAAATATGAAAGTAACAATTTTCAAATTCTGTACAGGACACAACAGCTGAAATACTCCATGTTTACTCAATTAAAGATTGGAGCTACGGATTACTGTGTCTGAGGAACGGGTAGAATGACAGTTAAACATGTGTGGCATTTGTATGCAACATATACAGAATGGAGAAAAGCATGTTAGCCTACAGCCTTTCCATGTGAGCACACACTGTGGAGATGTCAATAAGCTTCAGTTGGTTACTGCTTTCTTTGCTTTGATTTATACTGATGTGTGAAAGTGAAAGAAGAAGAAGAAGAAGAAGAAGAAGAAGAAATGTGTGCAGCTATTTTATATACAAATCCCAATTGAACCGTATGCATGCAATTAAATAAACACCATGCCTATAACTTGTCTACTAAGAAAGCTCCATGAATGTTCAGCACAGACCAGTCTACTCTTGTTCAATGCACTTGTCATACATGTACGTCAACTCATGTCTTTTCTCTCCGGGACGTGTGTTTTTAGTAGATTAATATTTTCCTTCTTGGCAGGCGGCTGTTTATTTCTTCAGTCGCTGTCTAACTGCACTCACTGTGTCCTGTTGTCGGAACTGTGGGCCGCTTAAATGCCGAGAACTCGAGCCCGCCATTATAAATAAATATCGTGGTGCCACAGTGCGCCAACTTACCAAGAAGATATATGTAGAGATAGAACGCTTCAGTTCTTGGGTTGTGACTGGCTGGCGGAATATGGACATGCCAATCAAAGATGTGATCATGCCGTCTGCTAGACGCGGTGGAGGACTTGTCTCTGGAAACTTCTTCGTGGCCGACACGTCGCTGGGTGTACCAGAAGCCGTGCTCTGTGGCAGTTTGTTCATGCAAATACATACACTTGTTTCTGATATGACAAAGAATGTTTCTGGTCCCTTTCCAAGACGTTTCGATAAACCCAATGTCGTTTTTAGACAGTTTTACATTCAGTAGCTTGCCATTGCTTACTTACCAAGAAGTCGACGTTTATGTCCAGCCGACCGGTGTAGACCTGAATCTGACACCATCTAGTACAGACACATCAACTTGTTTCATGTATACATATCTTTCCTTTTCTATTCCTGAATTTACATTTGTACAAGTGCGTGACATTGCATGGCAAATAATGCAGTAAGTAAAGTAAACTTCAGTAAATCACAATTTTCACGTCGCTAGACGTAGTAGGTACATAGTGCTAGCTCCGAATATTTAGACCAATCAACACCCAATACATCGTGTGGTCAGTATTAAACATGCGTCCTTTACTTTCCATGAATATTTTGGTGCACATTATAGGCTGGGTCAACCTGGCAGCCCACGTCATTGAAGAAAAACCCACGCTTCCATGGGGACAACCACGGGGCCAGCAGGCACACATACTAGCTGCTCCTAATGTTATAAATTTAAAAAAGGGGTCCCAAAGAAAGGACCTGGTCATGGTCTGTGATGTGACAGGGCCATGTGATCTCGTCAGCCTATATGCACGGAGGAATGAGGTAACCAGTCGACAAATTCAAGAGTCGAACCCTGACCCGTCAGCCTTCATGACACTAACAGCATAGCTCCCTATCAACTACGCTACCGCGCTACTGTCGTCAGGGAGACATTTCAACACCACACAGCTTGTTTCATGTGTTGTAGCCAGTACTTCAACACAACACAGCTTGTTTCATGTGTTGTAACGAGTACTTTTATTCACTGCTTTTTACTGAACCGCGATTGTCTATTGAAAATACGAGGGCGAGTCAATAAGTAAGTCACACAGTTCTGTGGGGTGGCAGGTAAATGTAGTTTGTGTTTTCTACAGTTGTCATTAGGTGACAGCAACATCGAACTTTATATTCCCGTTCGTCAGGTGGCGCTAGGTATCTCATGCGCATGCGCAGCGCATAAACAAAATGGCGACTGTACTTACGGGGTGTACAACCAAAGAGCAAAGTTGCTGTTGTGCGTTTTTTGTGGGCAAAAGGACTGCCTGCAAGGGACATTCATAAGGAAATGCTTCCTGTTTATGCTGAATCGTACTGTGAAGTTCTATTGATGCTTCATGATGAAATTCCAAGAAAACGTCCAGGACTGCTTACTAGAGGAGTATTGCTTCTTCATGACAATGCCAGACCACATCCGGCTTGATTAACTCAGGAGAAAATTAACCAATTAAGGTGGGAAGGTCTGGAACATCCACCTTACAGCCCCGAATTAGCCTCTAGCGATTTCCACCTTTTTGTTCCACTGAAAACCCACCTTGGCAGGAGACATTTCGTGAATGAAGCCAAAGTTGAATGTGAAGTGAAAACGTGGTTTAGAAAACAGATCACGCAGTTCTATGCAGCCAGTATGGGAGGACTGATAAAACGATGGGATAAGTGCATCAATGTTGGTGGAAATTATGTTGAGAAATAAAAGGACAGTGTATGTATAAACTTAAACTGGTTTTAAGTTGTTATCATATTTAATTATTTTTCTACAGCCATTTGTGACTTACTTATTGACTTCCTCTCGTATTTTTGTGGCGCCTCGTTCTGCAGAAGCAGTCATTTTCAATTGCTGTGGATTAACACTAAATGTCGTAACAACATATTCCATAGATCTCCATATATTTCATCTAATTATTCACAATGAACATCGTAGCAAAATATTCCAAGAGTCTTCATATAATTCATCTAACTATTTACTTTAACTGTCTGCAGAATACACCAGAGATGTTAATATCGTTCATATAATTATTCACTGTAAAGGTCGCAGTTAAATATTCCACGGATCTTCACATATTTTTTTCTAATTATTCACAATGGGGGTAGCAAACAACTGTTCCGTAAACCCCCACGTAATTCATCTCAGGCAACAAGACTGGTAGCAAATTACTTCATAGATCTTCATATATTTCATCTAATCTGTCTGTCCCCTGATGATGATTTATTTTTCTATGGTTACTGTCTATGCCGCCAACCCATCTTTGACGTGTCTTCCCCTTCCTCTGTATCCTTATATTTAGATTCGACTAGCTTTCTTTGATGAATTTGCATGATTGGTTTGAGACTTAATCATCTTCTCTCACATGCATTTCTAACAGACATTTTTTTGGGGGTGAGGGGGTGTCAGAGGGGGAATTGTTTAGGAAGTAACAACAGCAACGAAGGAATCTAGCAACCCTACCTCATAAACCGCAACCTAGAATATGCGAACGCTGAACAATTCACACCAGAAAGGCGGTATCTGCTATGGGACTGTCTTGTTTGTAAAATATCTAAATACATTCCCCTGTGGCTCTCGGTCATTACGTACTCTTTTGTTTTCCTTTAATCTTTTTTTTTTTTTTTGCAGACAGTCTGCTTTTCCAATGTTCTATACGTTTCTTATCTGCTGATTGCATTTATCTCAGCCAACCATTTACGATATCTCAGTTCGTGTGTACACACATTCGTACTGGGGAATAGCTTCTTGGCGCGCACAACTTCTGAAACCCCAGTGGAATAATGTTGCTGCCGATGGCTAAGCTGCTCCTCCACTGATGGAATCTCCTGAACTCCCAGTCTGTATACATTTACACTCGTAGAACTGTTCTTTCTTTTGAGGGTTTATTTTGGAGATTCCTGGGTACAGGTCTAAGGGTGTGCTGCAGCTGTAACAAAGAAGAAATAAGTCTCGTGGCAGGAAACTGTTGTGGTTATGTCGGGGGGAGGGGGGGGGGAGATGGGGTGTTAGGACAATCATATTATGTAGAACTGAATGCACGGAGGGGTGCGTGGTCAGTATTTCACTCCTGTAGAGAACGAAAACAGCTGGTTTGGAACCAGTATCCGACCGCGCTTTATCCTGGCCATGTGACCACGGAAGATATATTACTGGGGACAGTGGGAGTTTTCTAACTAGGTTATCTCTCTTGGCTCACCAATAGTCTCATACAAATTCATCTCATGGATACACTACAGCATATTTAAGGATGACTAGGTTTGAATTTCAAGGTTATTCCAGCAAGCAGCGAATATGAAGGAATAGATTTCTTCTTCTTCCTTCACCTTCAGACGTCACTACGAATATTTGCATATAGCTATGATGGTCTACAAAAAGCGTGTTACTGGAACAACCAGTGTGTTACTGTAACAACCAGTATGTTACTGCAACAACCAGTGTGTTACTGCAACAACCAGTGTGTTACTGGAACAACCAGTGTGTTACTGGAACGATCAACGTCTACACCTCAAGACACTTGCAAAGGAAGGTTGTCATTAGCTCGGAGTGACATCGGTTTCTTAGAAACCAGGTTCACCAAAAGAATTTGACTTCAAAAGAGGACGGGGTGGGGGGGGGGGAGTGGTAGTAACTTTACCTCGTTGAGAGTGACGGCATCTACGTTGTGACCGTTCCTCGTGAAAAGGACACTTGATGTGTTGCTTACAGCGAAGTTGTGAATGTACGCACTTGTGTCTGCACATGGCATTTGTGTCCGCACGTGGCACTTGTGTCTGCTCATGGCGCTTGTGTTTGTACATGGCACTTGTGTCTGCACATGGCACTTGTGTCCGCACGTGGCACTTGTGTCTGCTCATGGCATTTGTGTCTGTACATTGCAATTGTGGACGACATTCAAAGGCTTCAGTCTCTAAGATAAGCGTAAAACTCTCAGCAAGTTGGAAAATTAGAGTATTAGCTCTAAGCCAATTCGAGAGTCAGAAGCGACCATTGTACCTCTAAGTCAGTGTCAGAGGTAAAGAAAACGAGCCGTATCACTAAGCTAGACCCAGAGTTAGAGACGAACACCGTACCACTAAGCTGGACCCAATGTTAGAGAGAGAGAGAGAGAGAGAGAGAGAGAGAGAGAGAGAGAGAGAGAGAGAGAGAGAGAGAGAGAGCACTAACTCTAAACCCATTCGAGATTTAGAAAAGCACAATGTGCCCGTAAGCCAGTCTCAGAGTTAGAGAGCTGTACCCATAAGCTAGTCCCATGGTTAGATGACAGAGCCGTTCATCTAATCCAGCCCGATCAACTTCCAAATAAATAAAGTAATTTATTTACTCAATGATTTATTATTTCGCGAGAAACCACGTTCTCACGTCGAAAATATTTTTTCTAAAAATTCGTTAACATCTTATCTTATATATAAAAAAGACTTGTGCGTATGTATCTCTGTATGTATTTATGTATCTCTGTCCGTATGGCCTTTATTTGTTCGCGAACGGCCCATCCGATTGAGATGAAATTTTCTACACGCCTTCCTTTCATTCCAGAGCTGACAACTGTGATATTTTGTTAGTGTGAAATCGCCTGCTTACTCAGTATTATTTCATTTTTCATCATAATTTCATATATTTCAGGGGACCTAACTCTGTAAAAGTTATTTCAAGGGGCATAACTTTTCTGTATAACTTATAGTCATATTGTGGCATCGTTTTCAAAGATTTATAAACTCTTTGTCCATAGTTATGTACCGGCATATGAGTTATAATAAATAATGATACAATCTGTAAGGCATTTTCAAAGTTTTCATAAAAATGATGCACAATGCATAACATTGTAACTCATCTTTTTTTGCTTAAGAAGTTACTGTAGTCATGCAGGTGATTAGAAAGAGTTTTCATTAAAAATAATGGATGGTGTGTAGAAGAACGTTCTTTTAAGTTACTTTTTTTGTAGTATGAATTTAATGAAGCCGGACAGGGTCAGGCAGACAGATAGACAGACAGATAGACAGTCGGGAACGGGAACTTATATGACTACTTATATGAATTAAATGAGATGCTCCACATCAGGAGCTGGGAAATGCCGGGCCGGGTCAGACAGACAGACAGACAGACAGACAGACAGACAGACAGACAGACAGACAGACAGTCGGTAACGGGAACGAGAACTTATATGACTACTTATATGAATTAAATGAGATGCTCCCCACCAGGGTCTGGGCGAAGCCGGGCAGGGTCAGCTAGTTTCCTATATTTAAGGGATTTCGCTTACTAAACCACATTTACCACTAATATTCACTGATCGTTGTCAGGTCACACTAAATTAAATGCATTTATGAATATTATTATCATTATCTCTTAACCATCTCTAACATTTCTGAAAACACTTCGCTCCTGTCTTATTGCAATGAATCATAAATTGACATTTCCCGAACATATCCACTTTTAATCAGAGTACCTACAGCCATTCTTCATGCCTGTGTTTGTTTCTGGCTTCCTTGCAACTTCATTCCATTTCACGTCGCAGTCACCGCTTTCATAATATTATTACCAGAAAAAACAAACATGGTCGACGGCGGCGAGTAGCGCCCCCTGGTGTCAGAGATTCATCATAGCGCCGACTAGCGGCTGCACGCGTCTGAGATATTCGCTTCAATGTTTATGTTTTCTTAGCGAGTTTTCCAGGCCGGATCGTTTTTCAAGGTGGCTGTCATCGGGCTAGCTGGCTGCTTGCTGATTGCACATAGTATGTGTTTGATATAAAGTCGCCAGTGGTTGAACTGTGATCAGTTGCCTGGCTTACTAACACATTAGTAGTCCTTGGTTCAATGCCATGTGCCATGCCAAAAGGTTCCTGCGTGTCCTTTACAGGACATTGCATTCAACCCCAATGAATATTGGTTGTTTTTTATTTACTAGGACGATTGCTTTCTGAATGGTCGACGTTCATACACAAACAAAAGCAAAAACAATAAATCAACACAAAGCGATCTGTTTGCAACCGCTGGTGGCTGTGTGATGGCTGGCTGGCGCGGCTGTGTGATGGCTGGGTGGTGCGGATGTGTGATGGCTGGGTGGCGCGGATGTGTGATGGCTGGGTGGACAGGTTTCCAGATCAACACGATTATGGGGTCGATCGAGCCGTTTGAAATACGTGTTCGATTATGTTTAATGACGTGTATGCAGTGAGGAAGAAAGCTGATCACCTCACTTCACATCCTGCAACTTAGTACCAAATCAAGATTTACTACTGATAAGAAATGCATTTGAAACCTTAGTAACAACTGACAAACCTTGTTGGAAAAAGATATACTGGATGGATTGACCGCATGGTATTCCCGGACAAGAACACAGACTTGAACCATACATTTGCGTGATCGTGTCACAAGGAGAACAATAACCGGCAATGCCAGTCGACACGGCACATGATGATGGTTAAGAGTCTGTGAAAGCCTGGGAAAAGCATTTGTCATTATTTTTATCTTCTTATCTTTTCTCGTGTGCAATATACAACTTGTAATTATTTCGAAACAATTATTACATGTTATGAACGTCACGGACAAAACATTTCATCATAGCAACACAGAAACACAACTGTCAGTGACGACGCCTGGCAACTTGGGGTCGTAGATCAGGCTAGCTGGTCTGTGATAAACCTTACCCCGCATAAACCTCACTTAACCACTCTGGAAATATGCGTCTTTTGTAGCTGCGACATTGCAGATCCGCGAACAGGAACATGTACGAGGCATAGGGTCGATCATCAATTTGGCTGGCGTAATGAGAGTGACATTCTGCGAAGAACCTGCGTTGTGATGCTGAACAGGGTAGGGCATTGCAACGACTCCTGGAATAATGAACAAACAATAGGATAGGGAGTTGCAACGACTGTTGGGGTAATGAACAAACAATAGGATAGGGAGTTGCAACGACTCCTGGAGTAATGAACAAACAATAGGATAGGGAGTTGCAACGACTCCTGGAGTAATGAACAAACAATAGGATAGGGAGTTGCAACGACTGTTGGGGTAATGAACAAACAATAGGATAGGGAGTTGCAACGACTGTTGGGGTAATGAACAAACAATAGGATAGGGAGTTGCAACAACTGCTGGAGTAATGAACACATAATAGGATAGGGAGCTGCAACGACTTCTGGGGTAATGAACACACTAAAGCAGCAAACATCACTCGCATCTCATATCTGGTGAACATCACGTGTCAATTTACGTGGGCACAAAAGCCTTGAAGCAGTAACTCTTCCACATCAAGCGCGTTATACAAGAGGTAGACAGGTTGCTGACCCTAGTTTTCCCAGACTCCTGTCCTCCTGGGGCCTATAACAAGCGGGAACTGAGGGCTGCAAGATTCTTGACCATAGTATCTTCAAAAGGTGAAGAAATAATGGCGGCGTCCCTGGAGAATCTGTTTGGGAATTTACCGCCTTTGTTGAAGTCTAGCAGACGTGTTTTGTTACGTTCATTAGTTATGTGGACAGGCTGCGTGTCACGTCATCAACAATTGGGTACCATTCAGAAATAAGGCTGAGTTGAGACGTTTAGGTTTGCCTGTCTGTTTATATATCTGCCTATCCATGTCTGTTTTGTCTGTCTTTACTATTTCTGATATGTGCTTTGGAAGTGGTTCTCCCCCTTCCCCCCCCCCCCCCCCCCAATGATAATTCCCGCCTCTCAAAGACTAGAATGTGTATATAAGACTCCCGTGTTTTACCGGAAATCGAAAACATACCTGACAATGTGTGTTTGTCTGTCTCTCGCTTTGTCCATCAATGTTTCTATTTGTCTATCTTTCTTTCTGCCTGTCCGTCGGTCAGCCTCTGTGTCAGTCTACGAGTAGTCACCATGTCTTCGGCAGCTGAAAATGGCAATCTGAGAAATTGTGCCGAGGTGTGTTGTAGCCGGTGTGTGAATGGCTACATATGCAACTACAAGCATTCATTCCTAGAAGGATCCTGTACTGCTGTATAGGGCAGTATAGGCGCTGTCATCAAACCTAATGGTGGCTGTGTCGACAAAAAATACAGTTCGTTGTCTCTTCTTTCTGAATACATTTAGATAATCAAAATAATAACTGTCTTCATGCAACACTGTTCACGTGAATTACAGTTCGTCCAATATTCTTCTTGTGAATTACAGTTCAATGCATTTTCTTCATGTGAATTACCCTTCATGTAAAACTCTCCATGTGAATTATAATTACCCTCCATGCTACACTCTTCATGTGAATTACAGTTTATGCAACACTCATCATTGGAATGATTCTTCATGCAATATTCTTCAAGCCAAACACCCTTCACGTCAAACATTTTCTCACCTGTCTCCTCTGTTTGTCCGTCTTCTATTCAGGCTACTGACGCCCTCTAATAATATCCTACCTCCCCTTTATAGATGGACAAGAGTACTGGGCCGACCTCGAGTGCAGGGAGTGTGTCAACTGTGGTTCCATCTCTACACCTCTGTGGCGACGGGACGGCACAGGCCACTATCTGTGCAACGCCTGCGGACTGTACCACAAGATGAACGGCCTTAACCGGCCTCTGATCAAGCCTCAGAGACGATTGGTGAGTTAATATGTCATCTTACGGCACATATTTCACATATCACGTCACAGCTTTAACACATTACGACGCGTGCTGTTATTTTACGTCACAAATTTCACCTATTACGTCACAGATTGACATTACATGTCACAGATTTCTCATATTACACCACAAACGGCCATTTTACTTCACGGATTGTTGTTTTTCTCTGCAGAACACAACATGAATGTCACACATTTCTTTTGTTACTCACGCATAAACATTCTAGGCCACACAAAAGCTCTGGGGTTCATTGATTTATATTTTATCTCACAGAATCGCTTTTTACCTTACGGATTTGTAATTTATCTCACAGATTCGCATTACACATCACAAATTCGTAATTTACCTCACTGATTGGCAACTTATCTCACGTTTTATCTCACATTTCATCTAACAGATTTGTATTTTACCTCACATATTCGTATTATTAATCACAAGTTCGCAGTTTACCTCAAACATTAGCAGTGTATCTCACGGATTCGTAATTTACCTCACGGATTAGCATTTTACCTTACGTAACATGTTGAGAAAGGGTTACCGATACAGTTCGTAATCTCGCATACCCGCGTTCGAAACGCAGTTGAGTGAGATGTTCTGTTTCTATTCCAATAGTTGAGTGAGTTGTCTGTTTATAATCTCACAGTTGAGTGAGTTGCCCTGTTTCAACTCGCAGTTGAGTGAGTTGTCCTGTCTCTACTCCCACAGTTGAGTGAGTTATCCTGTTTCAACGCCCACAGTTGAGTGAGTTCTCCTGTTTCAACTTCCACAGTTGAGAGAGTGGTCCTGTTCTACTCCTACAGTTGAGTGAGTTGTCCTGTTTCTACTCCTACAGTTGAGTGAGTTGTGCTTTTCCTACTCCCACAGTTGAGTGAGTTGCCCTTTTTCTACTACCACAGTTGAGTGAGTTGCCCTGTCACAACAACTAGAAAGTGCATTTGTTTGCCAGAGTTGTGTGCATTGCCCTGTCTCAAACACTATGTGTAATACGTGTACAACATTGGAACCGACCAATCATTTCAATTAATTAAATGCTCGTTAATATACTGGACACAGTTTGTCTGTTTGTTATTTGACCTATGCTGATTTATTATAAAATTCTGAGACCTTCGATACTATTTGGTTAGAGACGAATTCTGTCTACATTCCATAGTTGTGGTTTCATGTGGATGATAGACCTGGCTAAAGAAGACACCCTTTTTTAGGGGTGTCTAGTTTGTCATGCGTCGAAGTGCACTTGTTCCCGCAGCTAGGCGCCGTCGTAATTTGGAGGCGACATTATAATCCCAGTCGGTGACTATAGCTTCCAGTTTTTAGCTTGTCTAGTGCGCCCTCAAGCTTCTATTTGTATGAGTGTCAAACAATGCACGTATGTTTAATTATGAACTCAAACAGTAGGAGGTGCACTTGCTTTACACATGTATGTGCGGAGGTGCACTTGTTTTACACATGTATGTGCGTTGCGCTTCGTCAGCCACTGTAAGGTGCAAATGGGGGTCTCGCTTCATCGAGCTAAGGTCGTGATGATATTCACACAATAATCAAACCTGCTATTGTCTCCACAGTTCTTCATTTATATTAACCACAGCAGATGTTCTGTCCACAGTCGGCCTCTAGGCGCGTGGGGTTGTCCTGCGCCAACTGCCATACAACCACCACTACATTGTGGCGACGCAGCAACGAAGGCGAGCCAGTCTGCAATGCGTGTGGACTCTATTACAAACTCCATGGGGTAAGTATTTTCCTCTCTATGCATGCGGATGCTGCAAGGTAACATATGCAATAAGTCATTATAATTAAATGTAAGAAAGATAGTGCTGAAATGGTATACAGAGCTTGATTGTCTATATGGCGGTGAATCTTGGAACGTGCATGAACAAATTAGGAAACTCTTAGAAACAGCGGAGATGTGGTTCCAGAGACGAATGTTGCGAATTCCTTGGACCGCCTCAATAATTCCCTGGAAGTGGCTAATGAAACAGAATAATAACCACAATGATAAGAAAGGGACAAACAGCATTCTTTGGTCATGTGATGAGAAGGGAGGCATCAGTGGGAAAAGAACCATTGGAAATGATGCTGGGTGGACTAAGATGGTGGCATGGAGGAATATTATCAGCATAGTTGATCCAGAGCACCAAGAGCCCAGATCTGTGGGAAGGCATGATCGCTATGCCAACTGGCAATGCACATAATGATGATGATGATGATGATGATGATGATGATGATACCTGTAGACTCTACAAGATAGTCCACGCCTTAGGTATTTTCCTTTCTATGCTTGTGGTCTCCGCTACAAACATCATCAACATCTTCAAATAGCTTGCCGACTCGCATGTGTGGTCCTGCTTCTCCACTCTTGTGATCACCATTGAGATGTATCAGTTTGTGTTCTGGCACCCATTCGTAACATGACGCAAGACTATCAAGAATTTTGTTTCTCTGCCATTCTCCTTCTGTCTTTCAACAAATCATTCAAGTTGTCACACAATATGTTCTGGTTTCTATCTTCTTATAATGTAGTCCACATTATGATGACTGTCTCTTCGGATGTTTAGGAAAAGTTGGCTTCTCTTAGCCTCCCTCGAAACGTTATTGATGCGTGCTCATAGAAGATTAGTGGAGAAATATAAATCAGGGGGCACACCAGACAATAAAATAGTGGATAAATATAGATCAGGGGTACACCAGACAATAGAATAATGGAAAGATGTAGATCAATTGGCACACCAGACAATAGAATAGTGAATAAATATTAACCAGAAGATGGCAGATTGGACAGAGAAATCGAAATCAGATGTCAAAAAGCTAGTGCACTTACATATCAACTATCACCCTTACTGAAACATCCAAATACACCCATGTCCGCAAAACGGCAGATAATAAACAGCATATTCACACCAATCCTATGCTACCAATCTCAAACCTGGACTTTGTCCAAATTACACCTTCCCAAAATCAACACCTGCGATATGAGATGCCCGAGGAGAGCTGCCAACTTAACAATCCGAGACCGGGTAAGAAATGCTGTTATCAGACAGACAGTGGGATCAACACCTTGTGCCACATTTATTGAAAGACAGAAGATCAAGTGGTTTGACCATGTCGTTAGAATGCAATACCAGCAACTGCCATCACTGGCCTTACATCAAAGATCATCTGCGACGAGACCACGAGGACGTTCAAGAAGAAAATGGATTGACGACATAAAAGACATTGTACAAACATACGGAATGGCACTATCAAGTGCCGCCCACCGGGCGCTAGAACGCAAATTATTCCTCCCCACGGCGCTTGACGACAGAAGTGGAAGATGATGATGATGATAATGATGATGATGACCCCAGACTATAGCATAGTGGAGAAATATATATCAGGGGGCACGCCAGACAATAGAATAGTGGAAAGTTGTAGATCAGTTGGCACATCAGACAATAGACTAGTGGATAAATATAGATCAAGGGGGCACACCGGTGTATAGAATCAAGGAGTTCAGGGAAGATTATGAAACAAACGACGAGATTACAACAAATTTAAGAGTATTTTATTAGGAAAGGGTGTCATTCTCTCCCGTTGCGAACGACGAGATCAGGCATCTACTCTTGTCCAACAATGTTCATACCTTTATCAGCGTTATGTCAAAATCATTAAAGTCGCCTGGTCAGTTATTATTGTATGGGTATTGGGTAGTTTACAACGGAAGTGACATAATAGGTGGACAGTTGTGGTTGGTCACTGCCTGACCTCTACTGCAGTGTCGGAATAAGGTGTTTAGTCTTTGTAGCCTCGTTTTTATTGTTCATTTCGTATTCTTTGCCCTCTCATCCTACTTTTTATAAGGCAACGAATGAATCGTCAGAAAACGAGAATTAGATTGTAGGCTTTACTAAAACACTATTGCAAATAACACAATGGATGTTGCGGATAAAACCTTCGTCAGCACAGGATAAACAAACACAAACAGACACAACTATGTGGAAATAACTACATCAACATTCTTCTTCTTCTTCAGCGTTCCGAGCCATTGAGGTTCTTTGATGCAAATACAATCCGTCTCCATTCGTCTCTCTGGTGGACCTTCTCTTGCCAGTCGTTGATTCCAAGTGCTTGTAGGTCTGTACATGTATTATCTCTCCACCGCCTTCTTGGTCTACCTCGGGGTCTGCGGTCATTTATTTCCTGAGTGTAAGCGAGTTTTGTTTCCCTATTATCTTCCATTCTTTCTATATGCCCCAGCCATTGTAGTCTATTAGCCTTCATGATACCAGTGATTAGCGGGGACTTAAACAGATCATAAATGTCTTTGTTACTTCTTCTTTTCCACTCTCCACTTTGTGTATCCCTAATGGGTCCAAAGATGCGTCTTAAAATTTTGTTCTCAAAGGTTTGTAACAAGGCTTCGTCTCCTTTCGTTGTACTCCAGGTTTCAGAGCCATACAGCACAACTGGTCTGATCAGTGTTTTGTATATTGTGATTTTGGTGTTACGAGATAGCGCCTTTGATTTTAGTAGATGTTGTAGTGCATAGTATATCTTATTTCCAGAGTTGATTCTAGTTTGTATTTCTTCCCTTATGATGTTGGAGCAGTTGAAGATCGTACCCAGGTATTTGTATGTTTCCGTTCTTTTAATGGTCATATTATCTATTTGTATGTGGCCAGAGTTTCTAGCCATTCCGTCTCTTGAAATTACCATATATTCTGTCTTATCTTGGTTGATAACCAGCCCCATCTGTTGGGCTTTTTCGTTTAAGTGAGTCAATATTTCCAATGTCTTTTGTTCACTTTGCCCTATAATATCTATATCATCTGCATAACCAAGCAGCTTGGATGTTCCTCCAATATCACATTCCTCCTTTACCTTCCTTACAACTTTCTCTAGAGCCAGATTGAAGAGTAGCGGCGATAGTGCATCACCCTGTTTCAAGCCAGATGTTATTTGGAAGGGGTCTGATTTCCTGCCTTTATATGTTACTATATTATAAGTATCTTCCATGCGTAGTCTGGTCATGTTGATTAACTTCCTTGGTATTCCAAATTCCTGCATAGCATTCCATAGACTATTCCTATGGACACTATCATAAGCCTTTTTAAAATCCACAAAAATGTTATGGAGATCTCTTTTATATTCCCAATGTTTCTCGGCTATTTGTCGTAAGATAAATATCTGATCTATTGTTGATCTGTTTTGTCTAAAACCCGCCTGGTAGTCACCTAATATGTCTTCTGAATATGGTTTTAGTCTATTTAGTAATACTGCGGATAGTATCTTATAGCTTGTGGACAGTAGTGATATTCCTCTATAATTTCCACATTGGAACTTGTCTCCTTTCTTAAAGATAGGTATCAATAATGACTCTTTCCAGTCATGGGGTAATTCTTCTGTCCTCCAGATTTTTATTATTAGTTCGTATAGCTTTAGATGTAATGCATGGCCACCTGCCTTTATAAATTCAGCAGCAATTCCATCAGTCCCAGTTGCCTTATTGTTTTTAAGTCGTGTGATTACATATAGGATTTCTTCAAATGTAGGTTCTTCAATTTGTGGTTCGCATGTTAGAACCTCTTCTTGTGAGAAAATGTTACTTGGAGCTTCACAATTTAGTAATTCAATAAAATATTCTTTCCATGTGTTGCACATTTCCTCATTGGTATTTATCATATTCCCATTTGTGTCTTTTAAACCATATGTGTTGTGTTGGTGCCCTCGTTTCATTGACTTCAGTTCTTTAAAAAATTTTCTGGATTCATTTTTCTGGTGATTAGTTTGGATATCTTTGATGATATTACTCATATATTCTCGCTTCTGCTGTCTGACTATTTTTGTAGCCTCTTTACATTCATTTCTATAATGCTCTTCCTTTTGGATGTTATTGATGTCATTTAACCATACATGTCTGGCATTCTTCTTCCTAATGACTGCTTCTTCACATTTTTGATTGAACCATCTGTTCTTTCTATGCGTGGTTAACACACCGAGACATTCTTCTGCGGTAGACTGAATTGTATTCTTGATGTTCAACCAAGTTTGGTCATTGCTTTTCTCCAAAGGGTTTTGCAGAGTTTCAAGTTTACATTTTATTTCATCTGTAAATTTCTCTTTGACTGTAATGTCTTGCAGTTTTTCTCTGTTATATGTTGGGTGTAATCTTTGTAATTTAGCTCTCTTAAGTTTTATTTTAAATTTTGCTCCAACGAGGAAGTGGTCACTGTGGCACTCAGCTCCTCCATAACTTCTGACTTGCTGTATGTTTGATGCATTTCTGTTGTTAATTAAAATGTGATCTATTTGATTATAGGTTCTCTTGTCACATGATTTCCAAGTTTGTTTGTGTATATCCTTTCTTTGTAGTCTGGTACTGCTAACCTGCAGTCCTTTGGCTTCTGCCAGTTTGATTACTCTCCATCCATTATCATTTGAAGTTGTATGTAGGCTTTCCATACCGGCCACTTTTTTATTAGTTTGCTCTCTACCTATTTTTGCATTGAAGTCTCCCAGCACAATCAGGATGTCCTGTTTGGGGGTTTCTTCTATGACATCTTCCAGATCATTATAAAAGTCTTCTTTAATATCATCTTCTTTCTCTTCAGTAGGTGCATGTACATTAATCATCGTTATATTTTTCCATTTACCTTTTATTCGTAATTTACTAATCCTGTCATTAAAAGCTTTAAAGTTTAAAACGTAGCTACGCTACCGCCGGCATAGCTCTCAGGGTCATTGAGAAACTCAAGCTCCCCCACCACGACAAGGTGGAAACACCATCGGGGGAGAACTACATCAACATATTAATATAAAAGTTACTTATCTGTATTCTTGTTGTGGCTGGATATGTCTTTCAAACGATCAGTGCGTATGAGGACTTTCGATGCAGTGAATGAACCGGATGTGCGATTATGGCGGGTTAATGGACTTTTTGTGTGTGCAAGAATTTCACAAGCACGGATAGAACCAGGTCCGGTGGTCACGTGTTCAAATGCCCCCGACGACGGGAATTGTTTTTCTTTAACTGACTTGGGCTCCATGTCGATCCTGTCTTAAACATCAAGATATGTTCTGGGAAATAAAGGCGACCGGCATGATTGTGACAACATCACCCATTAAACGCCGGGTAGCGTGTACACACACAGGGCTAGCAGAATATGCCCAGTACTTGCACAGACACCCTGAGAGGTAGACATCTGTACTCCCCGATATTAGAAAATATTAAAATAACAATCAAAAACAGCACCATCAAATAAAGATGGCGATTACAGATAATAAAATAAAATAAGCATTGCCTCCTCTCTAGCCCGACTCTTTCTCATTTTTCTTCCTTCTGGGAATAATATAGTTATGTCAGATTTTTATCAAATCCCAGGCCAGTTTTAAAACAAATCTCTCTCACATTACACCCCCTCTCCCGCTTACATTACACCCGCTCTCCCGCATTCAACATTAATCGTATGTGGCGGTTTGGCCTGCATGTGTTGTTGATGGGAGAGATGACTGTTCGAGATAAGTCTCCGAGGTGTATTGCTGCAAACTGTGGGCGGAATTTTTTACAAAATAACTCCATGTATTGTTGGTTTAGGCTGGCTGAGAATTGAAATGATTGTTTTCACATATGGCTGCAGTTGAATGCACTAGTTTACTCATCAATGAAATGTTAAGTTGTAATTCTAAACACTGCTATTGACGTCCGTTCCTATATAACGACTGAACCGAAGGCATGATCAATAGAAGGCTATGTTATAGTTCTAATTGTTATTATTGACACCCCTTTGTGTATAATAGTATAACTGAAGGTTTGGTCAACAAAATGTTAAGCTGCAACCCTAAAGCTTGATGTTTTCTTCCCCTTATGTACTATATTTGAATGCACTATAAACACAGCATTTACTAATTTGTATATGTACATAGTTATATTGAAATCCTTTTACATAAAATAGTACATAAAAAGGTTTAGAAACCAGTATTTTCGTTAACTAACATGTATTCGTAAAACTTAGTACTGGCGTCCTTTTTTTTTTAAATATAATAGTACAAGTGAATTAAGATATCATAACATCAATTGATTGCATGTTCGGAGCGATGGCAGATGGCTATGTCCCAGAGTTGACCGGTTTTTGCCTTATGCAGAAATGCGTGGCTGCTGGGCTTCTGGTTGACTGCCACTGCCATTGACGATGAACTGTATTTCGTGGACTGTGTGGGTGAACATCTAGGAAACATCCAGATGGGAAAATGACTGCCGATTCCATCAGAAATGAACGGGTGCTTTGTGGGGGACTATTGTGTTGACATTCTGGTGGCGGCATTATGCACAGTGTATCTGTGCTGGCTGTTATTTGTCGAGACTCCTGTCTTTTCCACTTTTCACATTGGGCAGTGGGGAGCGTTTTGTGTGATATTCACTGGCACAGGAATGGAGCATAATGGGGACGACCCGTTGCTGTGAAGTTGGAACTGCGACTAACTAACTAACTAACTAACTAACATCAATTATGAGAAAAACTGGAAGTTGAATTTCCTTTATGCAAAGGAATGAAAGATAATCAGAATCTTAACTAAGTTGCATTTGTAAAACTTGATGTTTACGCCCTTTTATACACAATAGTAGAAGTGAATGAATGATAAACACAACGTTGACTAAGATGAATTAGAAAAACTTGATGTTAACTTCATTTTGTGGGTTTGTGTTTGTTATTCGTTTCTGTGTGATTTCAGTCTTGAAAGCCCGAGTTCGTTCGAGTAATATAACAATTGATTATTTTTTTTTATTTTTTTTTTTTTTTGGGGGGGGGGGGGGGGGGATCTCAGTACCTTCTATATTAGACTGAATATTACTGGTTACACATTTGCTGTATTTTTGTGCATTTAATATTTCTTGCCTACATGACTGTTATAGTGCCTTTATTACTGAACATTGTGGGACGCAGAGGTGTTTCCAAGGCACCAGGGCCGGGTTATATACTGGCCAAGACCTATTGACGCGTCCTCGCCGAGCGTCCTGGGCAACAGGTCCCTTCGGGGTCCTGGCTGAAGTCAATAGGATCGCCGATTCCTCCGAAGTCGGAGAGTGTCTACCTGTATGGCGAGGAACCACCAGTCTGCACACCAATAAGCCAGACATGGGACAACGGATACTCACGCAAACCTCAGGTCCTGTATGACATCACACTGATGTTGGACAACAGGATGCCTTCATCCGACATACAGGACTTTGCGTTGGAGCTCAAGCCAATGAACACAAGCAAGCAAGCAAGCACTGAACATTGTTGCTTACATTTATTTCTGTCTGTGCTTGACAAGCATCATTGTCTAGACTGTAGGTAAGCGTAGTTTCAGTCTTACTATATTATTTTAATGTTTTCTTATTACTAGTTGCAATCTGCGATGGTCCCCATGACTGTATATTTTATGAGTCCCGCACTAAAATCGTTCCTGGCCATGTCTCGTCAAACAGGGTCAACATTCGGAAATATATTTCTTGGCTTTCTTGATAGTCTTTCGCTGAGGTACTTCAGCTAGATTAGTTTCATCTTCGTGCCAGGGCATGCAGGAGTACAAGGAAATGAGCGGGCTGACAAGCTCGCAGGTGAGGCTACTGTGGAGGGCGGATGCGCCATGGACCAGGCCGACATTCTGAATGCTCTACGAGAAGTAAGACTTTTGCGAGAACCAAGTGATGACTGTGAATCTACAACCATGGTCAGACTGCGAGAGCAGCAAATTAAAAGAGGTGTAGCCAAACAAGAAAACTACACAGGAAGCCAAAGAAGATTGATAAACCAACACAGAACTGGTGTCGTTAACCGCTACACGCTGCGAGATTTGCTGAGGAGGGGATCCGAGCACTTATGGACTGAATGATTCGATGTGCAATGAGGATGATCTGTCGACTAACTAACTAACTAGAGAACTTGGTGGCAACTGGCAAGATTTAGGGGAATAGAGCAAGGGGAGGGCAGAGAAGTAAATACCTGAATGGCTTGGCCACGTTGATTGGTCGAAACAAGAGTACTGAGCTGATCCACGACTCTGGTGATGGAGTGAGATGGCATAACATGACCACCCACGCTTATCGGGATGGCACATGATGATGATGATAAATTCAGCTAAATTAACCGTTTCTCGAATATTCAGTTTGCGCACCTTCTACACCAGTGGTTCTCAACCTTTTTTGGCACGTTCCCCCCTTTACCATATGTTCAGAACGTCATTCCCCCCCCCCCCCTTTTCGAATTTCCTCCCTATAAATGCCCCCCCCCCTCACCCTTACACAGTATACATAAAAATGGAAGCTAAATTTAATAACACGTACTAGAACAGGTCTAGACATCCACATAAAACGTGATTTGCGAGTCTACTTACGTTATAAAACGAATTTCATTAGGGCGAGAAGTACAGAACTGTAACATTTAGAGAGAAAAACAATATCAAGTAACTGGTTCTTGTATAAATGCGATTTTCAGATAATCTTCATTTCCCCCCCCCCCCCCCCCCCCGGAAACCCTAAAATCCTCCCCTGGAAAAAAAGGGGGGGGGGGATTCCCCATCGTTTGAGAACAACTGTTCTACACACTGATCTTTGTCCTGTGATATTCTTCACTAGTCCAGGTTAAAAGAACATCAGCCCTGATACTTAGAACAATTGAACGCTAATACTTGTGTTATTTCTCTTGTTCGACTATTGTCTTACTGCTCGTGCCTAGTTTTTGTGCTGATCGGATTACTTGTCACATCCCGAGTTAGGTATTATTGTGTATGTTTTTCTTGTTTTCATTTTGCTCTTAAAACTTCGGCTCCGCGGCGAAGGATTTACAGACACAGTTCGTAATCCCGCATACCCGCCTTCAAAACACAGCTGCAGGCGATTTGGCAGCAGACCGTCTTGCGTTGGTTTTTTTACGAAATGGTATGGGTGCCGGTCGTTCAGAAAGCAATGGCAAGCTACTGAACGTAAACTTGCCAAGAGATCACAACAGCAAAAAATGCTGGTGTTGACTGCGAAGTCCTGTAAAGGATACGCAACTTACTTTAACTTTATTAAATTTTAAAAAAAAACATCATTGATAAAGAGCTGGGTGGGAACGATCGCCTATATCTGAGTGTGTGTTTGCCTTTCGCCGAGCCTTCATTAGCCAGTATTTCAGTAAACCTAAATCCAATGTCATTTAATTACGTAAGTAAACTGCACCTTTCATGCACTTGACTACATTTCGTGATTGTTATATGTTGCAGGTTAATCGGCCTTTAGCCATGAAGAAAGATGGAATACAAACACGAAAAAGAAAACCCAAGAATGTGAATAAAAACAAATCACCCACCAAATCCGACAACAATGGTAAGATGGCGTTCTGTTTGATTCTATGAACACTTCAATGTTGCTGATATAAAACTGATGTTTAAGCATATACATGTTAGTGCTTTTGAATAGTTCCTTAAATGTTACTTACTGAGGACATATTAGAACTTATTCCACCATTAACATCCGTTTTACAGCTGCGTCATCTATTATAACTGCACATACGAAATTCTCAAAGACTTAATATTTAGGTTTATAGTCTAGTGATTTGTTGAA
Source organism: Cepaea hortensis (assembly GCA_963921405.1). Classification (NCBI taxonomy): domain Eukaryota; kingdom Metazoa; phylum Mollusca; class Gastropoda; order Stylommatophora; family Helicidae; genus Cepaea; species Cepaea hortensis. The sequence goes on along the minus strand of OY992895.1, from coordinate 56,861,741 downwards.
TACAATCTTTTCTTTAAAAAAAAATACATGGTATCATCATCACCATCATCATCATCAACAACAACATCTTCATCAGCAACAATATCAACAACATCTTCATCAGCAACAATAACATCAACAACAACAACATCATCAACACCAACATCATCAATACCAACCACGTCACTCTCTCACTGTCCGTTGCTCTACACAGTTCTCGTGCATTATAACGTCTGAACTGATTAATTGCCACGGGATGATTAATCGTCTCAAGTGTATCTACCTTTGGCTTACATACAGTTTTCCTTATGCAAGCCCCTTAATGTAATGTATCATACAACATTTCTGCTACTAAATTAACAACTTTTAAATCATAATTGTGACATTTTCCGCTTCCCATTTTTGTGTGGTCCCAACCTACTTTTGGTTTGGTTTATGTTCATCCTAATGCAAGCCTAAACTTAATGGTGTCCTGGACAATCTCCCTCTTTTTCTTCTTGTCCACAGAGTCTTGTCCCCTAATATTTTCGATAGTAGATCTGTCTCTTTTTTTTTTATTCGTATGGTGGCCAATCCAACACATTCAACTTTATGTATGTGTGTTATTTATTCCTCATGTAAATGTGCACTCTACGATTAATTAAAGTAGATCTCTCTGTTTTATACTGTGGCCACTCCACCACAGCCTACGTCTTATATATTTTCCGCAAGTCTTTGAGAACTTTCATGTTTTACTTTTTCTCTGCAGTCAATGTCATTGCATTCTGAGAAAACACCACATCACAGAAGCATCCAAAAGTCGTTACCTTGACTGGTTGGAGTTCATATTTCACAATTACAAGTAAAGGACCCCCATCCCATGCCTTGAGGCCTATTGGATGTATGATGCATGTCCACAATTGTTATAGACCAATGGACACTCGATGGCTGATGTGGTCAGTGTCACACCGGTCGCATTTACCTCAGTGGTCATTTTGTTGTTGTTGTTGACATTATCGACGTGGGAATCTGGTGAATACAAAAACTACATCACTGGGGATTCGAATACATGCCAACCGGACATGCAGGTAATTGCGCTAGCTACTTCCTTACCCCGACTTCCATTTCTATCCATAGTTCCTGTTAAATGTAGCAATATTTTCATACATTCTATTTGCTGTTTTCAGAAACGAAGCCGGATCCCACTCCATCAAAGTCAAGCAACAGCAACAAAAGCAGCGGCAGCAGCAGCATTAAGAGCAGCAACACCAGCAATGATCTGATATCAAAAGGTGATTCCTCCAAGCAAGCCAACATTGACAGTATGGATAAACACAACAGACGAAGCTCTCCAAATGAAGTTACGTCCAACTATTCTTACCCCATAGTCACGCCGAAATCAGAATTCACCGGAGACGGGACAAAAACAACAGCAGCTTATCAGAATACTTCAAAATCTGGGTATCTTGAACTGGCCAAGTCTAACCCTGAAGTCTACAAATCTCCATACGATAATATGAAATACGGGATGGACTCTGCCAAACTTGGCTACCTTGATCCCATGAACATGGCTTATCTTGAGGCAGCCAAATCGGCAGGTTATTTGGATGTTTCCCGTCCAGTTTACAATCATTTCGAACCAGCCAAATCTGGGTATCCAGAATCCGGTAAAATTGGGTATCTAGAACAAGGAAAGCAAGAATATGTTAGTCAAGTCAACATGAAGAATGATTACATGAGATCTGGCAAGCATGATTATATGGAAGGAATCAAAGCTGACCACTATATTATGGCCCATCGCAATGACTACGGTTTCCCAGAGAAATATGACTATTCTTCGCATAAGGCCCTTGGCTACGACGGGATGCAGAGCAAATCTGATTACATGGTCCAGATTAAAAGTGAATACCCCATGCTGCAGCATTCGCCTCCTAAGTCTGTTGGTGACAGAGGCAGTTCTGCTGATCCTCTGGTGTCCATGGCTTCTCATTCCCTTGATGTCTCTGGCCCAGCTCATCATCACAGCATGATCACATCCTCACCACACGGTCACATGACGCCGGCGCATTCTTTGGCATCGACACCGCAGCATGCTTACATCCTACAACAGTCAGCCTCTCCCAAGGATGTGTCTGTGTCAATGGAAGGTGGCACATTCTCCTCTCTGCGTGTCTCAGAAACAGTGCCCGTTGCCAGCTAACAAACATGGACGCTTACTGATTAGAAAGTTGTTGAAGGGGGTCCTCTAAACCTGCTTATTTACGAACCCAAAAAAAAAGACATTTACTATTTGCTAGTCAGATTCTATACAAATGTACAATAAACTATGTTCTTTATTCATATATGGCTGAATAGTTAATGTTAAATATGATGAGAATGACATTATATGTACAATTAAATGTGAGAATAGTTGCAATTCAATGTAATCTTCACACAATTTTTTAATCTTTACAGTCATTTCTATTTAGGCTTCTTTAGGAGACTGTGGTCACATATTGCCTTTCTTTCACAGTCTTCTTCTTCAAATATCAGTGTTTGCCTTTACTTTATCCCCGGATGTATTGTGAACAGAAAGGTGCGTCTGTGGTTTCCATAGGTCCATCTCAATTTGTCTGGCAGGGATGCTCCTGGGGGATAGATTTCCTCTGTCTATCCGAGCAGTCTGGACAGTCCTGTAGGATGTGTTATAGAGCGTCTTGTGGCTCCACAGCTACAAGTTGCAGTCTCTGAGACCAATTCACTGAAAGCATATTCTTAGTCCATCGTGTCCTGTTCTGAACATCCTAGTCTACTGATTTCTGGATAGCCTGTTGAAACTGTAGAGTGCAATTTTCATTATCTTGTCTCTACTTTGTTCTCATAGATTGTGTGTGAAGTATCAGTGTCTGATTCATACTTGTAAAAGTTAGTAAGAATAAACTTGAGAGTCCTTGCAATAGCCTGAGACAAACTGACTTCTCCGGGAGATGCCATACTTGTAGAAGCAAAGAATCATCTGTAGAACTGACAGTTGCTAACGTAGTTCCTCCCTCCGGACATTGTGTTGGTGTCGTCCGACAATGACATGCCTAACAACAGTGACGAAAACCGTACCAAACCCAGAAGGAACCTGACCAAGTCTGTATGAGCGGTGCCGTATCATGGCCTCTTGCAGATGGGCAGTTCCAGTTCCGGCGTTGCATACTCTACTCATTTACGAGCGTGGCGAAGGGAAGGAAGGATAACACTGAGCCAGTTCCCATGGAGATGTTATTTGGTACCGGGTCGGAGGGGAAATCTCTAAACCAACCTCGACACATAGAAGATAACATGGGTTCCTGAAAATGACTTGGGAAGTAAAGTATGCCGGCCTGATGCTGACCACAACTTCCGCGATAGCCATTATATGTCTATAACAATATGTGTCATTCTCCGTAATCTCGTATAGTCTCGTAAGTAATGTGACGTTGCGCGAGAATTGGTAACGGTTCTCCCCGCGTCGGTAACTTACGGGGTATGTGAGCCGGTCGCTTAGAAAGAAATGACAAACTACTGAGCGTAATCTTGCCTAGTACATCAACAGCAGCTGCAAAATGCCGATGTTGAGTGCAACGTCCTGTAAGAGATATGAGATAAAAAAAAGTTATGTACCAACCTATGCCCAATTCGCTTTAAGGCGTTTAAAAGGCATCTTAATTTTGTTGTTTAGATTATATTACGACCTGTACCCGATGCCCTACGGCATTATCTGCCATGTGATCACCTCTACTTTCTATAAGTGAACTATGTATACATTACATGACGCCTTTCTGCTTACACGTGTGTGTATTGCCTTTGTTCAATGGGTCACCAATCACTGTCTCCTTACACGTGTGTATTGCCTTTGTTCAATGGGTCACAAATCATTTTCTCCTTACACGTGTGTATTGCCTTTGTTCAATGGGTCACAAGTCACTTTCTCACAGTCTGTACATTTGTTCCATTGTACTAATATATTACTGCTATTTACTTCCCTGTCGCAAGCGTACTGAAAATTCGCTGAATGGATTGTGTATATTTCTGAATTGTATGTATCAATTATAATCTGTAATTTGTTGATAATCATGAATATTGATGTAGGTATGTGTTTTAACATTATACAATGTGAAATTAAAACATAACAACAACAATGAGAGAATGTCTGATTCTGTATTTTCGTTCATCGAGTATTTAACACTTTCTGTCCTGGACACTAACGGTTTTAACATTTTTGGATAATATAGCTGCATGGGAATAACAGAAAAACGTAACAAACAGAAAAGAAACATATTAAAATGAAAACAAATTAGTGTTATGGACTGCAAGTAATTGTTCTGCGGAGTTGATGGAGGACAAATAACATCTGCAGTAACAACAGACATATACTGATCAAAGCAACAACTGTCATAGACTGATCAGAGTAACCACTGTCATAGACTGATCAGAGTAACCACTGTCATAGACTGATTAGAGTAACCACTGTCATAGACTGATTAGAGTAACCACTGTCATAGACTGATTAGAGTAACCACTGTAATAGACTGATCAGAGTAACCACTGTCATAGACTGATTAGAGTAACCACTGTCATAGACTGATCAGAGTAACCACTGTCATAGACTGATTAGAGTAACCACTGTCATAGACTGATCAGAGTAACCACTGTCATAGACTGATTAGAGTAACCACTGTCATAGACTGATTAGAGTAACCACTGTCATAGACTGATTAGAGTAACCACTGTAATAGACTGATCAGAGTAACCACTGTCATAGACTGATTAGAGTACCCACTGTCATAGACTGATTAGAGTAACCACTGTCATAGACTGATTAGAGTAACAACTGCCTTAGACTGATCAAAGTAACAACTGGCATAGATTGATTAGAGTACCCACTGTCACAGACTGATTAGGAAAAAACTGTTATAGACTGATTAGAGTAACAACTGCCTTAGACTGATCAAAGAAACAACTGGCATATACTGATAAAAGTGACAACTGGCATAGACTGATCAAAGTGACAACTGGCATAGACTGATCAAAGTGACAACTGGCATAGACTGATCAAAGTAACCACTTGCATAGACTGATCACAGTAACAACTAGTATAGACTGATCAAAGTAATACCTAGTATAGACTGATCAAAGTAACAACTAGTATAGACTGATCAAAGTAACAACTAGTATAGACTGATCAAAGTAACAACTAGTATAGACTGATCAAAGTAACAACTAGTATAGACTGATCAAAGTAACAACTAGTATAGACTGATCAAAGTAACAACTAGTATAGACTGATCAAAGTAACAACTAGTATAGACTGATCAAAGTAACAACTAGTATAGACTGATAAAAGTGACAACTGACATAGACTGATCAAAGTAACCACTGAAAAAAGACTGATTAGAGTAACCACTGTCATAGACTGATTAGAGTAACCACTGTCATAGACTGATTAGAGTAACCACTGTCATAGACTGATTGGAGTAACCACTGTAATAGACTGATCAGAGTAACCACTGTCATAGACTGATTAGAGTAACCACTGTCATAGACTGATTAGAGTAACCACTGTCATAGACTGATTAGAGTAACAACTGCCTTAGACTGATCAAAGTAACAACTGGCATAGATTGATTAGAGTATATACTGTCACAGACTGATTAGGGTAAAAACTGTTATAGACTGATCAAAGTAACAACTGCCACAGACTGATCAAAGTAACCACTGGCATAGACTGATTAGAGTACCCACTGTCACAGACTGATTAGGTAAAAACTGTTATAGACTGATTAGAGTAACAACTGCCTTAGACTGATCAAAGAAACAACTGGCATATACTGATAAAAGTGACAACTGGCATAGACTGATCAAAGTGACAACTGGCATAGACAGATCAAAGTGACAACTGGCATAGACTGATCAAAGTAACCACTGGCATAGACTGATCACAGTAACAACTAGTATAGACTGATCAAAGTAATACCTAGTATAGACTGATCAAAGTAACAACTAGTATAGACTGATCAAAGTAACAACTAGTATAGACTGATCAAAGTAACAACTAGTATAGACTGATCAAAGTAACAACTAGTATAGACTGATCAAAGTAACAACTAGTATAGACTGATCAAAGTGACAACTGACATATACTGATCAAAGTAACCACTGAAAAAAGACTGATTAGAGTAACCACTGTCATAGACTGATTAGAGTAACCACTGTCATAGACTGATTAGAGTAACCACTGTCATAGACTGATCAAAGTAACAACTGACATAGACTGATCAAAGTAACCACTGTCATAGACTGACTAGAGTAACCACTGCCATAGACTGATTAGAGTGACCACTGACATAGACTGATCAAAGTAACACAATTGGCATAGGCTGATCAAAGTATCACAACTGTCATAGACTGATTAGAGTAACCACTGTCATGGACTGATTAGAGTAACCACTGTGATAAACTGATCAAAGTAACAACTGGCATAGACTGATCAAAGTAACCACTGAAAAAAGACTGATTAGAGTAACCACTGTCATAGACTGATTAGAGTAACCACTGTCATAGACTGATTAGAGTAACCACTGTCATAGACTGATCAAAGTAACAACTGACATAGACTGATCAAAGTAACCACTGTCATAGACTGATTAGAGTAACCACTGTCATAGACTGACTAGAGTAACCACTGCCATAGACTGATTAGAGTGACCACTGTCATAGACTGATCAAAGTAACAACTGACATAGACTGATCAAAGTAACACAATTGGCATAGACTGATCAAAGTAGCACAACTGTCATAGACTGATGAGAGTAACCACTGTCATAGACTGATTAGAGTAACCACTGTGATAAACTGATCAAAGTAACAACTGGCATAGACTGATCAAAGTAACCACTGAAAAAAGACTGATTAGAGTAACCACTGTCATAGACTGATTAGAGTAACCACTGTCACAGACTGATTAGAGTAACCACTGTCATAGACTGATTAGAGTAACCACTGTCATAGACTGATCAAAGTAACAACTAGTATAGACTGATCAAAGTAACAACTAGTATAGACTGATCAAAGTAACAACTAGTATAGACTGATCAAAGTGACAACTGACATATACTGATCAAAGTAACCAATGAAAAAAGACTGATTAGAGTAACCACTGTCATAGACTAATTAGAGTAACCACTGTCATAGACTGATTAGAGTAACCACTGTCATAGACTGATCAAAGTAACAACTGACATAGACTGATCAAAGTAACCACTGTCATAGACTGACTAGAGTAACCACTGCCATAGACTGATTAGAGTGACCACTGACATAGACTGATCAAAGTAACACAATTGGCATAGGCTGATCAAAGTATCACAACTGTCATAGACTGATTAGAGTAACCACTGTCATAGACTGATTAGAGTAACCACTGTGATAAACTGATCAAAGTAACAACTGGCATAGACTGATCAAAGTAACCACTGAAAAAAGACTGATTAGAGTAACCACTGTCATAGACTGATTAGAGTAACCACTGTCATAGACTGATTAGAGTAACCACTGTCATAGACTGATCAAAGTAACAACTGACATAGACTGATCAAAGTAACACAATTGGCATAGACTGATCAAAGTAGCACAACTGTCATAGACTGATTAGAGTAACCACTGTCATAGACTGATTAGAGTAACCACTGTGATAAACTGATCAAAGTAACAACTGGCATAGACTGATCAAAGTAACCACTGAAAAAAGACTGATTAGAGTAACCACTGTCATAGACTGATTAGAGTAACCACTGTCATAGACTGATTAGAGTAACCACTGTCATAGACTGATCAAAGTAACAACTGACATAGACTGATCAAAGTAACCACTGTCATAGACTGATTAGAGTAACCACTGTCATAGACTGACTAGAGTAACCACTGCCATAGACTGATTAGAGTGACCACTGTCATAGGCTGTTGTTTGTCTATCAAGAATGATGATGACAATTCATTTCATCCAGTGGGGTTGAAGGTATGGAGCCATGTGTTCTAAAATGGCTGCTAAGGCCTATTTTGGCTCGAAATGTTCTTTGAAAATGTGGGCAAGGAATGCTTGACGTTTCTGGAGGAGGATTTCCTGCAGTGGTTTTTCTGTCCTGCCTTTTCTTCACAGCTCTTGCAGTCCTGGTTGCCTCACATAGACTGATTAGAGTAACCACTGTCATAGACTGATCAAAGTAACAACTGACATAGACTGATCAAAGTAACACAACTGGCAATAGACTGATCAAAGTAGCACAACTGGCAGAGACTGATCAAAGTGACAAATGGCAAAGACTGATCAAATTAACAACATACATAGACTGATCAAAGTAATAGCTGTTTGGGACCGAGGAAGTTAAAATAACGGTTGAAATAATTATTGGTATAACATGATACAAGTAATCAATGTCTGAGAATGGGAATTATAAAATGACATTTAAAATAACAACTGGATAAGGTAAAATAAAAGTTAAAACTATCAAATGGCATAAAGTAAAGTAAAGTACAAAAACATTAAAATAACAGTTGACGTAAGGTAAAATAAAGCTATAATAACATTTACAATAACAATTGGTAAAACATAGATAAGGTACAGTAGCCTTTTAAAATAACAACAGGCATGAGGTAAAATAAAGGCAGAGTAACATTTAAAATAATAACTGGCATAATCTGATAAAGGTAAAAACTCTCCGGGACAGAGAGGTTGACAACAGCTGAAAATATCGCTTTTAAATCAGGAATATCTGATTAACGCATGGTGAGTTAATTGACACAGAAGGAATCACGTACATTCTATTTCAAAAATCGTATACAATTTACGCTCCTATCTTCTAAAGTCTCACCAGCAAAAATATCACAGATTATGTAGAAGATTTGCCTACAGTTAAACACTCACTCTGACGGTTAATGTGCGAAGCCTGGGCTTTCACACGTCAAGTATATCAAACAAAACACGTCCTTGGACTGCATATGTATATAACTATACCCAAAACGGAGATCCTTGGATTGCATATGTATATAACTGTATACCGAAACGGAGATCACTGGACTGCATGTGTATATAACTGTACACCCAAATGGAGATCCTTGGACTGCATATGTATATAACTGTTTACCCAAATGGAGATCCTTGGACTGCAAATGTATTTAACTGTATACCCAAACGGAGATCAGCATGGCCGAATGGATAAAAGTGTTCGTTGTTAAATATCCGGTGTGCTGTTGCCGATGTAGTAAGTTCATCCCCCACACCTGTCAATTGGACTAAATTTATGACTTCTCATCCTTGACTTGGGGTCATAATTTACAAGTACCTCTGAAGACGGAGTCGATTCGCCTAATGGCGAGGGACACTGGTAATGGGGAAAGCTAATCCACACGCAAAAATTAGCCCAGTGTACTAGACGCAGTAACATGTTTATGTACTACGCTTGATTTCAAACGCGCGGGCTTAACCCTCCCCCCATACCACAATAACAAAAACAACGAAAAAAACACACAAAAACAAACAAATGCAGCATCAGCTTGAATGGAACCTGTCTGAAACAAGTCGATGCAATTAAGGATGTGGGTTTTGTCAAATGGGAGATGTTTTAAGGATGTTTAATATAGAACAGCCAAAGCAAAGTTAGCATTTCAAAAGATGTAGTACATTCTTTGCAATTAATATCAATCGACGCGAGGAAAAAAAGGGTTATCTTAAGAGTATGTTGAGCCGATGTACGTAATCATAGACGTAAGGGAATCATAGACAATTAGCAGACAAGTCAGAAATTATGTTCAAGCTGCGGATACGCGGTTTTATAGAAGTATGATGAGATCACGAGTATGGATAGAAAATGTATTAACGATAACTAGGAAGAAGTTAACTTACAGTATAACTTGACAGAAGTTAACTTACAAAATAATTTGACAGAAGTTAACTTACAAAATAACTTGAAAGAAGATAACTTACCTGATAACTTGAAAGAAGTTGACTTACAAAATAACTTGTAAGAAGTTAACTTGCAACATAACTTGAAAGAGGTTAACTTACAAAATAACTACAAAGAAATTAACTTACCAAATAACTTGAAAGAAGTTAACTTAAAAATAACTAGAAGGAAGTTAACTTATCAAATAACCTGAAAGTAGTTAACTTGCAAAAAGTACTAGTAATTGTTATCACAAGTGGACAGTCCACATTCTGTTAGCATATCATGAGAAGTGGAAAGCTAAAGTATGTCATCACAACGGAAAATTGGAGCGGAAGAGAAGCAAGAAGAGACCAAGAAAGAAGATGCTGAAAAGTTCGACATCATGGCATGTAATAACAGCAATGTCAGAAACGATTGGCAGCATACGAGACAGAAGGCTTGGACATCGCATGGAGGTGGATTTTTTTTTTTTTAAAGCCAGATCGGCCAACCTTAAATGGGTATAAGGAAATGCCGCGGGGGGTACAGACGACTGGCGTGATGTTGCCCACCTCACCGCTCGAGTCACACACTTATTCTTAAACTTTGGGTATAACACCAAACGTAACACTTGCCTAGTACATCAACAACAGCTGAAAAGTGCTGGTGTTGACTGCAACGTCCCGTAAGGGATAAGCAACTTAAAAAAAAAATAATAAGTAGAACAGGAAAATTACTAAACTCGCAATACCGTTCAGCCTAGTTATTCAGCCTTGTTTATAATTGTGATGGTTCAGGTTGCGGTTTGTAATTTTTTCCTTCTGTGCCGGTGAATTTTCTTTCTGTATAGCAGATTTCATGACTATGACGTCAGCGGGGGGAGGGGGGTTGGCCAGTGCGGTTTTCTGTGTGTTGTTTTCTTGCCATTTTCCCACGTGTCAATATAGGGTCGTTACACGTCGGTTTCCAGCGGATTTTGTGCTTACAAGGACTAGTCCTTAGAACACACGTGTCAAACTCAAGGCCAGCGGGCCACATCCAGCATTCAAACCAGGCCTGAAATGTCTCAACCGACGTACAAATATATTCGGCCCAAGAGATAATTTTAGGCAAACATATTTTTTTATGGTCACGATATAAAGTGCAAATCAAATTCCCTAATTAGCAGCCTTCCGAATGATAGGCTACCTGACAGCGTTCTCGCTTCGATTAGAATAAGCGAAAATAAAAGTTGTGTAGTGAGTTAGTGTTCGTCGTTATAGTTACCTAGCAACGTTCAGATGCTCGTTTTGGATTGGCGCATAAAAGAAATAAAAGTAGTGTAATACCTGGATATTACATCACCTTTTCCCGCTACGGCTAACCTGATATCAATCAAGCGTCTGTAGGTAGACGCACAATCTTTTAAAATCAAAGCTAGCTTTTAAAATGGCCAAGAGAAAAGTTGATTCTGAAAACAGAGCCTTTCAAAACCGCTGGGAGGCTGAATATATGAAAAGTAATCTCGAGCTGTTTCGTAATCCATTTGCCATAGATGTGGAAACTGCACATATAAATTTGCAGATGTAGTTAATAGACCTTCAGTGTAATGGGACACTAAAGGCAAAGTACGACACTGTGGGGCCTGCTCGTTTCATTCCTGAAGAGATGCCCCGGCTTCGTCTACATGCGGCTCGAGCCTTGAGCATGTTTGGTAGCACATATGTGTGTAAGCAGCTGCTTTCTGTGATGAAGATTAACAAAACATCACACAGGAGTCGTCTCACTGATGAACACTTGCAGTCCATCATGAGAATCTCAATGACACAAAATGATACCAATACGGCTGGGGTTCGATCACATAAACGAACGTGTAGCCAAGAAAAGAAGCCAAACATCGTGCTCTGGCAAATTGACATAAGAGTGAAAATGTGTATACCAATGATAATAATATAGCCGTCTCCCTGGTCCAGGAAATACACGACTTTCTCCGTAATCTCGTATACTCTCGTGAGTAACGTCACGTGCGCGAGAATCGGTAGCGGTTATCTCCGGGTCGGTAACTTACTTAAATAAAACAACAAAATTATGTTTTATTATTAAAACTTTTTTTCTGTTTTAATTTATATTAATGTTTTTTAAAAAAAAAAGAGGTTTAATTTTCGGCTAATTGAATGGTTATCCTGTCCGGTCCGCAACCTTACGTGTGATTTGAGTTTTGGCCCACTGAGCGATTGAGTTTGGCACCCCTGCCTTAGAAGGACTCATTCGTTTGGTTCATCTCGTTGCAATGGCTAGCACTCTTGTCTGCCGACCCGATGGTTGTGTATTCAAATAGAGTTTGAAGCCGGGATTTCTATTTTGCACAGCCCTAGGCTCTAAAGTCAACACAGCCTAGCCTGTATATCAGAGACACATAGAAGTAGAAGAAGGAAGTAGAGACCAGAGGATGCACAAAACAACATTCTTAAAAAAATTAAAGCTATAGCTATCCACCGAGACGACAGCGCCTGGCTGTGGGAACAAGTGTACTTCGACGCAATACCAACTAGACAAACGTAAAACACATGCCTTCATTAGCCAGGTTCATCATCCACATGAATCCACAGCTATGGAATACGGAAACAATTCGTATCTAAAAATTGAAATAACACAATAGGTCTAAGATTTTATATGAAACCAGTATAGGTCAAATAACAAGCACACAAACACACCAGACCGTATTGCCGTGTGCAGTATAGTAATGAACATGTAAACAAGAAAAATGATTGGTTGGTTCGAATGGCACACACGTATTACACAGAAATTGGGGAACCCTTTGAGGCCACTAAGACTAAGGTGGTGGATGAAATTTTGAGAGAAGCCGACGGATAGTTGTTATAGTCCATTTACATTTGTTTGTCCCCATATAGACTTCCATATCTCAGTAACCAACTGAGGGGAAATGATGAGAATTAGTATCGGACCTTATTATGTCCACTCCCCCCCCCCCCCCAAAAAAAAAAAAATAAATTGTCTGGAGATTGTACAGCAGATGTTTGTTTATATGCGGTATATAATTTACGGGTCAGAGGTTAAGTGCATATTATGAAATGTATTACATCTTCATATGGAAACATCAGCGTTCGAGTGTGGAATTTCTCGTGCAGCGCGAGAATGACCGTATGGCAAGTACCTCATGCAAGTGAAACGGGAGTGTTCAGAGGTGTCGTCAATGTTTGTGCTTTCGTGAAACGTGATTAATTTATAAATCTTACAAATTATCGTTAACATCTGATTGTGTGAATATTGTTGAATGGGACTGAATGTGAAATTGTGTACACTTCAAAGCATCGATATGAAGATGTACACATATTTTTCTCAAGAAGCTGATCGCAGGAAACTGTTTCATACTATTACACATCCCGAGAAATAAATGGTGCATGCATTGGGTTTGAGTAAACGGTCATTTCGTCAATGGGTACACAAATCTGGAATGAAGCCAATATGCAAAAAGCAAACGGTAGGTAGAAAGCAATTGTTGACAGCTTTGACAAGGAAATCATAAAGCGAGCACCGTATAAAATCTGCACCATAAGTGACCTTTGACCTAACAATGGATGCAACTCATGAATAAATAATCGAATGGTTTTACGCTGTTACCTCTCTTTATTTTTTGTTGAATTTTTTTTTTTTTTAAATTTTAATAATTACTGTTATTATCGGTTGTAATGAGTGGGCCTTAAACACTATCATCACACGATTGATGCTGTGTTAGGTGTACAGTGCTCCTCCTCGGTTTCTTTCGTCTTTTTTCTCATCTTCTTTCTTTATCTGTATTTGGTCGGGTATAAACAATATCCCATTGGTGATATGTAAGGCTTAGGGTTACAGGGAATTTTCTCGGGGTGGTCTCCGGGTTGAGCGGACGTGGGGTGTGGGAGCAGGGGTGGGGTGCAGGTGTCGGCGTGTAGGGTAGGGCTAGGCGGTTCGAACCCTCGAGCTGTGGAGGGTGTCATATAAAAATCGCAATAGGTAAGCATGTAAATATGGTAGTTATATGATACGCAGAGGACTGTGGTGCCTGTTCACTGTCATCATACGGGTTAAAAATGAAAACCTTAAAAAAGTTTAAAAAATGGCCGATATTATTGATTGTTGCGGGTATGGCTTAGTGAAATTCGTTGGTAAGGGGTGGGTGAGGGAAGTAGTAGCTACATAATCTCTTCCGAACACTATCATCATACGGTATCAGAGCTTGAACTGAAAAACTTAAAAAGTAAAGATGGCCGGCGTTATTGACTGTAGAAGTTATGGATTAATGAAATTGGTTAGTAAATGGTGGGTGAGTGGCAATCTAGCTAGATACGTGCTTCCGAACACTATCATCGTGCGGTTTTCAGGGCTTCAACTGAATACCTTAAAAACAAAAATGGCCGATATTATTGATTGTAGCTGGTATCCCTTAGTGAAATTAGATTTATGGGGTAGGTGAGTGGTGGAGTAGCTAGATAAGTGCTTTTGATCACTATTAAGGGGTGAGCGAGAGGTGGAGTGGCTAGATAAATACGGCCGGGTCTTGTTAAGAGTCAGAGTAGGTGCTAGATAAAGACTCTCGGTCCTTGTTAAAGGGTGAGTGAGTGAAGGAAAGGCTAGATAGGCGCTTCTGATAATTGTTAAGGGGTGGTCGAGTGTGGAGTGGCTAGATAAATACGTCAATTAAATTTCTACATGAAACATTCTTCTTCGTCTTCTTCTTCTTCTTCTTCTTCTTCTTCTTCTTCTTCTTCTTCTTCTTCTTCTTCTTCTTCTTCTTCTTCTTCTTCTTCTTCTTCTTCTGCGTTCTTCCAGAATTTTTTTTCGGACGTGATTGAGTTGTGCCTGTTTACAGCAGAACTGCGTTTTTGCGCCGTTAGGCCGACACGTCCGACTTCTGCGGGCATTTGTTGACCGAGGTAACCTTCTTTGAGACACGATACATTCAAATTGAAAACAATAAAAAGAAATTTAATTGTTAATTTTTGTACAATTTTATTGTTGAAATTTTATTTTTTCATTCAACGATAGTGACTTGTGGCATAAGAAACTTTTAATTTTCTGAAATACAGCTGTTGTTTGCATAGAGGACATTCGATCATCTCTAGTAGCTTGAAAATTTTCCCAGTCAGCATAAAACCGGTTGTGGTGTAATCAAAGACAATGTTAGTGTTAAGTGGTATGAAACGGTGAAAGTCGGTTACAAGATGAGGTAGGTGGTATTCAAGGGGTCAATAAGACAGAAGTGGTTTTAAGAAAAGGTCGACTTCGTAACAGACACTGCTGGTTGGATGGAGATTTGACTCTATTACGGATGTGAAATTACAACGTGAGATATGTTTCCCATTTCGTTAAGAAATTGTCCTACTTTTTTATAAGTTTGTTTGGGATATTTGAAAGTTTTGTCGAGATTTTTCTACTTTTGGCCCACGTTTTCCCCTTTGGTCAACTGATTTTCCTACTTTTTATAAGTTTGGCTGCGATATGTATTAGTTTGGTTGAAATGTGGCCAAAATGTTTCACATTTGATTGACAAAGTTTCTTACTTTTCATAAGTCTGGACGATGTATTTCATTACTTGGTCAATAAGTTTCACATTTGTTTGACAGATTTTCTTACTTGGCCAAGATATTTCCCATTTGGTTAAGAATTGTTCCTACTTTTCATAAGTTTCGACGAGCTATTTCGATACTTGGTAAATTTTTCCCTTCTTTTTATAAGTGTGGTTGAGATAATTCTGTGTTTGGCTGACCTTTTCCCCACTTTGCTGACAAATTGTCCTACTTCTTATAAGTTTAGTTGAAATATTTCTCTCTTTGGTCGATATTTTGTCACCTGTGGTTAACAAAGTTTCCGACTTTTCATAAATTTGGCTGACGTATTTAGTTACTTGGTCAATATTTTTCCCATTTGGCTAGCAAATTGTCTTACTTCGCCAAGATTTTCCCATTTTGTTAACAAATGTTCCGACTTTTCATAAATTTGGTTGAGATATTTATAAGTTTGGTTGAAATTTGGCCAAACTTTTCACATTTGGTTAACAAATTGTCGTAATTTTATAAGTTTGGTTGAAATGTGGCCAACACTTTCCCCTTTGGTTAAGAAATGTTCCTACTTTTCATAAGTTTGGATGAGATATTTCCTATTTTGGCCAAGATTTTTCCCATTTGGATAACAATTGTTCCTACTTTTCATAGTTTGGATGCGATATTTCTTCATTTAGTCAATCTTTTACCTTCTTTTTATCAGTTTGGTTGCTATATTTCTGTATTTGACCGACCTTTTTTCTCAGCTGGCTGACACATTTTCCTACTTTTCATAAATTTGGTTGAAATATTTATAAGTTTGGTTGAAATTTGGCCAAAATTTTCACATTTAGTTAACAAAGTTTCCTACTTTTCGTAAGTTCGAATGATGTATTTCGTTACTTGGCCAGGATTTTCCCCATTTGGTTAACATATGTTCCTACGTTTTATAAGTTTGGCCGAGATATTTCCTGACGTGTACCATATTTTTCCCAGTTGGTTAAGACATTTTCCTACTTGACCTAGTTTTTTTTTGCCATTTGGCTAACAAATTTTCATACTTTTCATAAATTTGGCCGAGATATTTCGTTATGTGTACCATATTTTTCACATTTGGTTAACAAATTTTCCTACTTTTTATAAATTTCGACGAGTTATTTCTTTACTCGATCAATCTTTTACCTTATTTTTATACGTTTGGCTGCGATATTTCTGTATTTTGCCGACATTTTGTCCACTTTGCTGACAGATTTTCCTACTTGTTATAAGTTGGGTGAGATATTTCTCTCTTTGGCTGATACTTTTTCATACTTGCTTAACAAAGTTTCATACTTTTTATAAGTTTCGTGGAGATATTTCGTTACTTGGTCAATATTTTTATTATTTTGGTTAACAAATTGTCTTACTTGGCCAAGCTTTTTTCCCTTTGGTTAACACATTTCCCTATTTTTTATAAGTTTGATCGAGATATTTCTGTAATTGGTCAATCGTTTTCCTACGTTTCTTAAATTTGGCCGAGATATTTCCTTTTTTGGTCTAACTGTTTCCCATTTGGATGACAATTTTCCTACATTTCATATGTTTCGATGTGATATTTATAAGATTGGTTGAAATATTTCTGCCTTTGGCCGACATTTTTCACCTTTGGTTAGTAAAGATTCCGACTTTTCATAAATTTGGTTGAAATTTTTCACATTTGGTTAACACATTTTCTTACTTGACCAAGATGTTTCCCAATTGATTAAGAAAGGTCCCTACATTTTATCAGATTGGTTGAGATATTTCAGAATTTGGTCAACAGTTTTCCTACTTTGCTTAACCCGTTTCCTTAGTTTTGGTGAAATATTTCTTGACTGTGGCATCAATATGTAACATTCTCTCACCACATGTCATCTATGTAAACCGTCAACACTAACAAAATCAACAACACAAACGTAGTTATCATATATTTCTGTTTATTTACAGTATTTCAGAACCTTTTACAAGAATAAAAAAGCACAATGTCGATATACAAAATTTTCAGCGAGCTATAGGAACTTCAGTGATATATATATATATATATATATATATATATATATATATATATATATATATATATATATATATATATATATATATATATATAAAACAGAGTGTATGTGGCTTTGTTTGTTTGTTTGTGTGTATTGGATGCGTTCGATAACGGTACATCCGATTGAGATGAAATTTTCTACACGTCTTCCTTTCATTCCTGTGGAACCGACTATAATAGTTTCTTAGTGTAAAATCTTCTACTTATTTAATAACATTTTTCATTTTCATTATATAATTTCTATATAGCAGGGGGACTTCACTCTAGAAAAGTTATTTCAAAGGGCATAACTTTTAATAACATTTCTATATACTTTATAGTCATATTGTTGGACTTACTTGCACTATTGTTAAACTCTTTGTCTATAGTTATTTTCAGGCATATGAGTTATAATAAATAATGATATAATCTTTAAGGCATTTTCAAAGTTTTTATAAAAATAATGCATAATGCATAACATTGTAACCCATCTTTTTCTGCTTAAAGAACTTATCAACTGTCATGTCGGTGGTTAAAAACAGTTTTCATTAAAAATAATGAATGGTGTGTGGAAGGGCATTCTTTTAAGTTACTGTGCGCCAGGAGCTGGGCGAAACCACGCCGGGTCAGATAGATAGACAGACAGACAGATAGTCGGGACCGGAAGCTTATTTGACTACTTATATGAATTAAATGACATGCTCCCCACCAGGGACTGGGTGAAGCCGGGCCGGGTCAGACAGACAGACAGATAGACAGACAGACAGTCGGGAACGGGAGAGCTTATATGACTACGTATATAAATTAAATTAGATGCTCCCCACCAGGGACTGGGTGAAGCCGGGCTGGGACAGACAGACAGACAGATAGACAGACAAACAGATAGTCGGAAACGGGAGAGCTTATATGACTACGTATATGAATTAAATGAGATGCTCCCTACCAGGGACTGGATGAAGCCGGGCCGGGTCAGACAGACAGACAGACAGACAGATAGACAGACAGACAGATAGTCGGGAACGGGAGTGCTTATATGACAACTTATATGAATTAAATGAGATGCTCCCCACCAGGGACTGGGTGAAGCCGGGCCGGGTCAGCCAGACAGACAGACAGACAAACAAGCAGACAGACAGACAGACTGATAGATAGATAGATCCCCTCCAGGGCCTGGGCGAAGTCGGGCCGTGTCAGCTAGTATATATATATATATAAACTAGTCGCAGGTATTGTCTCTACCATGTACTTAGTGCCGAGTCTGTTGTGTAGGGCGTAGATAATCATGTCACTCTCCTGAACTATGGCTATTAGTTAGTTAGTCTTTCCTCTTGAGCCTAAGGCGGCGCATAGGGCAGAAGTCCTGTCTCTCCATACTTGACGGTTCGCTGCTACCTGTTGGAGATCTTGGATATTTACTTGGCCATTGAATGGGCCTTCTCTAATGATGGTTCTACGCAGGGTCTCTCTTGATCTTCCCCGTTTTCTTTTCCCTACTGGTGATCATATGAGGGCTTGGTAGGGGAGTCTTGACTTGTCCATTCTGAGTACATGGCCGATGTAGTTCCAACGGTATCTTCTTATGAAATTGGATACTGTATCTTGCTTAGTCTCTTGTCTTATTTGCGAATTGGTTCTGAAGTCTGTCCAGGGGATGTTTAGAAGTCTTCTAAGACATTTGTTCTCAAAATTGTCTAATTTTTTTTATCTAAAGCTACCGTTGATTTCCAACTTTCACATCCAAACGTTAACACTGGAATCACATAAGAGTTGAAGATTTTAAGTTTTGTGTGTTTGCTGAGTGTCTTTGACTTCCAGATATTTGACAGTTTATTGAAGGCACTAGATGCCAGTGCGATTCTAGATGATATTTCTGGTGTTGAGTCCCCTGTAGATGTCATTTTGCTTCCTAGGTATGTAAAGCTGTTGACTTTTTCAAGAACGTAGCTGTTCAATTTGGTGTCATCTGAACTGTTGGTAAGATCAATAGTCTTTGTTTTTGTGGTGTTAATTTGGAGACCAATTTGCCCTGAAACATTTTGGAGGTGGTTTATTTTCTCTTGGGCATCCGGGTGTGTTGAACTCAAAAGCACTATGTCGTCGGCAAAGTCCAGGTCTTCTAGAATTTTGTCAACCCAGTGGATACCCATATTTGTGTTTTTTGTGCATTTGCGCATGACCCAATCGATAGCTATTCCAAAAAGCATTGGTGATAAGACACAACCCTGTTTCACTCCTGTTTCGACTGAGAACCAGTCAGAGTTGCCTGTTTCTGTTCTTACGCAGCAACGTGTTTCTTTGTAGAAAGATTTTATGACGTTGGTATATTTGGTAGGAAAACCATAGATGAATAGATGTGTAGAACTATGGCTATAAAGTCATCAAAGTCTTGACTGTTGTTTACTAATTTAGGAACATCTAATTGGCCTGCGTTATTTGAGGATAAGAGGAAAAATCTAAGTTCTTTTGTCTCTGTATGTCGTAAAATCATATGGTGGGAATAATTTACCTGAAACCTACATGTCTGACTATTAATTACTGGTTTTAATGTCTCGGTACAGTCAGTTCGTTGTGTTGAGTCTGGTCGATGAAAAAGTTGTATGTCGATATATGGTTGCTAATCTTACTATGTGTCCTAAGGACCTGCCAGTTGTCTATGTATTTCTGCTGGATTTTGTCGTCGGGGATTTTGTCTAGGATCTTTAATTTTTCATCTATCTCTACTTCCTCATCAATCTCTATGTTGACTTCCTCTGCTACCATTTAGTCAAGTTTCTGTTTTTTGCTACTTGCGTATCTGCTGGTGTTTTCTTTTTGCATGGCGATTTTGAGTGTGTAGTGGTCACAGGTGTTGGTGTTGATGACGTGGGCGGCTGGTGATCAGTTATGTGTCGTTGTAGGATGTGTTTCCTTTTGTATAGATTGCCATAGATGTGGCATGTGTGAGTTTGGGTGTTGTGTTAATGTGACACGTTAGAATGCGCTTTGCTGTAAAGTCCTTACCACAGATAAAGCAGAGAGGGATATTTTTCTGACTAGTGGCCATATTGCTAGAAAAAAGTAGTGGTGTAAAGACAATAAGTAGCTTGTCAAAAACTGTCATTTACTGCCAATATAGTACCTTGCGGTGTATGGCAAAGGGGTCTTTGAGCCTGAGGAATAAAGGCCGCCTGGCTAGTGCAGTCGCCGCGAACTGTGCAGGTTAGGATTTTCTTTTTGCCCCCGACAGAAAAAAATCCGACACCTTACCGAGGGATCGAACCCCGGCCTCCCGAATGAGAGTCCGGCGTTCTAGCCTCTCGGCCAGCCGCTAAGTAGCTTGTGGTATTAGATAATGGCTTGGTGATAGCTCAATAATATTGTCCAACACGCTTGTAGCTTTGGGTATTAGATAATGGCTTGATATTCAACAAAATAAGCTCGTGTGTAGCTCCGATGGAAAAGGTATAGTGACCACTATAAAAGTGTGCAATCTTCACCTAGTTCCAAGCTTTCACAATCGTTGTAAGTACTGGACGTAAAACAGCTGTGAATAAAAAAAAAGCATAGATATTTTACATTTTTAACAAACATGTGACAACCATGATGATAGCATATCTACAAACAATATTTCATATCACATAAATTGTTAGGAAATATCATAAGAAAAAGGATGTGAGGCTTGTAATGTCATATATAGTAAATTATTTCATTATCTTTGTATCCTTACAGAGGGTCTTCTCCGTGACTATATTTTTGTGGTGTTGGTTAGCAACGGCTTGGTTCGTAATTCTGTTATTTGTTCTATTTTATATTGTATGACACAGAGCTGTACTATATTAGTGAGAAATGCTGAATCCATTTAGTGATGCCCACCACTAAGGGGTGAAAATATTTAGTGATGACCAACAGTTAGTGAGAAATGATGAAAGCATACATACCCAAATTTTGTGTTAGACCGTTCGTTGCCTTCCTTTCTTATACACAGCTCAATAACTTCGAGATTTCACTTCTTGTAAGCAATAGCTTCGAGCTTTCACTTCTTGTAAGCCACTTAATAGTTTTGAGATTTTTCTGCGTCTGCTGATTTTCAATGTGAAGACAGGACAAAGATGATATAACAAGGGACAGTCAGTAAAAATTACATACTGAATTTGACACCACATAATTGACTTGTATGTAGCGTTGACACATTTTGAAGAGACAGAGTATTTTGAGATCGTGTACATTAGTAATATATATATATATATATATATATATATATATATATATATATATATATATATATACACACACACACACACACACACACACACACATTTACTACATTAGTGACCACAGAAAATGCCTCTAGATTCACCTGTGTCAGCACACTCTTCTCACTCTGCGAGTGAGCCGGACAATGATGAATACTGACTGGTTGAATACAGCATATTTCCATACACTGCACAGAAGAGGACATAGTCGTAGACGCATATATATTACACTGTTCAGTACACTAAATAGAGACCTGATATATACACACAAATTTGTGCGTGCCAGAATCGTTGTGGTCCACGTGTCAATGAGATCGGGTCGTCTTGGTTTGAATCTGTAGATGGACAAAAGCATAATACTTTTTAGTATACAGAGAAAGCATTCTTTAATGAAAAACATGTTTCTTATGTACACAATTAGAATACACCACAGCAGCTACCCATAACGGATTACAGCGGATGACGCCTGAGAATACAGACAATCACCCGGCATGACACTATCCATTGCCGCCCATTGAGCGGTGGAACGCTATTCTCCCCACGTCACTTGACGGCAAAAGTGAAGTTGGTAATGATTTATGATGATTTTTTATATACGACCGTCAATAGTATCTGTATTAGTATTCCTATACCGAGCGGCTATAACTAGCTGTGTATTCTTGTTAGTTGTCTCATGTAGCTTCTGCGATACACACTAGTGCCAGCCCTATACCGACTTGATGATGTGTATCGAGCATGTATACTACACATAGAGTACTTACCACTGGTCTCTTCAGTGAGGTGTTTTCGATAGGTCTTGTCGCAAACGTAGTGTCTTTAACCCCCTTTTGCGGTACTTATTATACAGACTGTGCGGCTGATGCAACATAGAAAACATGTCTAAACATGTTCAAGCAGGTTTACCGCGGTCAGTACGCTCTGAGTCATCCTCCGGTTTTCCCCAAAGACATGTCTGAACACGTTCACGTACGTTCACCCCCGCAGACATAGCCCTGTGATGAGTCACCCAGGCGGTAACCCTCAGATCGGCCACCTATGAGTTCAGTTTTTAGACTTTAATATGGGACTTAACTTTGGGCTCTTATCAAAGAACCGACGTATTTATCTAGCCACCCCACATCTCGACCACCCCTTAACAATGATAGAAGCATCTATCTAGCCTTTCCTCCACCCACCCACCCTTTAACAAAAACCGAGTCTTTATCTAGCACCTCGTCTGACACTTAACAAGACCCGACCTGATTTATCTAGCCAATCCACCACTCTCTCACTACTCAATAACGATCAGAAGCACTTATCTAGCTATTCCACCACTCACCAACCCCTTACTAACTAATTTAACTAAGCTATACCCGCTATAATCAATAATGTCGGACATTTTTACCTTTTTAAGGTTTTCATTTGTAACCCATATGATGATAGTGAACATGGCATCACAGCCCTCTGCAGGTCATATAACTACTATATTTACATGCTTACCTATTACGATTTTAATATGACACACGCCGCTGTTTGAGGATTTGAACCACCCAGCCCTACCCCACACGCCGACACCTACATCCCACCCGTGCTCCCCCACCCCCACATCCGCTCAACCACTAGACCACCCCGAAAAATGCCCTGTAACCCTAAACCTTACACATCACCAATCAGATGATGATATTGTTTATGGCCGTCCCAATACAGATAAGGAAAGAAGATGAGAAAAAAGAAAAATGACACCAAGGACGAAGAGCACTGTACACCTAACACAGCATCAGTCATGTGATGATAGTATTTAAGCCCCGCTCACTACAACCGATAATAATAGTAATGATTAAATTTCAAAAACAATTATCAACATAAAAAAGAGAGGTAACAGCGTAAAACCATTTGATTATTTATTCATGAGTTGCATCCCCTGTTAGGTCAAAGGTCACTTATGTTGCAGTTTTTAATGGTGCTAGACTTTTTATATAGTAAAATATGACGTCATCTATGAAGTTTTACACCGTAACATATAATCCATTTGCACATCCCTTACTACTAATATGACGCCTTAGAACCACATTATTAGCAGCAGCTGAACAAACAAGAAGGAAATGAAAAATACAGTAAGAAATATATTCCTTCTACTTCCCTGTCCATTTCCATTTCGATTCCACATTATTTACCCAATGCCTCTGTAAATTCTCGGTCCTTATTAATATTAAACATTACACCCACTTCATACGGATATGGATACGCCTTGTGTCTTCACCCGAATTGACGGGCATTACTATAAAACAAGTTTGTTAGCGTGAAATCACTACATTTTCGCCAAAACATCAAAGAAATGTCGCCGCTTTCCATGATTTAAATTGCCTTTGGACCTATCAAAGTCCTTTGGGTGGGAGTACATATAAGACGGCGAGGACAATTTTATATTGATGCAACAAATAGTTTTCAAAACAATTGTTCGTGAATGAGGGCAATCATTTGTAAATGGACTATAATTATGGTCTCAAGTTTCGCGACGGTATCCAGATGATTTCTTTAATAGAACAATGGCTACGGTCTCCACAGAAAAGTCACTGCCATGGAAAAAGAAAAAGCAACGGCAAAATACCTTCTTTACATATACCTAGTTTATTGAGATTCGCCGAATCACAGAACGTCATAAGAAAAGGACAGCAGACACTGAAATTAGCGACATAGAATGTTCGATCTGTAAGCGAAGGCGGAAAATTGGATAACATCAATCAAGAAATGGGAAGAGAGAACATTAATATATTAGGAATGTACGAGGCGAGATGGAAAGGAACAGCGATTAAGCCAGGGGGGGGGGGGATGTTAAGATTATTTATTCTAGGGGAGAAGAAAGTCAAAGAGGTGTAGCAATAATCTTAGATCTGCAAACATCAAAATCTGTTAAAGTATATTGGGCAGTGTCAGACAGGGTTCTATTGGTAAAATTAAGCGTTAGACTTTATAACATAACAGTCAATCAAATATATGCCCCAGAAAGAGAAAGCAGTGAAGATACTATAGAGCAATGTTATAATGACACTGAGAATGCGTTGAACAAATGTAAAAATTCAGAAATACATATAATGGGTGACTTCAATGCAAAAGTGGGAAATTAAGGCGATGGCTGCACGGTAGGCAAATGTGGTTTGGAAGAACGAAACGAAAGAGGATACGCAGTTGTAGAATGATCAAATGAGCAGGAAATGATTATCGGAAACACCCGGTTTAAGCAACATCTTAGAAGGTTATGGACATGGAGGAGTCCTGACAGCAGGAATATAAACCAGATTGATTATTCCTGATTGGCAGAAGGTTTCACAATGCGTTAACAATAGCGAAAGAACAGTTTTAAATGCAGACTGTTACATTGATCACAGATTGCGTACAGGCACATTAAAGGTAAAATTAAAGAAAGTCAAATATACACCAGAAAACATAAAAAATGATATGTGTACATTGAAAAAAAAAAAAACAACAACAGGGAAATACAAGACAATTTCAATATAGAAATAAAGAACATATTTGATACATTGTCTGATCTAAAGATCCTATTTCAAGATGTGGATGATCAATGAGAAATGCTGAAGAATTCAATCAATTTGACTCCAGAAACAACTATTCCAAAATTAAAGAAGGTTGGTCGTAATAAATGGATGACTGGAGAACGTTTTTTACAACTAATAAAAACAAGAAGACACAACAAAAATAATCATGATAAATATGAAGAGATTCACAGAAAAGTCAGAACATTATGTAAGGAGGCATAAGAAGCATGGCGCGAGAAAAATTGCTTAGAAATTGAAAAACAACACAATAGTACAAATACCAAATTAATGCACACAAGAGTTCAGAATGTTACTAATAAAAGAACACGTACATCAACGGGTTGCCTAAAACAAAAGAAAACAGTATGATATTCGACATAATAATAAAGGACAATACATTTTGAAGATGGAGGTTCAGAATGCTATTAACAATATGAAAACGGGCAAAACACCTGGGTCTGACAACATCACAACAGAAATTATCAATGCATTAAAAGAATATGGAATAGACCAAGTCACCAGACTGGTGAGCACAATACTTGTATATGATACTACAGATATACATCCTGAATTATGTAATTATATTTTTATCGCAATCCCAAAGAAATCAGGAGCCTTGGGATGCGATCAACATCCAACAATTAGTATAATGAGCCCGATCACGAAGATTTTGCTATGAATTATCATGCTAAGTGTTAGGAAGAAAATATAACCCGAAATAGGAGAAGAACAATGTGACTTTCTACAAGACAAATGTACAATTAACGCTCTGTATATGCTGAGAACATTAACTGAACGTTCTATAGAAGTAAACAATGACCTATATTTTTGCTTTATAAACTACACAAAGGCTTTTGATAAAGTAAGGCATGTAAGTATGATAAAGATAGTTGCAGATCTACAAACTGATGGGAAAGATCTTAGACTTGAAAAAAAAAAAAAAAACATATATTGGAAAAACAAGCTGCCATAAAAATTGATAAAGAAGTACGTCAATATCAGCCTATTAAGAGAGGAGTGAGACAGGGATGTAATATCTCCAGATCTTTATTTTCCCCTTTACAGTGAACATATTTTCAGAAATGTAGAAGATATGAAGGGAATCATCAATGGGGGACTTAGCGTCAATAACATTAGACATGCAGATGATAAAGTATTGATTGCAGACATATAGCAGGGTTTGAAACATGTAGCAGATACAGTTGTTGCACACAGTGAACATCTAGGGTTACAATTAAATTGTATGAAGAGAGATTATTTCGTCACACGGAAGAAGGTAATATCACAATGTAGTATACAAGTACACAGAAATAATCTTAAACAAGTGACTCAGTACTATTATCTCGGAACAGTATTAACATCTGATGGGGGAATCCTAGAAGAGATTGGAATAAGAAGATAGCCTTTCGATAGATGAAAAACATACTGACCAATAAAAAAAATGTCAATTGCGACGAGAAAAAAAAGAAGTGTTGAAGTGCTACGTAGAACCTGTACTTTTGTATGGATGTGAAGCGTGGACAATGAGCAGACAAGCTGACAAACATCTGATGAATGTGGAAATGTGGTTTCTGAGGAGAATGCAAAGAATACACTTGACAGACATAAAAACCAATGACCACGCCCTACAAGAAACAAATGAAAATCGTAAACTGGTCAGAGAAAATTATATGTAGACAGTCAACATGTTACAAGAAGAAATAAATTTGAGAACTTGATGACAACAGGCAAGATCGAGGGGAAAGAACAAGGGGAAGGCAGAGAAGTAAATATCTGGATGGCTTGGCCACATGATATTGCCAACACAAGAACACTGAGCTGATCCACTACTCTGGTGATCGAGTGAAATGGCGAGTCATGACCGCCAACGCTTTCCGGCATGGCACATGATTGTTTGATTAGTTGGTAATGCTTCGAAGTACAAGCTGAGTGCGGGGCTTTCTTCTCCGCGCGGTTGAAAGAGACTAGGCTATATGGGATTAAACCCGATGCAATGGCGTCGATATTCTTGCCTTGAAACCTGTTGGAAACTCATGTTAGTGGGATGCTTTAGCGCTGATGTTGACCAGCTGAGTCATCCTTGGACAGGATAGTCTGGGTAACCAAATAAGGTTCGACCATTGTCTCCACTGTGATAAATCTTGCCGAGGTTTCAAACTGTGCATGCTACTCTACTCGACTGAGAGAGAGAGAGAGTCGCAGCTATTTCCCGTGACAACCAGACAGGCTTGCACTCACCGCTTCGGAAACTCATGAGCATTGTTACCGAGACAGTTGTCATTGAAACTGTCTTTCCCAGACATTTTTTTTTTTTTTTTTTTAAGCATATCCTTTACAGGACTTAGCTGTCAACACCAGCATCTTTCAGCTGTATGTTGATCTCTTGGCAAGATTACGCTCAGTAGTTTGCCATTGCTTTCTGAGCGGCCGGCTCACATACCCCGTAAGTTACCGATGCGATTCGAACCACTGCTGATTTGAACCGTCATCACGTTACCTGACGAGAGTATACGAGATTACGGAGAAAAGTCATAACCTCTAAGCCACGAAACCGGCCAGACATTGTTACTGAACCTTATTCTGCTCGCGACAATTGTCACTGTTCATCATTCACTCCCATTTAGTTATCATTAAACCTTTTGCTTCCACATAAACGGTATCGCTAGCTCTTTTTGTTTTTAAACCAGCAAGTATTAATGTAAACTAAACTACTCGAATGACACAGATACAAACGAAGTGTGCGAAGAAAGAATAGTATACGCCAGTGACTAATTCCTTAGGATAGAACGAGTTAAGACACCTCGTAAACATATATTACTTGTCTTCGTAAAACAAAGGGTTTCACAAAGCATCATACACATAATTAACAACTGGATTTCAAGGGAAACCCCTCGGAATAAACATATCTCTTACACGACGAACGTTTCGTGTTTCCTGCCTTTATCTTACTCGTTCAACCACACTGCAATTTAGCACTGTGAACTTTAACCTCGACAATGACCGCGGCGGTTTTGCTCGGGTGGTATCTATGGTGACAGGGGCCAGACCTTAAGCGTAAAATCCGGTTGTTTATAGCTGACCACCGAGGCTTTCAAACATACTCACGGGCAGTGGTCAGCACAGTTGAAGTGTTGTTTGGAGGTTGGTGGACACTTGCCAAGGTCTCTCTTCAGACTGTTTGTTTCCGTTGTATATTGGTCATAATTGCTGACGGTCATCAGTCTAGGATTTGTGACTCCGCGCCCATCAGAGTAGGGGCAGTGTGGCGGTTCTTGTGGTTCTTCTGTACTGCATGAAGTTCACCTTTTCTAGGCAAAAGGGGCGTTTTGTTATAGCAACTGTACAGTATGATTTTAAGATTTAGAATATATTGTTGAGATGTTGTGTGTCTATGGTTGAGATGTAACGTGTTTATTGTTGAGAAATAGCATATTGATGGTTGAGATGTAGTATGTCTTTGATTGAGATGTTGCATGTCTATGGTAGGGCTATAGCATGTCAGTGGTTGAGTGTGATATAGCATGTCTATGGTTGAGACATTGCATGTCTATTGTTGTGATATAGCACGTCTTTGGTTGAGTGTGATATAGCATATCTATGGTTGAGATATAGCATGTCTATGGTTGTGATATAGTATGTTTATGGTTGTGATATAGTATGTCTTTTTTTTAATTCGCATATCCTTTACAGGACATCGCTGTCAACAGCAGCATCTTTCAGCTGTCTGTTGATTTCTTGGCAAGATTACGCTCAGTAGTTTGCCATTGCTTTCTGAGCGGCCGGCTCAGTTACCCGCAAGTCACAAGCGGGGGACGAACCGCTCCCAGTTCTCGCCCACTACGAGACTCTGCGTGATAAACGGGATTACGGAGAAAGTGTTGTAACCCCTCGGCCAGAGAGACCGGCATAGTATGTCTATGGTTGTGATAAAACATGTAAATGGTTGATTGTGATATGGCACGCCTATGGTTATGATATTGCATGTCTATTGTTGTGATATAGCACGTTTATGGTTGAGATGTAGCATGTCTATGGTTAAGATGTAGTATGTCTATAATTGAGACGTAGCATGTCTATGGTAGAGTTGTAGCATGCCGATGGGTGTATGTGATATAGCATATCTATGGTTAAGATATAGCATGTCTATGGTTAAGATGTAGCATGTCTATGGTTTAGATGTAGCATGTCTATGGTTAAGATGTAGCATATCTATGGTTAAGATATAGCATGTCTATGGTTAAGATGTAGCATGTCTATGGTTTAGATATAGCCTGTCTATGTTTAAGGTATAGCCTGTCTATGGTTAAGATGTAGCATGTCTATGGTTAAGATGTAGCATATCTATGGTTAAGATGTAGCATGTCTATGGTTAAGATGTAGCATGTCTATGGTTAAGATGTAGCATGTCTATGGTTTAGATGTAGCATGTCTATGTTTAAGGTATAGCCTGTCTATGGTTAAGATGTAGCATGTCTATGGTTAAGGTATAGCCTGTCTATGGTTAAGATGTAGCATGTCTATGGTTAAGGTATAGCATGTCTATGTTTAAGGTATAGCCTGTCTATGGTTAAGATGTAGCATGTCTATGGTTAAGATGTAGCATGCCTATGGTTAAGGTATAGCCTGTCTATGGTTAAGATGTAGCATGTCTATGGTTAAGGTATAGCCTGTCTATGTTTAAGGTATAGCCTGTCTATGGTTAAGATGTAGCATGTCTATGGTTTAGATGTAGCATGTCTATGGTTAAGATGTAGCATATCTATGGTTAAGATATAGCATGTCTATGTTTAAGATGTAGCATGTCTATGGTTAAGATATAGCATGTCTATGTTTAAGATGTAGCATATCTATGGTTAAGATATAGCATGTCTATGGTTTAGATGTAGCATGTCTATGGTTAAAATGTAGCATGTCTATGGTTTAGATGTAGCATGTCTATGTTTAAGGTATAACCTGTCTATGGTTAAGATGTAGCATGTCTATGGTTAAGGTATAGCCTGTCTATGGTTAAGATGTAGCATGTCTATGGTTAAGGTATAGCCTGTCTATGTTTAAGGTATAGCCTGTCTATGGTTAAGATGTAGCATGTCTATGGTTAAGATGTAGCATGCCTATGGTTAAGGTATAGCCTGTCTATGGTTAAGATGTAGCATGTCTATGGTTAAGGTATAGCCTGTCTATGTTTGAGGTATAGCCTGTCTATGGTTAAGATGTAGCATGTCTATGCTTAAGGTATAGCCTGTCTATGGTTAAGATGTAGCATGTCTATGGTTAAGATGTAGCATGTCTATGTTTAAGGTATAGCCTGTCTATGGTTAAGAAGTAGCATGTCTATGGTTAAGATGTAGCATGTCTATGTTTAAGGTATAGCCTGTCTATGCTTAAGATGTAGCATGTCTATGGTTAAAGTATAGCCTGTCTATGGTTAAGATGTAGCATGTCTATGGATAAAATATAGCTTGTCTATGGTTAAGATGTAGCATGTCTAAGGTTAAGATGTAGCATGTCTATGGTTAAGGTATAGCCTGTCTATGGTTAAGATGTAGCATGTCTATGGTTAAGATGTAGCATGTCTATGGTTAAGGTATAGCCTGTCTATGGTTAAGATGTAGCATGTCTATGGTTGAGATTTAGCATGTCTATAATTGAGTATGATATAGCATGTCTATAATTGAGTATGATACAGCATGTCTATGGTTGAGATATAGCATGTCTATAATTGGGTATGATATAGCATGTCTATAATTGAGTATGATACAGCATGTCTATGGTTGAGATATAGCATGTCTATGGTTGAGATATAGCAAGTCTATGGTTAAGGTATAGCCTGTCTATGGTTAAGATGTAGCATGTCTATGGTTAAGGTATAGCCTGTCTATGTTTAAGGTATAGCCTGTCTATGGTTAAGATGTAGCATGTCTATGGTTAAGGTATAGCCTGTCTATGGTTAAGATGTAGCATGTCTATGGTTAAGGTATAGCATGTCTATGTTTAAGGTATAGCCTGTCTATGGTTAAGATGTAGCATGTCTATGGTTAAGATGTAGCATGCCTATGGTTAAGGTATAGCCTGTCTATGGTTAAGATGTAGCATGTCTATGGTTAAGGTATAGCCTGTCTATTTTTAAGGTATAGCCTGTCTATGGATAAGATGTAGCATGTCTATGGTTTAGATGTAGCATGTCTATGGTTAAGATGTAGCATATCTATGGTTAAGATATAGCATGTCTATGTTTAAGATGTAGCATGTCTATGGTTAAGATATAGCATGTCTATGTTTAAGATGTAGCATGTCTATGGTTAAGGTATAGCCTGTCTATGTTTAAGGTATAGCCTGTCTATGGTTAAGATGTAGCATGTCTATGGTTTAGATGTAGCATGTCTATGTTTAAGATGTAGCATATCTATGGTTAAGATATAGCATGTCTATGGTTTAGATGTAGCATGTCTATGGTTAAGATGTAGCATGTCTATGGTTTAGATGTAGCATGTCTATGTTTAAGGTATAACCTGTCTATGGTTAAGATGTGGCATGTCTATGGTTAAGGTATAGCCTGTCTATGGTTAAGATGTAGCATGTCTATGGTTAAGATGTAGCATGCCTATGGTTAAGGTATAGCCTGTCTATGGTTAAGATGTAGCATGTCTATGGTTAAGGTATAGCCTGTCTATGTTTGAGGTATAGCCTGTCTATGGTTAAGATGTAGCATGTCTATGGTTAAGGTATAGCCTGTCTATGGTTAAGATGTAGCATGTCTATGGTTAAGATGTAGCATGTCTATGTTTAAGGTATAGCCTGTCTATGGTTAAGATGTAGCATGTCTATGGTTAAGATGTAGCATGTCTATGTTTAAGGTATAGCCTGTCTATGCTTAAGATGTAGCATGTCTATGGTTAAAGTATAGCCTGTCTATGGTTAAGATGTAGCATGTCTATGGATAAGGTATAGCTTGTCTATGGTTAAGATGTAGCATGTCTAAGGTTAAGATGTAGCATGTCTATGGTTAAGGTATAGCCTGTCTATGGTTAAGATGTAGCATGTCTATGGTTAAGATGTAGCATGTCTATGGTTAAGGTATAGCCTGTCTATGGTTAAGATGTAGCATGTCTATGGTTGAGATTTAGCATGTCTATAATTGAGTATGATATAGCATGTCTATAATTTAGCATGATACAGCATGTCTATGGTTGAGATATAGCATGTCTATAATTGGGTATGATATAGCATGTCTATAATTGAGTATGATACAGCATGTCTATGGTTGAGATATAGCATGTCTATGGTTGAGATATAGCAAGTCTATGGTTGAGATATAGCATGTCTATAATTGAGTATGATATAGCATGTCTATAATTGAGTATGATACAGCATGTCTATGGTTGAGATATAGCATGTCTATGGTTGAGATATAGCAAGTCTATGGTTGAGATATAGCATGTTTATAATTGAGTATAATATAGCATGTCTATAGTTGAGTATAATATAGCATGTCTATAATTGAGTATGATATAGCATGTCTATGGTTGAGATATAGCAAGTCTATGGTTGAGATATAGCATGTCTATGGTTAAGATATAGCAAAGTCTATGGTTGAGATATAGCATGTCTATGGTTGATATATAGCATGTCTATGGTTGAGATATAGCATATCTATGGTTGAGATATAGCAAATCTATGGTTGAGATATAGCACGTCTATGGTTGAGATATAGCATGTCTATGGTTGAGATATAGCAAGTCTATGGTTGAGATATAGCATGTCTATAATTGAGTATAATATAGCATGTCTATAATTGAGTATGATATAGCATGTCTATGATTGAGATATAGCAAGTCTATGGTTGAGATATAGCATGTCTATGGTTGAGATATAGCGAGTCTATGGTTGAGATATAGCATGTCTATAATTGAGTATCATATAACATGTCTATAATTGAGTATGATATAGCATGTCTATAATTGAGTATGATATAGCATGTCTATAATTGAGTATGATATAGCATGCATATAATTGAGTATGATATAGATTGTCTATGGTTGAGATATAGCAAGTCTATGGTTGAGATGTAGCATGTCTATGCTTAAGGTATAGCCTGTCTATGGTTAAGATGTAGCATGTCTATGGTTAAGATGTAGCATGTCTATGTTTAAGGTATAGCCTGTCTATGGTTAAGATGTAGCATGTCTATGGTTAAGATGTAGCATGTCTATGTTTAAGGTATAGCCTGTCTATGCTTAAGATGTAGCATGTCTATGGTTAAAGTATAGCCTGTCTATGGTAAGATGTAGCATGTCTATGGATAAGGTATAGCTTGTCTATGGTTAAGATGTAGCATGTCTAAGGTTAAGATGTAGCATGTCTATGGTTAAGGTATAGCCTGTCTATGGTTAAGATGTAGCATGTCTATGGTTAAGATGTAGCATGTCTATGGTTAAGGTATAGCCTGTCTATGGTTAAGATTTAGCATGTCTATGGTTGAGATTTAGCATGTCTATAATTGAGTATGATATAGCATGTCTATAATTGAGTATGATACAGCATGTCTATGGTTGAGATATAGCATGTCTATAATTGGGTATGATATAGCATGTCTATAATTGAGTATGATACAGCATGTCTATGGTTGAGATATAGCATGTCTATGGTTGAGATATAGCAAGTCTATGGTTAAGGTATAGCCTGTCTATGGTTAAGATGTAGCATGTCTATGGTTAAGGTATAGCCTGTCTATGTTTAAGGTATAGCCTGTCTATGGTTAAGATGTAGCATGTCTATGGTTAAGATGTAGCATGCCTATGGTTAAGGTATAGCCTGTCTATGGTTAAGATGTAGCATGTCTATGGTTAAGGTATAGCCTGTCTATGTTTGAGGTATAGCCTGTCTATGGTTAAGATGTAGCATGTCTAAGGTTAAGATGTAGCATGTCTATGGTTAAGGTATAGCCTGTCTATGGTTAAGATGTAGCATGTCTATGGTTAAGATGTAGCATGTCTATGGTTAAGGTATAGCCTGTCTATGGTTAAGATGTAGCATGTCTATGGTTGAGATTTAGCATGTCTATAATTTAGTATGATATAGCATGTCTATAATTGAGTATGATACAGCATGTCTATGGTTGAGATATAGCATGTCTATAATTGGGTATGATATAGCATGTCTATAATTGAGTATGATACAGCATGTCTATGGTTAAGATGTAGCATGTCTATGGTTAAGATGTAGCATATCTATGGTTAAGATATAGCATGTCTATGGTTAAGATGTAGCATGTCTATGGTTTAGATGTAGCATGTCTATGTTTAAGGTATAGCCTGTCTATGGTTAAGATGTAGCATGTCTATGGTTAAGGTATAGCCTGTCTATGGTTAAGATGTAGCATGTCTATGGTTAAGGTATAGCATGTCTATGTTTAAGGTATAGCCTGTCTATAGTTAAGATGTAGCATGTCTATGGTTAAGATGTAGCATGCCTATGGTTAAGGTATAGCC
Organism: Cepaea hortensis; assembly: GCA_963921405.1. Lineage (NCBI taxonomy): Eukaryota > Metazoa > Mollusca > Gastropoda > Stylommatophora > Helicidae > Cepaea > Cepaea hortensis. The sequence continues at coordinate 56,827,032 of OY992895.1, read as the reverse complement.
TGTCTATGGTTAAGATGTAGCATGTCTATGGTTAAGGTATAGCCTGTCTATTTTTAAGGTATAGCCTGTCTATGGATAAGATGTAGCATGTCTATGGTTTAGATGTAGCATGTCTATGGTTAAGATGTAGCATATCTATGGTTAAGATATAGCATGTCTATGTTTAAGATGTAGCATGTCTATGGTTAAGATATAGCATGTCTATGTTTAAGATGTAGCATGTCTATGGTTAAGGTATAGCCTGTCTATGTTTAAGGTATAGCCTGTCTATGGTTAAGATGTAGCATGTCTATGGTTTAGATGTAGCATGTCTATGTTTAAGATGTAGCATATCTATGGTTAAGATATAGCATGTCTATGGTTTAGATGTAGCATGTCTATGGTTAAGATGTAGCATGTCTATGGTTTAGATGTAGCATGTCTATGTTTAAGGTATAACCTGTCTATGGTTAAGATGTAGCATGTCTATGGTTAAGGTATAGCCTGTCTATGGTTAAGATGTAGCATGTCTATGGTTAAGATGTAGCATGCCTATGGTTAAGGTATAGCCTGTCTATGGTTAAGATGTAGCATGTCTATGGTTAAGGTATAGCCTGTCTATGTTTGAGGTATAGCCTGTCTATGGTTAAGATGTAGCATGTCTATGGTTAAGGTATAGCCTGTCTATGGTTAAGATGTAGCATGTCTATGGTTAAGATGTAGCATGTCTATGTTTAAGGTATAGCCTGTCTATGGTTAAGATGTAGCATGTCTATGGTTAAGATGTAGCATGTCTATGTTTAAGGTATAGCCTGTCTATGCTTAAGATGTAGCATGTCTATGGTTAAAGTATAGCCTGTCTATGGTTAAGATGTAGCATGTCTATGGATAAGGTATAGCTTGTCTATGGTTAAGATGTAGCATGTCTAAGGTTAAGATGTAGCATGTCTATGGTTAAGGTATAGCCTGTCTATGGTTAAGATGTAGCATGTCTATGGTTAAGATGTAGCATGTCTATGGTTAAGGTATAGCCTGTCTATGGTTAAGATGTAGCATGTCTATGGTTGAGATTTAGCATGTCTATAATTGAGTATGATATAGCATGTCTATAATTTAGTATGATACAGCATGTCTATGGTTGAGATATAGCATGTCTATAATTGGGTATGATATAGCATGTCTATAATTGAGTATGATACAGCATGTCTATGGTTAAGATGTAGCATGTCTATGGTTAAGATGTAGCATATCTATGGTTAAGATATAGCATGTCTATGGTTAAGATGTAGCATGTCTATGGTTTAGATGTAGCATGTCTATGTTTAAGGTATAGCCTGTCTATGGTTAAGATGTAGCATGTCTATGGTTAAGGTATAGCCTGTCTATGGTTAAGATGTAGCATGTCTATGGTTAAGGTATAGCATGTCTATGTTTAAGGTATAGCCTGTCTATGGTTAAGATGTAGCATGTCTATGGTTAAGATGTAGCATGCCTATGGTTAAGGTATAGCCTGTCTATGGTTAAGATGTAGCATGTCTATGGTTAAGGTATAGCCTGTCTATTTTTAAGGTATAGCCTGTCTATGGATAAGATGTAGCATGTCTATGGTTTAGATGTAGCATGTCTATGGTTAAGATGTAGCATATCTATGGTTAAGATATAGCATGTCTATGTTTAAGATGTAGCATGTCTATGGTTAAGATATAGCATGTCTATGTTTAAGATGTAGCATGTCTATGGTTAAGGTATAGCCTGTCTATGTTTAAGGTATAGCCTGTCTATGGTTAAGATGTAGCATGTCTATGGTTTAGATGTAGCATGTCTATGTTTAAGATGTAGCATATCTATGGTTAAGATATAGCATGTCTATGGTTTAGATGTAGCATGTTTATGGTTAAGATGTAGCATGTCTATGGTTTAGATGTAGCATGTCTATGTTTAAGGTATAACCTGTCTATGGTTAAGATGTGACATGTCTATGGTTAAGGTATAGCCTGTCTATGGTTAAGATGTAGCATGTCTATGGTTAAGATGTAGCATGCCTATGGTTAAGGTATAGCCTGTCTATGGTTAAGATGTAGCATGTCTATGGTTAAGGTATAGCCTGTCTATGTTTGAGGTATAGCCTGTCTATGGTTAAGATGTAGCATGTCTATGGTTAAGGTATAGCCTGTCTATGGTTAAGATGTAGCATGTCTATGGTTAAGATGTAGCATGTCTATGTTTAAGGTATAGCCTGTCTATGGTTAAGATGTAGCATGTCTATGGTTAAGATGTAGCATGTCTATGTTTAAGGTATAGCCTGTCTATGCTTAAGATGTAGCATGTCTATGGTTAAAGTATAGCCTGTCTATGGTTAAGATGTAGCATGTCTATGGATAAGGTATAGCTTGTCTATGGTTAAGATGTAGCATGTCTAAGGTTAAGATGTAGCATGTCTATGGTTAAGGTATAGCCTGTCTATGGTTAAGATGTAGCATGTCTATGGTTAAGATGTAGCATGTCTATGGTTAAGGTATAGCCTGTCTATGGTTAAGATGTAGCATGTCTATGGTTGAGATTTAGCATGTCTATAATTGAGTATGATATAGCATGTCTATAATTTAGCATGATACAGCATGTCTATGGTTGAGATATAGCATGTCTATAATTGGGTATGATATAGCATGTCTATAATTGAGTATGATACAGCATGTCTATGGTTGAGATATAGCATGTCTATGGTTGAGATATAGCAAGTCTATGGTTGAGATATAGCATGTCTATAATTGAGTATGATATAGCATGTCTATAATTGAGTATGATACAGCATGTCTATGGTTGAGATATAGCATGTCTATGGTTGAGATATAGCAAGTCTATGGTTGAGATATAGCATGTTTATAATTGAGTATAATATAGCATGTCTATAATTGAGTATAATATAGCATGTCTATAATTGAGTATGATATAGCATGTCTATGGTTGAGATATAGCAAGTCTATGGTTGAGATATAGCATGTCTATGGTTAAGATATAGCAAAGTCTATGGTTGAGATATAGCATGTCTATGGTTGAGATATAGCATGTCTATGGTTGAGATATAGCATATCTATGGTTGAGATATAGCAAATCTATGGTTGAGATATAGCACGTCTATGGTTGAGATATAGCATGTCAATGGTTGAGATATAGCAAGTCTATGGTTGAGATATAGCAAGTCTGTTGTTGAGATATAGCATGTCTATTGTTGAGATATAGTATTTCTATGGTTGAGATATAGTATGTCTATGGTTGAGATATAGCATGTCTATGGTTGTGATATATAGCATGTCTGTGGTTGAGATATAGCATGTCTATAATTGAGTATAATATAGCATGTCTATAATTGAGTCTGATATAGCATGTCTATGGTTGAGATATAGCATGTCTATGGTTGAGATATAGCAAGTCTATGGTTGAGATATAGCATGTCTATGGTTGAGATATAGCAAGTCTATGGTTGAGATATAGCAAGTCAATGGTTGAGATATAGCATGTCTATAATTGAGTATAATATAGCATGTCTATAATTGAGTATGATATAGCATGTCTATGGTTGAGATATAGCATGTCTATGGTTGAGATATAGCAAGTCTATGGTTGAGATATAGCATGTCTATAATTGAGTATAATATAGCATGTCTATAATTGAGTATGAAATAGCATGTCTATGATTGAGATATAGCAAGTCTATGGTTGAGATATAGCATGTCTATGGTTGAGATATAGCGAGTCTATGGTTGAGATATAGCATGTCTATAATTGAGTATGATATAACATGTCTATAATTGAGTATGATATAGCATGTCTATAATTGAGTATGATATAGCATGTCTATAATTGAGTATGATATAGCATGCATATAATTGAGTATGATATAGATTGTCTATGGTTGAGATATAGCAAGTCTATGGTTGAGATGTAGCATGTCTATGCTTAAGGTATAGCCTGTCTATGGTTAAGATGTAGCATGTCTATGGTTAAGATGTAGCATGTCTATGTTTAAGGTATAGCCTGTCTATGGTTAAGATGTAGCATGTCTATGGTTAAGATGTAGCATGTCTATGTTTAAGGTATAGCCTGTCTATGCTTAAGATGTAGCATGTCTATGGTTAAAGTATAGCCTGTCTATGGTTAAGATGTAGCATGTCTATGGATAAGGTATAGCTTGTCTATGGTTAAGATGTAGCATGTCTAAGGTTAAGATGTAGCATGTCTATGGTTAAGGTATAGCCTGTCTATGGTTAAGATGTAGCATGTCTATGGTTAAGATGTAGCATGTCTATGGTTAAGGTATAGCCTGTCTATGGTTAAGATGTAGCATGTCTATGGTTGAGATTTAGCATGTCTATAATTGAGTATGATATAGCATGTCTATAATTGAGTATGATACAGCATGTCTATGGTTGAGATATAGCATGTCTATAATTGGGTATGATATAGCATGTCTATAATTGAGTATGATACAGCATGTCTATGGTTGAGATATAGCATGTCTATGGTTGAGATATAGCAAGTCTATGGTTAAGGTATAGCCTGTCTATGGTTAAGATGTAGCATGTCTATTGTTAAGGTATAGCCTGTCTATGTTTAAGGTATAGCCTGTCTATGGTTAAGATGTAGCATGTCTATGGTTAAGATGTAGCATGCCTATGGTTAAGGTATAGCCTGTCTATGGTTAAGATGTAGCATGTCTATGGTTAAGGTATAGCCTGTCTATGTTTGAGGTATAGCCTGTCTATGGTTAAGATGTAGCATGTCTATGGTTAAGGTATAGCCTGTCTATGGTTAAGATGTAGCATGTCTATGGTTAAGATGTAGCATGTCTATGTTTAAGGTATAGCCTGTCTATGGTTAAGATGTAGCATGTCTATGGTTAAGATGTAGCATGTCTATGTTTAAGGTATAGCCTGTCTATGCTTAAGATGTAGCATGTCTATGGTTAAAGTATAGCCTGTCTATGGTTAAGATGTAGCATGTCTATGGATAAGGTATAGCTTGTCTATGGTTAAGATGTAGCATGTCTAAGGTTAAAATGTAGCATGTCTATGGTTAAGGTATAGCCTGTCTATGGTTAAGATGTAGCATGTCTATGGTTAAGATGTAGCATGTCTATGGTTAAGGTATAGCCTGTCTATGGTTAAGATGTAGCATGTCTATGGTTGAGATTTAGCATGTCTATAATTTAGTATGATATAGCATGTCTATAATTGAGTATGATACAGCATGTCTATGGTTGAGATATAGCATGTCTATAATTGGGTATGATATAGCATGTCTATAATTGAGTATGATACAGCATGTCTATGGTTAAGATGTAGCATGTCTATGGTTTAGATGTAGCATGTCTATGTTTAAAGTATAGCCTGTCTATGGTTAAGATGTAGCATGTTTATGGTTAAGGTATAGCCTGTCTATGGTTAAGATGTAGCATGTCTATGGTTAAGGTATAGCATGTCTATGTTTAAGGTATAGCCTGTCTATGGTTAAGATGTAGCATGTCTATGGTTAAGATGTAGCATGCCTATGGTTAAGGTATAGCCTGTCTATGGTTAAGATGTAGCATGTCTATGGTTAAGGTATAGCCTGTCTATTTTTAAGGTATAGCCTGTCTATGGATAAGATGTAGCATGTCTATGGTTTAGATGTAGCATGTCTATGGTTAAGATGTAGCATATCTATGGTTAAGATATAGCATGTCTATGTTTAAGATGTAGCATGTCTATGGTTAAGATATAGCATGTCTATGTTTAAGATGTAGCATGTCTATGGTTAAGGTATAGCCTGTCTATGTTTAAGGTATAGCCTGTCTATGGTTAAGATGTAGCATGTCTATGGTTTAGATGTAGCATGTCTATGTTTAAGATGTAGCATATCTATGGTTAAGATATAGCATGTCTATGGTTTAGATGTAGCATGTCTATGGTTAAGATGTAGCATGTCTATGGTTTAGATGTAGCATGTCTATGTTTAAGGTATAACCTGTCTATGGTTAAGATGTAGCATGTCTATGGTTAAGGTATAGCCTGTCTATGGTTAAGATGTAGCATGTCTATGGTTAAGATGTAGCATGCCTATGGTTAAGGTATAGCCTGTCTATGGTTAAGATGTAGCATGTCTATGGTTAAGGTATAGCCTGTCTATGTTTGAGGTATAGCCTGTCTATGGTTAAGATGTAGCATGTCTATGGTTAAGGTATAGCCTGTCTATGGTTAAGATGTAGCATGTCTATGGTTAAGATGTAGCATGTCTATGTTTAAGGTATAGCCTGTCTATGGTTAAGATGTAGCATGTCTATGGTTAAGATGTAGCATGTCTATGTTTAAGGTATAGCCTGTCTATGCTTAAGATGTAGCATGTCTATGGTTAAAGTATAGCCTGTCTATGGTTAAGATGTAGCATGTCTATGGATAAGGTATAGCTTGTCTATGGTTAAGATGTAGCATGTCTAAGGTTAAGATGTAGCATGTCTATGGTTAAGGTATAGCCTGTCTATGGTTAAGATGTAGCATGTCTATGGTTGAGATGTAGCATGTCTATGGTTAAGGTATAGCCTGTCTATGGTTAAGATGTAGCATGTCTATGGTTGAGATTTAGCATGTCTATAATTGAGTATGATATAGCATGTCTATAATTTAGTATGATACAGCATGTCTATGGTTGAGATATAGCATGTCTATAATTGGGTATGATATAGCATGTCTATAATTGAGTATGATACAGCATGTCTATGGTTGAGATATAGCATGTCTATGGTTGAGATATAGCAAGTCTATGGTTGAGATATAGCATGTCTATAATTGAGTATGATATAGCATGTCTATAATTGAGTATGATACAGCATGTCTATGGTTGAGATATAGCATGTCTATGGTTGAGATATAGCAAGTCTATGGTTGAGATATAGCATGTTTATAATTGAGTATAATATAGCATGTCTATAATTGAGTATAATATAGCATGTCTATAATTGAGTATGATATAGCATGTCTATGGTTGAGATATAGCAAGTCTATGGTTGAGATATAGCATGTCTATGGTTAAGATATAGCAAAGTCTATGGTTGAGATATAGCATGTCTATGGTTGAGATATAGCATGTCTATGGTTGAGATATAGCATATCTATGGTTGAGATATAGCAAATCTATGGTTGAGATATAGCACGTCTATGGTTGAGATATAGCATGTCAATGGTTGAGATATAGCAAGTCTATGGTTGAGATATAGCAAGTCTGTTGTTGAGATCTAGCATGTCTATGGTTGAGATATAGTATTTCTATGGTTGAGATATAGCATGTCTATGGTTGAGATATAGCATGTCTATGGTTAAGATATAGCAAAGTCTATGGTTGAGATATAGCATGTCTATGGTTGAGATATAGCATGTCTATGGTTGAGATATAGCATATCTGTGGTTGAGATATAGCATGTCTATAATTGAGTATAATATAGCATGTCTATAATTGAGTCTGATATAGCATGTCTATGGTTGAGATATAGCATGTCTATGGTTGAGATATAGCAAGTCTATGGTTGAGATATAGCATGTCTATGGTTGAGATATAGCAAGTCTATGGTTGAGATATAGCAAGTCAATGGTTGAGATATAGCATGTCTATAATTGAGTATAATATAGCATGTCTATAATTGAGTATGATATAGCATGTCTATGGTTGAGATATAGCATGTCTATGGTTGAGATATAGCGAGTCTATGGTTGAGATATAGCATGTCTATAATTGAGTATGATATAACATGTCTATAATTGAGTATGATATAGCATGTCTATAATTGAGTATGATATAGCATGTCTATAATTGAGTATGATATAGCATGCATATAATTGAGTATGATATAGATTGTCTATGGTTGAGATATAGCAAGTCTATGGTTGAGATATAGCATGTCTATGGTTGAGATATAGCAAGTCTATGGTTGAGATATAGCATGTCTATAATTGAGTATGATATAACATGTCTATAATTGAGTATGATATAGCATGTCTATAATTGGGTATGATATAGCATGTCTATAATTGAGTATGATATAGCATGCATATAATTGAGTATGATATAGCATGTCTATAATTGAGTATGATCTAGCATGTCTATGGTTGAGATATAGCATGTCTATTTTGAGATATAGCAAGTCTATGGTTGAGATATAGCATGTCTATTGTTGAGATATAGCAAGTCTATGGTTGAGATATAGCATGTCTATGGTTGAGATATAGCAAGTCTATGGTTGATATATAGCATGTCTATAATTGAGTATGATATAGCATGTCTATAATTGAGTATGATACAGCATGTCTATGGTTGAGATATAGCATGTCTATAATTGGGTATGATATAGCATGTCTATAATTGAGTATGATACAGCATGTCTATGGTTAAGATGTAGCATGTCTATGGTTAAGATGTAGCATATCTATGGTTAAGATATAGCATGTCTATGGTTAAGATGTAGCATGTCTATGGTTTAGATGTAGCATGTCTATGTTTAAGGTATAGCCTGTCTATGGTTAAGATGTAGCATGTCTATGGTTAAGGTATAGCCTGTCTATGGTTAAGATGTAGCATGTCTATGGTTAAGGTATAGCATGTCTATGTTTAAGGTATAGCCTGTCTATGGTTAAGATGTAGCATGTCTATGGTTAACATGTAGCATGCCTATGGTTAAGGTATAGCCTGTCTATGGTTAAGATGTAGCATGTCTATGGTTAAGGTATAGCCTGTCTATTTTTAAGGTATAGCCTGTCTATGGATAAGATGTAGCATGTCTATGGTTTAGATGTAGCATGTCTATGGTTAAGATGTAGCATATCTATGGTTAAGATATAGCATGTCTATGTTTAAGATGTAGCATGTCTATGGTTAAGATATAGCATGTCTATGTTTAAGATGTAGCATGTCTATGGTTAAGGTATAGCCTGTCTATGTTTAAGGTATAGCCTGTCTATGGTTAAGATGTAGCATGTCTATGGTTTAGATGTAGCATGTCTATGTTTAAGATGTAGCATATCTATGGTTAAGATATAGCATGTCTATGGTTTAGATGTAGCATGTCTATGGTTAAGATGTAGCATGTCTATGGTTTAGATGTAGCATGTCTATGTTTAAGGTATAACTTGTCTATGGTTAAGATGTAGCATGTCTATGGTTAAGGTATAGCCTGTCTATGGTTAAGATGTAGCATGTCTATGGTTAAGATGTAGCATGCCTATGGTTAAGGTATAGCCTGTCTATGGTTAAGATGTAGCATGTCTATGGTTAAGGTATAGCCTGTCTATGTTTGAGGTATAGCCTGTCTATGGTTAAGATGTAGCATGTCTATGGTTAAGGTATAGCCTGTCTATGGTTAAGATGTAGCATGTCTATGGTTAAGATGTAGCATGTCTATGTTTAAGGTATAGCCTGTCTATGGTTAAGATGTAGCATGTCTATGGTTAAGATGTAGCATGTCTATGTTTAAGGTATAGCCTGTCTATGCTTAAGATGTAGCATGTCTATGGTTAAAGTATAGCCTGTCTATGGTTAAGATGTAGCATGTCTATGGATAAGGTATAGCTTGTCTATGGTTAAGATGTAGCATGTCTAAGGTTAAGATGTAGCATGTCTATGGTTAAGGTATAGCCTGTCTATGGTTAAGATGTAGCATGTCTATGGTTAAGATGTAGCATGTCTATGGTTAAGGTATAGCCTGTCTATGGTTAAGATGTAGCATGTCTATGGTTGAGATTTAGCATGTCTATAATTGAGTATGATATAGCATGTCTATAATTTAGTATGATACAGCATGTCTATGGTTGAGATATAGCATGTCTATAATTGGGTATGATATAGCATGTCTATAATTGAGTATGATACAGCATGTCTATGGTTAAGATGTAGCATGTCTATGGTTAAGATGTAGCATATCTATGGTTAAGATATAGCATGTCTATGGTTAAGATGTAGCATGTCTATGGTTTAGATGTAGCATGTCTATGTTTAAGGTATAGCCTGTCTATGGTTAAGATGTAGCATGTCTATGGTTAAGGTATAGCCTGTCTATGGTTAAGATGTAGCATGTCTATGGTTAAGGTATAGCATGTCTATGTTTAAGGTATAGCCTGTCTATGGTTAAGATGTAGCATGTCTATGGTTAAGATGTAGCATGCCTATGGTTAAGGTATAGCCTGTCTATGGTTAAGATGTAGCATGTCTATGGTTAAGGTATAGCCTGTCTATTTTTAAGGTATAGCCTGTCTATGGATAAGATGTAGCATGTCTATGGTTTAGATGTAGCATGTCTATGGTTAAGATGTAGCATATCTATGGTTAAGATATAGCATGTCTATGTTTAAGATGTAGCATGTCTATGGTTAAGATATAGCATGTCTATGTTTAAGATGTAGCATGTCTATGGTTAAGGTATAGCCTGTCTATGTTTAAGGTATAGCCTGTCTATGGTTAAGATGTAGCATGTCTATGGTTTAGATGTAGCATGTCTATGTTTAAGATGTAGCATATCTATGGTTAAGATATAGCATGTCTATGGTTTAGATGTAGCATGTTTATGGTTAAGATGTAGCATGTCTATGGTTTAGATGTAGCATGTCTATGTTTAAGGTATAACCTGTCTATGGTTAAGATGTGACATGTCTATGGTTAAGGTATAGCCTGTCTATGGTTAAGATGTAGCATGTCTATGGTTAAGATGTAGCATGCCTATGGTTAAGGTATAGCCTGTCTATGGTTAAGATGTAGCATGTCTATGGTTAAGGTATAGCCTGTCTATGTTTGAGGTATAGCCTGTCTATGGTTAAGATGTAGCATGTCTATGGTTAAGGTATAGCCTGTCTATGGTTAAGATGTAGCATGTCTATGGTTAAGATGTAGCATGTCTATGTTTAAGGTATAGCCTGTCTATGGTTAAGATGTAGCATGTCTATGGTTAAGATGTAGCATGTCTATGTTTAAGGTATAGCCTGTCTATGCTTAAGATGTAGCATGTCTATGGTTAAAGTATAGCCTGTCTATGGTTAAGATGTAGCATGTCTATGGATAAGGTATAGCTTGTCTATGGTTAAGATGTAGCATGTCTAAGGTTAAGATGTAGCATGTCTATGGTTAAGGTATAGCCTGTCTATGGTTAAGATGTAGCATGTCTATGGTTAAGATGTAGCATGTCTATGGTTAAGGTATAGCCTGTCTATGGTTAAGATGTAGCATGTCTATGGTTGAGATTTAGCATGTCTATAATTGAGTATGATATAGCATGTCTATAATTTAGCATGATACAGCATGTCTATGGTTGAGATATAGCATGTCTATAATTGGGTATGATATAGCATGTCTATAATTGAGTATGATACAGCATGTCTATGGTTGAGATATAGCATGTCTATGGTTGAGATATAGCAAGTCTATGGTTGAGATATAGCATGTCTATAATTGAGTATGATATAGCATGTCTATAATTGAGTATGATACAGCATGTCTATGGTTGAGATATAGCATGTCTATGGTTGAGATATAGCAAGTCTATGGTTGAGATATAGCATGTTTATAATTGAGTATAATATAGCATGTCTATAATTGAGTATAATATAGCATGTCTATAATTGAGTATGATATAGCATGTCTATGGTTGAGATATAGCAAGTCTATGGTTGAGATATAGCATGTCTATGGTTAAGATATAGCAAAGTCTATGGTTGAGATATAGCATGTCTATGGTTGAGATATAGCATGTCTATGGTTGAGATATAGCATATCTATGGTTGAGATATAGCAAATCTATGGTTGAGATATAGCACGTCTATGGTTGAGATATAGCATGTCAATGGTTGAGATATAGCAAGTCTATGGTTGAGATATAGCAAGTCTGTTGTTGAGATATAGCATGTCTATGGTTGAGATATAGTATTTCTATGGTTGAGATATAGTATGTCTATGGTTGAGATATAGCATGTCTATGGTTGTGATATATAGCATGTCTGTGGTTGAGATATAGCATGTCTATAATTGAGTATAATATAGCATGTCTATAATTGAGTCTGATATAGCATGTCTATGGTTGAGATATAGCATGTCTATGGTTGAGATATAGCAAGTCTATGGTTGAGATATAGCATGTCAATGGTTGAGATATAGCAAGTCTATGGTTGAGATATAGCAAGTCAATGGTTGAGATATAGCATGTCTATAATTGAGTATAATATAGCATGTCTATAATTGAGTATGATATAGCATGTCTATGGTTGAGATATAGCATGTCTATGGTTGAGATATAGCAAGTCTATGGTTGAGATATAGCATGTCTATAATTGAGTATAATATAGCATGTCTATAATTGAGTATGAAATAGCATGTCTATGATTGAGATATAGCAAGTCTATGGTTGAGATATAGCATGTCTATGGTTGAGATATAGCGAGTCTATGGTTGAGATATAGCATGTCTATAATTGAGTATGATATAACATGTCTATAATTGAGTATGATATAGCATGTCTATAATTGAGTATGATATAGCATGTCTATAATTGAGTATGATATAGCATGCATATAATTGAGTATGATATAGATTGTCTATGGTTGAGATATAGCAAGTCTATGGTTGAGATGTAGCATGTCTATGCTTAAGGTATAGCCTGTCTATGGTTAAGATGTAGCATGTCTATGGTTAAGATGTAGCATGTCTATGTTTAAGGTATAGCCTGTCTATGGTTAAGATGTAGCATGTCTATGGTTAAGATGTAGCATGTCTATGTTTAAGGTATAGCCTGTCTATGCTTAAGATGTAGCATGTCTATGGTTAAAGTATAGCCTGTCTATGGTTAAGATGTAGCATGTCTATGGATAAGGTATAGCTTGTCTATGGTTAAGATGTAGCATGTCTAAGGTTAAGATGTAGCATGTCTATGGTTAAGGTATAGCCTGTCTATGGTTAAGATGTAGCATGTCTATGGTTAAGATGTAGCATGTCTATGGTTAAGGTATAGCCTGTCTATGGTTAAGATGTAGCATGTCTATGGTTGAGATTTAGCATGTCTATAATTGAGTATGATATAGCATGTCTATAATTGAGTATGATACAGCATGTCTATGGTTGAGATATAGCATGTCTATAATTGGGTATGATATAGCATGTCTATAATTGAGTATGATACAGCATGTCTATGGTTGAGATATAGCATGTCTATGGTTGAGATATAGCAAGTCTATGGTTAAGGTATAGCCTGTCTATGGTTAAGATGTAGCATGTCTATGGTTAAGGTATAGCCTGTCTATGTTTAAGGTATAGCCTGTCTATGGTTAAGATGTAGCATGTCTATGGTTAAGATGTAGCATGCCTATGGTTAAGGTATAGCCTGTCTATGGTTAAGATGTAGCATGTCTATGGTTAAGGTATAGCCTGTCTATGTTTGAGGTATAGCCTGTCTATGGTTAAGATGTAGCATGTCTATGGTTAAGGTATAGCCTGTCTATGGTTAAGATGTAGCATGTCTATGGTTAAGATGTAGCATGTCTATGTTTAAGGTATAGCCTGTCTATGGTTAAGATGTAGCATGTCTATGGTTAAGATGTAGCATGTCTATGTTTAAGGTATAGCCTGTCTATGCTTAAGATGTAGCATGTCTATGGTTAAAGTATAGCCTGTCTATGGTTAAGATGTAGCATGTCTATGGATAAGGTATAGCTTGTCTATGGTTAAGATGTAGCATGTCTAAGGTTAAGATGTAGCATGTCTATGGTTAAGGTATAGCCTGTCTATGGTTAAGATGTAGCATGTCTATGGTTAAGATGTAGCATGTCTATGGTTAAGGTATAGCCTGTCTATGGTTAAGATGTAGCATGTCTATGGTTGAGATTTAGCATGTCTATAATTTAGTATGATATAGCATGTCTATAATTGAGTATGATACAGCATGTCTATGGTTGAGATATAGCATGTCTATAATTGGGTATGATATAGCATGTCTATAATTGAGTATGATACAGCATGTCTATGGTTAAGATGTAGCATGTCTATGGTTTAGATGTAGCATGTCTATGTTTAAAGTATAGCCTGTCTATGGTTAAGATGTAGCATGTCTATGGTTAAGGTATAGCCTGTCTATGGTTAAGATGTAGCATGTCTATGGTTAAGGTATAGCATGTCTATGTTTAAGGTATAGCCTGTCTATGGTTAAGATGTAGCATGTCTATGGTAAGATGTAGCATGCCTATGGTTAAGGTATAGCCTGTCTATGGTTAAGATGTAGCATGTCTATGGTTAAGGTATAGCCTGTCTATTTTTAAGGTATAGCCTGTCTATGGATAAGATGTAGCATGTCTATGGTTTAGATGTAGCATGTCTATGGTTAAGATGTAGCATATCTATGGTTAAGATATAGCATGTCTATGTTTAAGATGTAGCATGTCTATGGTTAAGATATAGCATGTCTATGTTTAAGATGTAGCATGTCTATGGTTAAGGTATAGCCTGTCTATGTTTAAGGTATAGCCTGTCTATGGTTAAGATGTAGCATGTCTATGGTTTAGATGTAGCATGTCTATGTTTAAGATGTAGCATATCTATGGTTAAGATATAGCATGTCTATGGTTTAGATGTAGCATGTCTATGGTTAAGATGTAGCATGTCTATGGTTTAGATGTAGCATGTCTATGTTTAAGGTATAACCTGTCTATGGTTAAGATGTAGCATGTCTATGGTTAAGGTATAGCCTGTCTATGGTTAAGATGTAGCATGTCTATGGTTAAGATGTAGCATGCCTATGGTTAAGGTATAGCCTATCTATGGTTAAGATGTAGCATGTCTATGGTTAAGGTATAGCCTGTCTATGTTTGAGGTATAGCCTGTCTATGGTTAAGATGTAGCATGTCTATGGTTAAGGTATAGCCTGTCTATGGTTAAGATGTAGCATGTCTATGGTTAAGATGTAGCATGTCTATGTTTAAGGTATAGCCTGTCTATGGTTAAGATGTAGCATGTCTATGGTTAAGATGTAGCATGTCTATGTTTAAGGTATAGCCTGTCTATGCTTAAGATGTAGCATGTCTATGGTTAAAGTATAGCCTGTCTATGGTTAAGATGTAGCATGTCTATGGATAAGGTATAGCTTGTCTATGGTTAAGATGTAGCATGTCTAAGGTTAAGATGTAGCATGTCTATGGTTAAGGTATAGCCTGTCTATGGTTAAGATGTAGCATGTCTATGGTTGAGATGTAGCATGTCTATGGTTAAGGTATAGCCTGTCTATGGTTAAGATGTAGCATGTCTATGGTTGAGATTTAGCATGTCTATAATTGAGTATGATATAGCATGTCTATAATTTAGTATGATACAGCATGTCTATGGTTGAGATATAGCATGTCTATAATTGGGTATGATATAGCATGTCTATAATTGAGTATGATACAGCATGTCTATGGTTGAGATATAGCATGTCTATGGTTGAGATATAGCAAGTCTATGGTTGAGATATAGCATGTCTATAATTGAGTATGATATAGCATGTCTATAATTGAGTATGATACAGCATGTCTATGGTTGAGATATAGCATGTCTATGGTTGAGATATAGCAAGTCTATGGTTGAGATATAGCATGTTTATAATTGAGTATAATATAGCATGTCTATAATTGAGTATAATATAGCATGTCTATAATTGAGTATGATATAGCATGTCTATGGTTGAGATATAGCAAGTCTATGGTTGAGATATAGCATGTCTATGGTTAAGATATAGCAAAGTCTATGGTTGAGATATAGCATGTCTATGGTTGAGATATAGCATGTCTATGGTTGAGATATAGCATATCTATGGTTGAGATATAGCAAATCTATGGTTGAGATATAGCACGTCTATGGTTGAGATATAGCATGTCAATGGTTGAGATATAGCAAGTCTATGGTTGAGATATAGCAAGTCTGTTGTTGAGATCTAGCATGTCTATGGTTGAGATATAGTATTTCTATGGTTGAGATATAGCATGTCTATGGTTGAGATATAGCATGTCTATGGTTAAGATATAGCAAAGTCTATGGTTGAGATATAGCATGTCTATGGTTGAGATATAGCATGTCTATGGTTGAGATATAGCATATCTGTGGTTGAGATATAGCATGTCTATAATTGAGTATAATATAGCATGTCTATAATTGAGTCTGATATAGCATGTCTATGGTTGAGATATAGCATGTCTATGGTTGAGATATAGCAAGTCTATGGTTGAGATATAGCATGTCTATGGTTGAGATATAGCAAGTCTATGGTTGAGATATAGCAAGTCAATGGTTGAGATATAGCATGTCTATAATTGAGTATAATATAGCATGTCTATAATTGAGTATGATATAGCATGTCTATGGTTGAGATATAGCGAGTCTATGGTTGAGATATAGCATGTCTATAATTGAGTATGATATAACATGTCTATAATTGAGTATGATATAGCATGTTTATAATTGAGTATGATATAGCATGTCTATAATTGAGTATGATATAGCATGCATATAATTGAGTATGATATAGATTGTCTATGGTTGAGATATAGCAAGTCTATGGTTGAGATATAGCATGTCTATGGTTGAGATATAGCAAGTCTATGGTTGAGATATAGCATGTCTATAATTGAGTATGATATAACATGTCTATAATTGAGTATGATATAGCATGTCTATAATTGGGTATGATATAGCATGTCTATAATTGAGTATGATATAGCATGCATATAATTGAGTATGATATAGCATGTCTATAATTGAGTATGATCTAGCATGTCTATGGTTGAGATATAGCATGTCTATTTTGAGATATAGCAAGTCTATGGTTGAGATATAGCATGTCTATTGTTGAGATATAGCAAGTCTATGGTTGAGATATAGCATTCTATGGTTGAGATATAGCAAGTCTATGGTTGATATATAGCATGTCTATAATTGAGTATGATATAGCATGTCTATAATTGAGTATGATATAGCAAGACTATGGTTGAGATATAGCATGTCTTTAATTGAGTATGATATAGCATGTCTATGGTTGAGATATAGCAAGTCTATGGCTGAGATATAGCATGTCTATGGTTGAGATATAGCAAGTCTATGGTTGAGATATAGCATGTCTATAATTGAGTATAATACAGCATGTCTATAATTGAGTATGATATAGCATGTCTATGGTTGAGATATAGCATGTCTATGGTTGAGATATAGCAAGTCTATGGTTGAGATATAGCATGTCTATGGTTGAGATATAGCAAGTCTATGGTTGAGATATAGCATGTCTATAATTGAGTATAATATAGCATGTCTATAATTGAGTATGATATAGCATGTCTATGGTTGAGATATAGCATGTCTATGGTTGAGATATAGCAAGTCTATGGTTGAGATATAACATGTCTATGGTTGAGATATAGCAAGTCTATGGTTGAGATATAGCAAGTCTATGGTTGAGATATAGCATGTCTATAATTGAGTATGATATAGCATGTCTATAATTGAGTATGATATAGCATGTCTATGGTTGATAAGTCAAGAACTGACATCATATCACTCGGGATATTCCCATTGGTGCTCCGTTCATACCTTCACCAACCAAAGAAGAACCCCAGTTCCAATTGTAGCAATTGGTCTGCTTATGTATCCGTCTGGTTTTCCTCGGAATACTGAGTATCGGTCAGATCCTCTGGTCACTAACTGCCTCGTATTTTATCCACAAAAGGTGATTTAACTGTTCTGTCACACTATTCACGTGATCCCAAAATAACCTTGACGACATTAATCTTATCGTACACCAGTACCACCCCCATCTGTGCAGACCCAGCCAGTCTATATCTGCTCGTGCCCCAACACACCAGCATCTCCTGGGGAGCAGATCCACAGGATGCCTCCTATCTTTGGTTTGTAATTGAAGCATGTCATTCTGCACGATACACGCTTGACCCTTCTCAGCATAATGAGTCCGTTACAAATACGACATGGATGTGATGTTTGTCTTCAAGTCGACTGAACACCTCAGTGACTTCCTCCAGCTTCATTCTCAGACTACACGTAGAATCGTAAAGCAGGCTCTTCTGTCTTAAACACCGTCAATTTGCATTCGTTATGAACACTCAGGCACTGTGTTTGACTCTGGGTACTGAGCCATCTGTGTAGGTAGTTACATCTCCTGGGGGTGACTTGTCGCCAATCACCTGTTGCATCTCCCAATCTAGGCAACCCGCTGGCCAAGCACTGCATACCGTGTCCAGTGTGATTAACCTTGCACAGGTCTAACTTCCCCTCTAGGAAGGATTCTGACCTTTCTTCTTCTCTCCTAATGGTCTCAGGTATACACATTTTCTTATTGCGTCGAATGTATGAGCGTATGTTACATTAAACTTGTATCAATTCTTCTGATAAAACTAATACTAAACAGCTTACACTACTACTCCAACAACTCCTACACTGTTACTTTAACAATTCATACACTACTACTTCAATACACTACTACTTCACAAACTTATACACTACTGCTTCAATAACTCAAACACTACTACATCAACAATACGCACGCTACCACTTCAATAACTTTTAGACTACCACTCAAACAATTCACACACTATTACTTCAACAATTCACACCACTGCTTTAACAAATCACACGCTACTACTTCAACAATTCACACCATTGCTTCAACAAATCACACGCTACTACTTCAACACATTATACACTGTCACTTCAACAATTCACACACTACTACTTCAATAATTCACACACTACTACTTCAACAATTCACACACTACTACTTCAATAATTCACACACTACTACTTCAATAATTCACAGACTACTACTTCAAAAATGCACACACTACTACATCAATAATTTATGCACTACTACTTCAACAATTCACACACTACTTCTTCAATAATTCACACACTACCGCTTCAACAATTCACACTATTACTTCAACAATTCACACACTACTACTTCAACAATTCACACACTACTGCTTCAACAACATATACACAATAGCTTTAACAACTTACACGCTAGAGCTTCAACAACTTACGCACAAATGCTTCAACCACTTACACACTGCAACAGCTTTACCAACTTACACACTTCAGCTTCAACAATTCACACACTACTGCTTTATCAACACACACAAACACCACAGTTCAACAACTCATACACTACAGCTTAAACAACACACACACTACAGCTTCAACAACACACACTACAGCTTCAACAACTCACACACTACAGCTTCAACAACACACACTACAGCTTCAACAACACACACAAACCACAGTTCAACAACACACACTACAGCTTCAACAACACACACAAACCACAGTTCAACATCACACACACTACAGTTTCAACAACACACACACACTACAGCTTCAACAGCACATACACTACAGCTTTAACAACACACACACTACAGTTTCAACAACTTACACACTACAACTTCAACAACTTACAGACTACAACTTCAACAACTCATACACTAAAGTTTCAACAACTCACACACTACAACTTCAACAACTCACATACTACAATTTCAACAACTTACAGACTACAACTTCAACAACTCACACACTACAACTTCAACAACTCATACACTACAGTTTCAACAACTCACACACTACAACTTCAACAACTTACACACTACAACTTCAACAACTTACACACTACAACTTCAACAACTCACACACTACAACTTCAACAACTCACACTACAACTTAAACAACTCACACACTAGTCCTTTAACAACTTACACACTACAACTTCAACAACTTACACACTACTACTTCAACAATTCACACACTACTACTTCAATAATTCACACACTACTACTTCAATAATTCACAGACTACTACTTCAAAAATGCACACACTACTACATCAATAATTTATGCACTACTACTTCAACAATTCACACACTACTTCTTCAATAATTCACACACTACCGCTTCAACAATTCACACTATTACTTCAACAATTCACACACTACTACTTCAACAATTCACACACTACTGCTTCAACAACATATACACAATCGCTTTAACAACTTACACGCTAGAGCTTCAACAACTTACGCACAAATGCTTCAACCACTTACACACTGCAACAGCTTTACCAACTTACACACTTCAGCTTCAACAATTCACACACTACTGCTTTATCAACACACACAAACACCACAGTTCAACAACTCATACACTACAGCTTCAACAACACACACACTACAGCTTCAACAACACACACTACAGCTTCAACAACTCACACACTACAGCTTCAACAACACACACTACAGCTTCAACAACACACACAAACCACAGTTCAACAACACACACTACAGCTTCAACAACACACACAAACCACAGTTCAACATCACACACACTACAGTTTCAACAACACACACACACTACAGCTTCAACAGCACATACACTACAGCTTTAACAACACACACACTACAGTTTCAACAACTTACACACTACAACTTCAACAACTTACAGACTACAACTTCAACAACTCATACACTAAAGTTTCAACAACTCACACACTACAACTTCAACAACTCACATACTACAATTTCAACAACTTACAGACTACAACTTCAACAACTCACACACTACAACTTCAACAACTCATACACTACAGTTTCAACAACTCACACACTACAACTTCAACAACTTACACACTACAACCTCAACAACTTACACACTACAACTTCAACAACTCACACACTACAACTTCAACAACTCACACTACAACTTAAACAACTCACACACTAGTCCTTTAACAACTTACACACTACAACTTCATCAACTCACACACAACTTCAACAACTCACACACTAGTGCTTCAACAATTCACACACTACAACATCAACATCTCACACACTACAAATTCAACAACGCACACACTACAACTGCAATAAATCACACACTAGTCCTTGAACAACTCACACGCTACAACTTAAACAGCTCACACACTAGCCCTTCAACAACTCACACACTACATCTTCAACAACTCACACACTAGTCCTTCAACAACTCACACACTACATCTTCAACAACTCACACACTACAACTGCAATAAATCACACACTAATCCTTAAACATCTCACAACTACAACTTCAAGAACTCACACACTAGCCGTTCAACAATTCACACACTACAACTGCAATAAATCACACACTAGTCCTTAAACATCTCACAACTACAACATCAACAACTCACACACTACAACTTCAACAACTCACACACTACAACTTCAACAACTCACAAACTAGTCCTTCAACAACTCACACACTACATCTTCAACCACTACTACTTCACCTACAACTATTTCATCAAATTCTACTTCAACAACTCACACGCTATTACTTCAACAACTACCACTTCGACAACTACTACTTCAATAACTACCACTTGAACAGCTACCACTTCAACAACTTCTATTAAAACAATTACTACCTCTTCTGCTACAAACGTGCCACCAGGGCCCACAAGGGAAGCCAAGAACAGTAACACAGTAACCTTCCATGCATGTCGTAACCGAGGACACATAAGGTTAACCTTGGACTGATTACCTCATCCCGGGGACAACTTTAGCTGCACGAGCCAACCAGTCACGAGCATCCCTACAAGGGGCTAGGCGTGAATTAGATGAGGGCCTATCTACCAGAATGATGTGAAGTGTAGAAGGAGGGGACAGAAACTAGACAGTCCCGTAACACGGCTCGCAATGAGATCCCTATGGCTGACATTAGGCAGTCAATGGTTGTGCAGACACACTCGCCCTGTCAGCATGGCACAGTTATGAATCAGTCACTATCACACGATTGTTCTTATTCTGGTTATGCCATGTGGTAAAGCCATCCAGGTATTTCTTTATCTGCCAGCTCCTTGTTATTTTCCCATCAGTTTTGCCAGTTGTCACCAAGTTTTCTAGTACATATCTATATAATTTGGTGTGTCCAGTGTGTGCCGCGTGGTTACACACCCGCTTCACACGCGTGATCCGGGACTGTTTCCGGATCCGGTCAGGGATATGCACTACTGACGAGCTCAAACGAGGGCGAAACTCGAGTATAGTGCTTCCATATTGACGTGGATAGGCCTTAGGTTCATACCAGAATGCGATCGGCGTTGCCAGTAGTGGGTTATGCTCAATATTTAAATTTCAAATCCCGAAACAACCACATAATCAATTGATTATTGCTCATTGGATTTAGGAGGCCTGGTGTTCCTTGCCAGTGAGAAGTCCTGATCGTTCGGGTCCCATCGATTGACGGACGTCGGTCGCGGTGATTGGGCAATCTTGAGCATAGCCTACGATGGGTAGCGTTGTGATGTTCTGTTGTGATAATTTGGTGTGTCCAGTGTGTGCCGCGTGGTTACACACCCGCTTCACACGCGTGATCCGGGACTGTTTCCGGATGCGGTCAGGGATATGCACTACTGAGGAGCTCAAACGAGGGCGAAACTCGAGTATAGTGCTTCCATATTGACGTGGATAGGCCTTAGGTTCATACCAGAATGCGATCGGCGTTCCCAGTAGTGGGTTGTGCTCAATATTTACATATCTATATATGGGAGTCTCCGTGGCGAAGTAGTCAAGTCATCTGCCTGGCGCTCCGAAGGTTGTGGGTTCGATTCCGGGCTACATTTTTTGGTTCAAGAGTCCATTTTTGTCAGTCACCTGAGGGTCGTCGGTGGCGCTACGGAGTTCGTACTTTGTGCGACGATTTCGGCAGGCCTCCCTGCGGAAAGAGACCGAACAATATGGGATAAAATCCGGTGCAATGAAGTCGATCCTCTCGACTTTTAACACACACACACACACACACACACACACACACATATATATATATACTAGCTGACCCGGCCCGGCTTCGCCCAGGCCCTGGATGGGATCTATCTATCTATCATTCTGTCTGCTTGTTTGTCTGTCTGTCTGTCTGTCTGGCTGACCCGGCCCGGCTTCACCCAGTCCCTGGTGGGGAGCATCTCATTTAATTCATATAAGTAGTCATATAAGCTCTCCCGTTCCCGACTATCTGTCTGTCTGTCTATCTGTCTGTCTGACCCGGCCCGGCTTCACCCAGTCCCTGGTGGGGAGCATCTCATTTAATTCATATACGTAGTCATATAAGCTCTCCCGTTCCTGACTATCTGTTTGTCTGTCTGTCTGTCTGACCCGGCCCGGCTTCACCCAGTCCCTGGTGGGGAGCATCTCATTTAATTCATATACGTAGTCATATAAGCTCTCCCGTTCCCGACTGTCTGTCTATCTGTCTGTCTGTCTGACCCGGCCCGGCTTCACCCAGTCCCTGGTAAGGAGCATGTCATTTAATTCATATAAGTAGTCAAATAAGCTTCCGTTCCCGACTATCTGTCTGTCTGTCTATCTATCTGACCCGGCGTGGTTTCGCCCAGCTCCTGGCGCACAGTAACTTAAAAGAATGTCCTTCCACACACCATTCATTATTTTTAATGAAAACTGTTTTTAATCACCGACATGACAGTTGATAAGTTCTTTAAGCAGAAAAAGATGGGTTACAATGTTATGCATTATGCATTATTTTTATGAAAACTTTGAAAATGCCTTAAAGATTATATCATTATTTATTATAACTCATATGCCTGTAAATAACTATAGACAAAGAGTTTATAAATCTGTGAAAACAATGCAACAATCTATACATAAAATAATAGTGATGTTATTAAAAGTTATGACCCTTGAAATAACTTTTCTTATGTTAAGTCCCCTTGAATATAGCTGCCCAAATATTAGCTGCCCGGCCCATCTTTGCCCAGGCTCTGGCGGGGATCTATCTATCAATCTATGTATCTATGTATCTATCTATCTATGTATCTATGTATCTATCTATCTATGTATGTATGTATGTATCTATCTATCTATCTATCTATCTATCTATCTATCTATCTATCTATCTATCTATCTATCTATCTATCTATCTATCTATCTATCTATCTATCTATCTATCTATCTGTCTGTCTGTCTGTCTGTCTGTCTGTCTGTCTGTCTGTCTGTCTGTCTGTCTGTCTGTCTGTCTGTCTGTCTATCTATCTATCTATCTATCTATCTATCTATCTATCTATCTATCTATCTATCTATCTATCTATCTATCTATCTATCTATCTATCTATCTATCTATCTATCTATCTATCTATCTATCTATCTATCTATCTATCTATCTATCTATCTATCTATCTATCTATCTATCTATCTATCTATCTATCTATCTATCTATCTATCTATCTATCTATCTATCTATCTATCTATCTATCTATCTATCTATCTATCTATCTATCTATCTATCTATCTATCTATCTATCTATCTATCTATCTATCTATCTATCTATCTATCTATCTATCTATCTATCTATCTATCTATCTATCTATCTATCTATCTATCTATCTATCTATCTATCTATCTATCTATCTATCTATCTATCTATCTATCTATCTATCTATCTATCTATCTATCTATCTATCTATCTATCTATGTGGAGCATCTCATTTAATTCATTGTCAATCAACTCATTTAAATTCAGGGGACGTAACTTAAGATATAACAATTATACTAAAAGTTATATCCCTTTTTGTCATATATTTTTATATTTTCTTATGTTCAGTCATGTAATTACAAAATTAAATTTTAGGAATGTAATAGCTGATAGCTGATAGATAAAACTATCACAGTTGGTTGCACAGGAATGAAAGGAAAACGTGTAGAAAATTTCATCTCAATCGGTTGGACTGTTCGCGAACGCATGAAGGACGGAAATACATACATACATACATAACATACATACATACACACAAAGATTTATATATATATATATATATATATACACACACACTTCAGTAGCAGTGTCTCCTATTCAGCAATTTCTATCTTGTCCTATAGTGCGTACCCAGTACCTGCCACCGTCTCTCGCAGTACCACAAACGATGACGCTTGACGTGGTTGAGAACATTCTAGACCAGGTTTTTCCGGTCTACCTGCAATCAATGTGTTTTCTATAGCACATGTGAAATGAAACATTCAGCTAATGCCTGAATGATCAATGTATAAACAGACCAGCGGCAGGTTGTGCCTTATCTGGTAACCACGGCAACCGGGCAGTATTGGTGTCAGTGAAAAGACCCAACCTGGTGTTCTAACTTGCCAGGGTGCACCTCTAGATTGTCACGTGACACGGTGTATAGAGTTCGTGTATATGAGCAATGTATGACAAGCGATATACCTTAGAGTTACAGTGCACACACATATTTCTGCGAGAAGAGAGAGAGAGGGAGAGCTACAGTACACACAAATATTTCTGCGAGAAGAGAGAGACAGAGAGAGAGAGAGACAGAGAGAGACAGAGAGAGAGAGTTACAGTACACACAA
>OY992895.1:56761614-56794114 GCA_963921405.1 Cepaea hortensis | reverse complement strand
CCACTCATACTGCACACACCCATCAACACATACCTCCCCAACCTACTCACCCACACTCACACACCCCAACCACACAGCCAAACACTCATCCCCGACCCGCACACATACCTCAACCACACGCACATCCAACACCCAACCACACCTCCCCCACCCACCCACACACACATCCCTCACCCACACACGCATCTCACTACACATCTCCCACCCACTCACACATCCCCCACCTACAAACACATTCACCGCCCACACATACGCATAGATAGATAGATAGATAGATAGATAGATAGATAGATAGATAGATAGATAGATAGATAGATATATAGATAGATGGGTGGGTAGGTGGGTGGGTGGGTGGGTGGGTGGATGGATGGATGGATGGATGGATGGATGGATGGATAGATAGATAGATAGATAGATAGATAGATAGATAGATAGATAGATAGATAGATAGATAGATAGATGGGTGGGTGGGTGGGTGGATGGATGGATGGATGGATGGATGGATGGATAGATAGATAGATAGATAGATAGATAGATAGATAGATAGATAGATAGATAGATAGATAGATAGATAGATAGATAGATAGATAGATAGATAGATAGATAGATAGATAGATAGATAGAAGGATGGATGGATGGATGGATGGATGGATGGATATATAGAAACGTGTTAAGTATTCTCAATGTAATGTGTAATTAATGGAAATACCCCAGCATGTAATATATCCCACTATAAAATATTATAATATGACAGTTTTGGGCGCTTTGGCTAATGAAATAATTAATACCCCCAGCCCCTGTGTCTCCGCCCAGTCTGTTATGACGGCGGTTTTATATAGATAAGAAACCAAAGTCGCACGTAAGGAAAGATGCGAGTATATGGATGGCAAGGGAGTCATCCTGCAAATTTATTTCAATTCGTTAGGAACATCACATTCCAGGCTGTTTTTCGCACATTTTTACCTGCAATTTGTTTTGGCCCATTTCACGACCTTCCCTTAAACATGGCAGTTTTACGACGTGAAAGATGTGTCCCGACGAACGGTAACTCTAATTGGTACTCATTTTCCCTGGACAGGAATGACCTCCCCTGTTCTTTTAAGGCACCACGCCCCCTTTTCCCTTTAACCTTTCGCCGTGGCTAATTAGATTGTAGATGGATGCGGGACCATGGGAAAATAGCAATGATAGGAATATCTATGGCTATGTTCTCATGTTTCTATTCCATGTAGGAGAATTCTTATCGTAAATGTCTGCTGGGTCTGGAATTATGTCTCGCAACAAAACGAAATGTGCTGATTCCTAGATGTGGGTACTTGAGAACAACATTAAGTCTTAAAATAGACAGTTGTAAATACAACATTCCAGCAATTACTTGTGTGTATTGCAGGCATGGTTGCGACTGTAAAACATATCCAGTAGAGCTGCGAGGCAGAATTATTGTAAATGTAGGAAGGAATATCCCGCGGAATTAAGTCGAGGGAATATTAGTAGGAATGCCAGAATATAATTCACTTTCGCTGTATTAAGGGAACCCGAACCGTGGAATAAGGCACAGTGAGACTCGCAGTTTCATCATTCCTCGACATATAAAGACGGGGTTCGAAAACAGCCAGGCCTAACTTAGAAGCAGGCCGATTTTCGTTGATTTCAATGCTAGGAGGCGTCGGCTATTCAGACAGCGATGGCATATTACTGAAATAACATTTCGTAGACAAACACAAATATCCAATAAACGCTGGGGTTGATTGTAACGTCATATAAAGGACGTGAAACTAACTTTGAAGTTAGGGGGTGTGTTGGATTGTGATCCTACCACTGCTACAAGAAAGCAACAGTAACAACACCAACTGCTTCAACTACTAAGATTACAACAACAATAAAAACTACTACTACTACTACTACTACTACTACTACTACTACTACTACTACTACTACTACTACTACTACTACTACTACTACTACTACTACTACTACTACTACTACTACTACAACTAGAGTTAATCATAATAATAATAATAGCAATTTCTACAACTAATACTACTACTAAGACTACAACAAATACTACTAGCAGTAATTATAAAAATGACAATAATAATGACAACAATAACTACTGCAGCTACTAAGATTACAAATACAACTACTGTTACCACTACATCGGCACAACTACTATTACTACTAGAAAGATAATTGCATATACTTCTAAAGGACGTCGCAGTCAACCCCAGTATTTTCTCTCTCTCTTTTTTGTGTGCTTCTTGTGATCTCTTGGGAAGTTTACGTTCAGTAGTTTGACTATCACTACTACTGTAATTATTACTACTAGTTCTACACAAACAGCAACAACTACTATTACTATTACTACTTTTACTACTACTTTTACTACTACTACTACTACTACTACTACTACTACTACTACTACTACTACTACTACTACTACTCCTGCTGCTGTTGTGACTGCTGCTATTACACTGCTGCTGCTACTACTACTGCAACAAGAGCAATAACAATCATAACAAAAAACAAACAAATACTGTTACTACTTTTTCTACTGCTACCAGTATTACTACTATTACTGCTACTGCTGCTGCTGTTACTACCTCCATAACTTCTATTACCACCTGTACTACAATTATTACCATTACTACCACCAGTACTACTACAAATAATATTGCTACCATCACAGTCTCGTCTGCTACATCTGCTGTTACTATAGCTACAACAACTACTACTCAAGCTATTACCATCACCGTCTCGTCTGCTACATCTGCTGTTACTACAGCTACAACAACTACTACTCAAGCTATTACCATCACCGTCTCGTCTGCTTCATCTGCTGTTACTACAGCTACAACAACTACTACTCAAGCTATTACCATCACCGTCTCGTCTGCTTCATCTGCTGTTACTACAGCTACAACAACTACTACTCAAGCTATTACCATCACCGCCACCACTACTAAGGCGAAGTTTTTGAAGAAGAAGATATGTATCGCGCAGAAAGATATTACTTGTGTCTATGCATAGATCTAACAATGATGCAGCACGGTGCTAGCAAATTGGAAAACCCCCTACACTACACTCTTTGGCGTATAAAATGATGTTTTATTTTCTTTCCGGTTCCTACCCTGTTTACCTATCTCATTAACTCTGTTACACGTAGATCTTATCAGCCTCAATACCAGCACAAGGAATACCTGAAGAGATGTTGTGCATCGAGCGGTATTTTCTTTTGATTAGCCTCAGGTGCAAATCGTTTCACTTGACAAAACAACTCGAACTGGTTGATACGCTTTTCTTGCCGTTGTTTCAGTGGTTAGTTTGTAGGTGTCATTCAGACTGACAGAAATTGGAGATTACTTCAATCAATCAATCAATCGTGTGCCATGCCGGAAAGCGTGTGCGGTCATGACTCGCCATTTCACTCGATCACCAGAGTCGTGGATCAGCTCAGTGTTCCTGTCTCACCATGCCATGTGGCCATCCATCCAGGTATTTACTTCTCGGTCTTCCCCTTGGTCCCTTCGAACTTGCCAGTTGTCACTAAGTTCGACAATCCATTTCTTCTCATAACATGTCCATTAACGTTTGACTGTCTACGTTTAATTTCTCTTATCAATTTACGATTTTCATGTGTCTCCTGTAGTACTTGGTCATTGGTTTTTCTGTTTGTCCATGGATTCTTTGCATTCTCCTCAGAAACCACATTTCTACAGCCATCAGATGTTCTTCAACTTGACTGCTCATTGTCCAAGTTTCACATCCATACAAAACAAAAACAAGCTCTATGTAGAACTTCAACACTCTTTTTCTCGTTTCAATTGACATCTTTTTATTGGTCAGAATGTTTTTCATCTTGCTAAAGGCTACTTTCGCCATTGCGATTCTTGTTCTAATTGTAACAATGCGTATACAGAGGATCAACAAGTTATGCTGTGTTATTTCAAAACAGGCTTTATTTACACATGATGGTCGATACAAAATCCAAGTTCTAATCAATTATGATGTTGTCTTCTCTTCCCTCGTTCTTGGTGGTCACTACCCAACAAAAAGCTACGTCACGACTTGAGCATCTTTCTTACTGTTCTATATCGATGCTCAAGCGTGCTGTAGTCTTGCACCCCTAAGCTAATACTGATATGATATTCATTCTGCTACACCTCCCTGTCTTTTAAAAGACTTTTCTTCTTCAAAAGTCTTAACTCCTAACCCCTTTATCCTACACCTTCTCTCCTTACCTCCCATAATTTCTCTAAGCCGCCCCAAACTAACTCTATTTTAGGTGAATATTTCCTTCCAATTGTACCACATAGCAAACCACTATGAAATTATATTTCTTCTTCGTTTCTGGCTCTTCAAAGTTTCTTTATAAAATATATATATATCATAAGAATGGCTCGTATCAATCGTTATCGTACACTTGACATTATGAAATTTCTCATTCACACAGCACAGGATAGACAGAAAAAAAGTAAAGAAGGGGTGCGCACCCAATTTATGAAAAGTATAAGGAAATAGTCAACACAATCACATTTACCTCTCTTGCCAACGAAAAAACTTTTGTAAAAAGTTTTTTAAAAATATATCTTATGAAATACATCTCTGTTCACTATAAATTAAGTTGATCTAAGTTTTCTTTTATATACTCAACATTTATATTGCCATATATTGCCATCCACAACCTTGTCTATATTTCACTTATCTCACCTTCAACCATGAACCAATGTTCATATTCCATGAACATTTTAAATTAATTAACGCTGTTTTTCCACAGCTCCTATATTTTACCCCCTCACATCCCATGACACGCCTCCTTGTTTATCTATTCCATATACCCAACCTTATATGCTGCCATTCACAGCCCCCTTTTTATCTATTCTCTGTTAACCAACTATCATATCATTACTCATAATATGGTATCCAATCCATATATCTTCAATCAATGCTGACTTTACTGCAGCTCCTATTTTAACTTTCCCATAACCATCCCCGGCATATGTTTCTAATACTTCATAGCCATATCAACCTCTTTATGCTGATTATCACAGCAACAGAATATACTCATGAACATATTATTCACAAAGATAATGTGTCTCTCTACTAGTCCTCAGTAGTTTATTACTATTTTCTGAACGAAGGGTCCTAAATAAAGCCCCATGTATTGCCTTTATTCTAGACAAAACCATGTAAATTAAACTTAACTTAACTAATTTCTAACATATATATAAACAATGTAATTACCATTCAACATACAAGACAATTCACTTAAATTATGAGTTAAGCGAAATAAAATCACAACAGGACATCATACCCCCCCCCCCCCCCAGTTTTTATACATCATTTATGTTTCCCCTCATATCAATTAAAGGTATTAACTCATTCAAAGAAAAACATATTTTAAAATAATATAACATACATCCTATCTATTGTTAGTCTCTTTTATGGACTAACAATAACTTATTTATCTATTTAAGAAAACTCAAGAAGTCCAACCATAAAATCAATTGGCAATAAAATTACAGTAAAAAAAATATACCTCACTCGAATTTACATCCATATTAGTTATCTTAATACCTAATTATGTCTATTCTTCAAGACAACTCATTATAAGTATCAATAGAACCCTTTTCTATAACAAATGTGTCATATACATCCTCAAGTATCATTTTCCTTTTTAAATCATGAAATTTATATCTTGCTATCTGCAGTATTTTCTATCAAATTATTTCCTACGTTTCAATTTCTTCAGTAACTCCAAGTTCCTTTGAATAAGTGCTATCTCCACATCAATATCTTCTTCTTCGTATAAAGTATTACTTTCTTCCATACTACTATTTGATTCTGAATTTCCATCAATTTCTTCTTCATCTGTATATCTATTACTAGCAGCTGCCAATCTTTTTCTTTCTATATCCAATCTAATTTTTATATCATCGTTTCTTAACGACCTTTCTAATAGGGGTATAAATTCGTCGCTTGATGAATTTTCCCTAATTCTACTCTGTCTTTTCACTTCTCTTTATCTCTGTCTCTCTATTCTCCTTTTCGTTGCTTGTCTAGTATTTTTAAATGGAGCACCTATCTCTTCTTCCATAGATTCTATGCTATCATAATGACTCTCATTCATATTTTTTTCTTCTATCGTTTTCGGTATTGTCTGTTCTTGAGTATCATCACAAACTGGAGTTTTTATTAATTGACTTTGTGCTGGATCTTTTCTAAAATCTGGGGGTATTGTAGCTCTTCTGATGACTTGTTCATCTAAGTATCCGGTGTCTGAATAATAATTATTATTAAGATTATTATTTCCCTTATCATCATTATCTCTTCTTAAGTGCTCTACGTGTGCCCTTGCTATATGTCCCGTGATCTGGTTCTTTATACTGTACGATACATTTCCTAGCTTTTCTAAAATGTAATAACCTGGAACCCAACGAGCATCAAACTTAGAGTTCCTTCTATGCTTCTTATAATAAACTCTATCACCTACTTTGAATTCCTGTAATTTTGTATTCACGTTTCTGTACTTTTTCTGTCTTTCTCTAGCTTTAATTATATTATTCATTAATCTTACATGTGCTTTATGCATTTCTTGTATGATGACCTCTTGAAAGTCTTCCCCCATATATTTACGTCTTGGTTTTAACAGATTATCTATGGGTAGTATTGGCTCTCTCCCGTGTAATAAATAAAATGGTGAAAACCCTGTGCTCTCATTTTGATTTGTGCGTATAGCGCTAAGCGCAGGTCCTAGGAATAGATCCCAATCTTTTTCATGTTCATCGACAATCTTTGCTATAATATCGTACAATGTTCTATGTTGTCTTTCGTTCTTAGCATTTGAAGAAGGTCTATAGTATGAGGTCTTTATATGTTTTATATTCAAATCTTTTAATAACTTTTCGAATTTCTTATTCACAAATTCTTTACCATTATCCGTGAGTACAATCTGTGGGCAACTAAATCTTGGTACGAATTCCTGTAAAAATATATTAATGATAGTATCTGCGCTGTTATCTGGGATTGCATAAACTTCCGGCCAAAGACTGTAGACGTCCACCATATGAATTAGATATACGTTCCCTGATAATGTTCTAGGGTGAGGACCTGATATATCTAAACTAACTTTTTGCATTGGAAACTGAGGAATATCTGTATCTTGTAAGGGACACTTAATTGTTTTCATATTTCTTAATCTGCATCTTTCACACATATCGACATATTTACGAGCAGTTTTAAATAAATTCGGCCAATAATATTTATTCGTAAGTGCTTTCATTAATTTATCACGACCGAGATGACCATTCTCATCATGATATGCTTTTAAAACTTCATTTTCCAAATGTTTTGGAATATATTTCCTTAGCTGTTCGTTTCTTTCACTCATGTAATATAACTGTTCATCCTCTTGCAAAACTAAATAATTCTTCTTATATTTATTCTCATCCGTTTCTTTTAATTTCTGTTTTATTTCTAAGACTTTTGGATCTAATTCTTGTTCTTCTTTCATATTAAATTGTGCTAAATGTGGGTCTTCTGCTCTAGGTTAAGACTCTTGATCCGACGGTAAACTCTCAAAATCTTCTCTATTTATTATGGCAGAATCTAATATATTTACTTGCCAGTTTCGGTCGTCTATCTCCGGTTCACCTTCGTCTTCCGTGTTCCCTGATGACTGCGGATACGGGATTCTAGACAATAAATCAGCGCATGTGTTGTTCCTACCTGGTATGTATTCTATTCTTGTATTGTATCCTTGTAGATTCAACGCCCATGTCTGTATTTTCCTGTTCTGCACTGGAGCTTCTAACAAAGATTTTAAAGGCATGTGGTCAGTTCTAATGATGAAATTTGCGTTATGTAGATAGTAGTTAAGTTTCTGAAGAGCGTAATGAATAGCATAAGCCTCCTTCTCAATAGTAGACCATTTCCGCTGAGACCTGCTAAGTTTATGAGAAAGAAATAGAAATTGGCCTTTCATTTTTAACCCCTGGTATTCCAGATTCTTTTCCTTCATATGGTTGAACCAAACACGCTCCTATAGCATTATCTGAAGCATCTGTGTATAATATTAACTGTTTATTCAAATCTGGATATGTCAATAGTGGCACTATTGTTAAGCTATTTTTAAAAAACTCGAACGCTTTTTGACATTCATCATCCCACTTAAATCTAGCGTATTTGCCAGTTAAGTTAGTAATAGGCTCTGCTATTTTTGATAACCCTGGAATGAAACGCCGATAATACCCACAGGTTCCGATAAACGCACGCACTTCTTTTACGTTAGTTGGAGGAGATAATTCCCTAATAATTTTAACCTTATCTTGATCTGGTTTAATTCCGTCTCTTTTAATAATATACCCCAAATACTTTGTTTCTGTTGTTAAAAATTCGCATTTACTGAGCTTCAGTTTGACATCATGTATTCTTAATCTGTCGAATACTAATTTTACATGTTTTAAGTGATCATCTACATCTCCTGCTGTATAAACTAAAATGTCATCTATGTATGCCAATGCAAACTTGTGCATACCCTCTAATACTTGATTAATTAATAGCATATAATAAGAGGGCGCCGTACGTACTCCAAAAGGCATTCGTAAGAATTCGTAAGAACCTGCGTGTGTACAAAAAGCACTCTTTTTCTGGGCGTCTGGGGACAAAGGTATACACCAAAATCCTGATCTTGCATCTAACGTGGTAAAGAAAGTAGACCCATTAAGTAAACCCAAAATATCGTCAATCACCGGCAATGGGTACGCTAGATTCTTAGTGATTTTGTTCAACGCCCGATAGTCACAGCAGAATCGATGTGAACCATCAGCTTTGGTCACGATGACGATCGGAGATGACCATTCCGACTTTGATCTTGTTATTATTCCTGCTTTCAGCATGTCTTCTATTGCTTTTTCAACAATTTCTCTATTCCTTAAGGGTGTTCTATACGGTTTCAAACTAATTGGTGGGTGATCTCCAGTATCTATTTCCATCGTAACTGTTTTTGTCCTTCCCAATTCTAAATCATTAATTGCAAATACATCCTGATTCTCTTTTATAAGTTTTTCTAATACTTTCTTATTTTCTGGTGGAGTTTTTAACTGTGCCAACAATTCTTGCTCTCTTGTTATTTTGTCTAGTGAATGTATTTGGGCTGTATTTCTTCTGAATGGATGGATCAATTCATCCTTCTGCACGTTCCCTTTTATTTCGCGTCCGCGTCTGTTATTAATTCTTTCACTAGGAGTTTCTGAATAATTTATTCCCGACATTTCTACTCTATCTGTTGCTAATATGTCATTAATGTTATGATCTACTTTGGCTATTACACATCCTCTGTATAATTTAATTTCTCTACCTGTATTGTTAATAATCATTACTGGAAAAGTTAAGTGTTTATCTAATGATATTATTCCATCCAGAACTTCTAGACCAGGCTCATCAATTACCTCCCTTTGCAATTCAGTGATTCTAACTGTGTGTCCTACTTCATAATACGGATTTCTTTTTACCTTTGCCTGTATCAAATTAACCGTCTGTGGTTTTAACGTCGTAGACATTTTAACTCTAACCAGTGATGAAATGTGCATGTCTTCTTCTAAATCTACATACACGTCCCTGAATTTTAATTTATGTAGATCAAACATAAGTCTTACACCATTTTTTATTAGAAAATCTCTTCCTATAAGCATATTTCTATTTAAATCTTTCACTACATAAAAAAGATGTCTTACGTTGATCCCTCCTAACTTAAAATGCATTATTGTTTGTCCAATTACTTGTAAATTCTGTCCTGTAACAGAGTGAAGATTATTATGACTTCTGAATATTTTGCAATTTCTCATTATTTTGTATAAAAAACTTTCTTTGATCACACTAACCTGAGCTCACGAATCAATTAATGTACGAACTCTATACTTCCCTATTTCTATTATACATGAACTGGGATCTGTTTTATTCACTGTGAACTGTTTGATTTCATCTAATAGAGAGCATTCCCTACTCGTCCTGCTATACCTGTTATTAAAATATTCTTTAAATCTTGGGACCTTGTTATTTTCCCTCCTACTACAGGTCCTATTTAATAGGTAGGGCGCCGGTTTTCCTGCGTTCTTGTACTTGTAAAACTTCTGTGTCTATCTTCAACATTCCTATTTAATCTGCTATTGCCATTTCTACTTTGTGTATTCGATTGGACACGCCTGTTACCACAAAAGCGAAAAATGTGTCCACGTTGGCCACAAGACCAACAGACTATATTTGTGTTATTTGTGTTACCTACCGTCTCACTTGTAGGATTTCTCATTTGTCTTCTTTCATCATAAGCATTTCTATTACTACCTTGTAATGTCTGTATACCTCCTCTCCTATTCCATCCGAACCTTGTTTGTCCTATCTCCATAGGCTCTTCAATCCTATCTTCTAGACTGATACCTATTTGTCGTCCTACTCTCAACCTAAATCTACGTCTCAAGTTCTCCTCTTGTACTGCTATATCTACAGCTTGTGATAATCTCTCAGGATTTTCCCTCATCAGCTTAAATTTCAGTCCATCTGACTTTATAACGTCTACAAAAATCCCGACCAACATCCGCTCCATCTCTTCTCCTCGTACGTTCTGTCCTAAGAATGCTTCTTCGGCCAGGTTAATCAACCTATCGCTGAATAATTATACAGTCTCTCCAGTGTTTTGTTTGGACTGTCTTAACACCGAAAACGCATGTTGTGGGTCCGTTATTTCAGCGTATTTATGAGCTAACTCGTCCTTGAACTGCTCCCATGTCTCATCTACCCTAGCCTCTAATTTTCTTCTAATATGATCAGAAACCGGTTCTGTTGCTGCCTGATAAGCAAGTTTCATTTTCTCTTCATCTGATGCTGACACCAAATATGCATATATCTCTATTGAAGTTATCCTCTTCTTAAAATCTTTTGCCTGTCCGCTAAATTTAACAATTTCAGCTGCCATTCCTTGTTGTTTCATGACTGTGTTGAGTTTACCTATTACCGTTCCTACCCCAGTCAAAACTTGTGTCAGTGAACCTTCTTCTTCCGCCATGCTGAAATATTTCGCTATACACTTATACAAGCAAATTCACATTTATAACAATTTATCTAAATGATCTTATTTAAATATTTAAATCACATTAAAAAAATGTTCTCTTAGCAGTTATACTTAAATTAATTACCGTCGAGCATGTCTTTCCTTGATTCAAGAGAAGCGTGAATTCACGTACGTTCTTTAAAAATATCCCTTGTCACGGTTCATGTATACTCAAACGTCTGGAGTTCGTATTATTTAGTAGCCATCCAAACGCGACTTCAATGATATCCTTCTTCCAGCGTCTCAGGTTTCGTTACTTTCCTTTCACTTTCAGCCCCTGGTTGAGCCCCTACCAGACTTGCAGTTTCTTTTCACCCTAACAGGGCTCTTCAAAGCGTCGGCTTGAAAGCGAGTCCAGCTCGATAGAACGATTTAATTTGGGTCTTCTCTTCAGCAGGTTGACACCCTGTTGAAATGTTCGCTTTTGTTGAAAACATTTTGATTTGCTGGAGTTCAGGATGAGCGAATGCAACTGTATTTTCTCGTAACTTCCAATTGAAGGAGCAATAGGATTGACTCAAAATAAGCTCTCATTTTTCTTCAGGTTCTCAAAGTCAATATTAAATGAACATAACAAAAGGAAACAGCTCCTTTAAACCAATTCTCCTTTAAACCAATTCTAGTTGTTTATAGCTGTCTTGAGATTTCTTTGCTAGTATGTAAGTGTGTGACCTTCAACACAAGGTTACTTAACGGCTGAAATAATGCAAGTCAAACTTCACAGCAATTCGACAAACATCACGTTGCTTCAAGTATTTCTGACGAAAAACAGCTTGATAAAACTCCACAGTCATAGACAATCATAATATGTAGATGGCTCCATTCAAAAATCTTGATGTGTGTAAGTTTAATTTAGGTAGTCTGAAAAACGCTTAAATTTTGACCTTGATTCAATTATAGTTGGTCCGATTTTGAACTTTTTTTCCCTTTTATTTAATGAATATCTAAAATATCGTTCATACCTCAACAAATTGGTTAGTCCACTTTAGCATGCGGCATGTTGACTTTCATACTTCACGTTGTTCACGCGACCTTCAAGTAAAAAATCGAATCCTGTATGCGGCGCCATTTGTCCATCTGTAACAATGCGTATACAGAGGATCAACAAGTTATGCTGTGTTATTTCAAAACAGGCTTTATTTACACATGATGGTCGATACAAAATCCAAGTTCTAATCAATTATGATGTTGTCTTCTCTTCCCTCGTTCTTGGTGGTCACTACCCAACAACAAGCTACGTCACGACTTGAGCATCTTTCTTACTGTTCTATATCGATGCTCAAGCGTGCTGTAGTCTTGCACCCCTAAGCTAATACTGATATGATATTCATTCTGCTACATAATCTCTTCAAGACATCTCCCATCAAATGTAATGACTGTTCCGAGATAATTGTACCGATTCACTTATCGAAGAATATTCCCATTTACTTGTATATTACATTGTGTTATTTCATTTTTCTTAGTGACGTCTATAATCTGTGTATTTTTACAATTTAATTCTAACCCCAGTTGTTCACTGTGTGCAACAACCGCATCTACTAATTGTTAGTTAGTTAGTTAGTCTGTCGCGGTTCCAACTTCACAGCAACGAGTCGTCCCCATTATGCTCCGTTCCTGTACCAGTGAATATCAAACAAATTGCTCTTCACTGCCCCATGTGAAGAATGGAAAAGACAGGAGTCTCGGCAATCCAACAGCCCGTACAGGTACATTGTGCATAATGCCACCGCCAGAATGCCAAGACAAAATTCATCCACGAATACCTCAGTTCATCGTCGATGGAATCGGCAGTCACCAGAAAGACTTCACTTACCCGGGTTTTCTCACATGGCTCTGTCTTTTACCGCAGGGCGACCCGCCGAAAGTGTCGTATAAAGAACGAACTCCGTAGCTTCAGCGAAGACTCCCAGGGAAAAATGCACTCGTGAACCGAAAAGGCAAATCAGTCAATTCAGCAACAGCCAGTAGCCATTGTTCCGAACATGCAGGTCACTGTACAGGACACATGTAAAAGCATTCCACGCGAATTTCACAGCTCACAGTGTCGCCCACGCACTCACTCAGTGGCAGGGCGACGGAACCATGCACTATCGGTCCAACATGAGGAAAATGCGATTTGCAAACCGTAGCTACAAGCATAAACACGCCACAGGCCTTAACGGTTCAATGCCTAACCGCCATTTTAGTGACCGGAATCCCCTCTTAATAGGCTGATATTGTCCCACTTCATTACCAATCCTTATGGCAGCTTGTTGTTTCCAATATATGTTTTTTATAAGTCTAATGTCTTTCCCATCAATTTGTAGATCTGCAAGCATATCTACCATGTTGACATGTCTTACTCTATCGAAAGCCATTGTGTACGAACACTAATAGAGAGGTCAATAGAGAAACAGAGAGACATATTTATGCTTCATAGATTATACTAAGGTATTTGATAAAGTAAAACATGATGAGCTGATTAAAATGTTGGAAGATACCAACATTGATGGGAAAGATTTAAGAATAATAAAGAATATATACTGGAACCAAGTAGCAGCAATTAAAATGGGAAATAAAGAGGGTAGGTACGAACAGATAAAGCTAAAATTACGATAGGGGTGTGTCTTGTCACCCGATCTCTCCTCCCTATATAGCGAAGTAATAATGAGAGAGATCAAAGAGAAGCCAGGAATACTAATCGGAGGATATAATATAAACAATATACGCTATGCAGATGACACAATATTGGTGGCGGATAATGCAACAGACCTACAAGAATTATTGGACATTGTAGAATCAGAGAGTGCACAGAAAGGACTTTTCTTGAATATCAAGAAAACAGTAACAATGGTGATATCAAAGAAAATTGTGACACCAAAATGTGACATAGAAATAGAAGGGGAAATTCTTAACCAAGTGGATAATGTTAAATACCTAGGGGCACTTATAACATCGGATGGAAGATTTACAACAGAGATTAAGAGCAGAATAGGGCAGGCAAAAGCCGCATTTCAGAAAATGAAGAGTATCTTATGCAATAAGTCGCTATAAATGAATGTAAGAAAGAAAATGCTAAAATACTATATAGAACCAGTTTTGCTGTATGACAGTGCATCTTGAAATGTAAATGACCTAATTAGGAAGAACTTAGAAGCAACAGAGATGTGGTTTTTAAGACGAATGTTGCGAATTCCTTGGACTGCCAGAGTAACTAACAACAATTGCCCGAAAGAGGCTAATGAAACTAGAACACTATTTGCAACAATAAGAAAGAGACAAACAGGTTTCTTTGGTCATGTGATGAGAAGAGAGGCATTGGAGAACATCGTGACAACTGGAAAGATAGAGGGAAAGAGAGGCAGAGGCAGACCAAGAGAAATGATGCTGGATGGATTGAGACGGTGGCATGGAGGAATATCATTGGCAGAGTTGATCCAGAACACCAAAGACCGAGATCTGTGGAGAGCCATGAACTCCTACGGCAGCCGGCAAGGCACTTGATGATGATATCTCAGGTTGTACCTCATTCTTTGCATGATAATTCGTCGCAAAATCTTTGTGATGTGACTCATTATACTAATTGTTCTATGTTGATCACATTCCAAGGCTCCTTATTTCTTTTGGATTGCAATTAATTCAGAATTACATATTCAGAAGGTATATCTCCGGTTTCATATAATGTGTTCAGCAGTCTGGTAACTTGATCTATTCCATATTCTTCTAATGCTTTAATCATTTATGTTGTGATGTTATCTGAACCGGGAGCCTTGTCAGCTTTCATATGTTTAAAGAACATTTCGAACCTCCATCTTCAAAATTGGCGGTCCTTCATTATTAAATCGAAAATCATACTGTTCATCTCTGTTATCATCATAAAGATTTTTCACATAGTCTGACCATGTATGTAGAATCTAATCTTTTTCTATTATGATTTTACCATCTTTAGTTGTTAGACAGCCTGCTGATGTACTTGTTCTTTTATTAGTAAGTTCCTGAATTCTTTTGTGCACTACGTTGGTATTTTCACTACGAGATTACTTCAGGGTGGAGGAAATACCGGATAGACAAGGCATCTGTAAAGAGGTTTTCAGTGCATTATAACTTTGGTCTGGTTGAGCTCTTGTTTCTGAGGATTTTTCTTGTGCATGTGTTAGTACAATGACATGTGCAGACGATCTGGTCATATTAGGGAAGATGGAATAGTCACTATGTATAATACAAATTTAACAAAACGACAAGAACATACGATATGATAACAATACTCAACAGAAACACAATTGTAATATATATGATCCCTCAAGCTGTACACCTCAAATCTGAAGAATATAAACTAGAGTAAGTTAATATGTATATCTGTCTACCCAGAACTGTAAGGGAGGATGACCAATATAAGTGTCTAGGCTGTCAAACTGTACGGAACATGTTCAATACGCCACATAAATTAGACTTAGAATTGTCATGGCAAAGGGGGTATTTAGAGAAAAACACAAAGTCCTAATAGCAACGAATACATACAATGCTCTATGGAAAACAATCTTCAGCGTGTAGATCTGGGAGGACACACCGTATGATTCTGAAATACAGACAAAGTGTAATGTCATGAAAATCGTGCAACGGCATTTGAGATGTGATCGACAAATCACAAGACCAGCTGGATTCAAAACAAGCGAATAAACACATTCGGAAAAGCAGAACAAAGAATGAAACAGCAAAGAACGTTACATTCTAACCCATAAACCACCAGCATCTCTCTGTACTTATCCTCAGTGTTACATTCTAACCCCTCTACCACCAGCTTCTCTCTGCACACTCCCTCAGCGTTATATTCTAACCCCTCTACGACCAGCTTCTCTCTGTACTTATCCTCAGCGTTACATTCTAACCCCTCTACCACCAGCTTCTCTCTGTACTTATCCTCAGCGTTACATTCTAACCCCTCTACCACCAGCTGCTCTCTGTACACTCCCTCAGCGTTACATTCTAACCCCTCCACGACCAGCTTCTCTCTGTACTTATCCTCAGCGTTACATTCTAACCCCTCTACCACCAGGTCTCTTCCGGTCGCCAGCATGGTGGTTAGGCATTCAACCGTTGTGGCGTATTTATGCTTGTAGCTACGGTTTGCAATCGTATTTTCCTCATGTTGGACTGGTAGTACATGGTTCCGTCGCCCTGCTACTGGGTGAGTGGGCGACACTGTGAGCTGTGGAATTCGCGTGGAATGCTTTTACACCTTCCTGTACAGTGACCTGCATATTCGGAACAATGGCTACCGGCTGTTGCTGAACTGACTGATTTGCCTTTTCGGTTCACGAGTGCATTTTTCAGGAGACTCCTGGGAGTCGGCGCTGAAGCTGCGGAGTTCGTGCTTTGTGCGACGCTTTCGGCGGGTCGCCCTGCGGTAAAAGACCGAGCC
This sequence comes from Cepaea hortensis, assembly GCA_963921405.1. Classification (NCBI taxonomy): domain Eukaryota; kingdom Metazoa; phylum Mollusca; class Gastropoda; order Stylommatophora; family Helicidae; genus Cepaea; species Cepaea hortensis. Next base: position 56,777,615 of record OY992895.1, on the reverse strand, counting down.
TTGTGAGAAAACCCGGGTCAATGAGGTCTTTCTGGTGACTGCCGAGTCCATCGACGATGAACTGTGGCTTTCGTGTTTGTGTTGGCATTCTGGCGGCGGCATTATTCACAGTGTACCTGTGCGGGCTGTTGGATTGCGCGAGACTCCTATCTATTCCACTTTTCACACTGGACAGTGGGGAGCATTTTGTGTTATATTCACTGGCACAGGAATGGAGCATAATGAGGACGACCCGTTGCCGTGAAGGTGGAACCTAGACTAACTAACTAACCCTCTGTCACCAGCTTCTCTCTGTACACTCCCTCAGCGTTACATTCTAATCCCACCACCAGCAGCTTCTCTTTATACTTATCCTCAGCGTTACATTCTAACCCCTCCACCACCAGCTTCTCTCTCTACAATTCCTCAGCGTTACATTCTATTTGTCGGCGTCTCTGGCCTAGGGGTATTGAACGCAATATCTCAATTCCGAAATACGGTTTCGAAGTCGGCCTCAAGCGATTTGTAAGAAGATCTGTGCCTTGATATTCACAACGGTATGAGTGTCGGCCTCACAGACAGCAAAAATAAACTACTGAGGGGAAACCTGGCTAGATAATGGCAAATAGCCAATAAATGTTGGGGTTGATATAGAAGGTCTATAGATAAAATGCAACTAACCCACCATTCTATTTGACTGAGGAGCAAATACAATCAGTCAGCAGCAGCATTTACTTCTGAAACACTGCTGACAATAAATATAAATGTACAGACAATCAGTCCCAGGGTATATATTGCCTTTGTGTTGTGAAGAGAAAGGCCTTCACATATTCTAGGCCACTGCATAGCGAGGTGGGATAGCCAGTACCTTTCCTCTACGCCTTTCTTCCTAGATGCTTTCCAGAACGTACTGTCGTATCAAGCACCCATGTAATGAGCTTCGGACCACACCGGAAGTGAGTTTTGTGTCTGAGAAAGACACATCTTCCAACTCCTGGGGTTTGAATCACCACCGTAGTTTTGGTAAACGACCACCCCAAACACTGTGCCATCTCAGTTTCTTTGTTGAAAGGACAAATAAAATAGAGTTTCAGTGTTTAGAACAAGAATTGAGGTTATAATAAAAACATCAGTTTGCAGTTCAGGGATTTAGTTACAGTAAATATATTAGATTGCAAGGTAGAAGATTAGGTTATATCATACCGGTTTGTATTGCTGGATGTCAGGTCACAATAACAATAACAATGTATATAGCAGGAGTTCATATTGCTATAATAATATCAGAGTTTCAAGTTACATTCAGAACACCCGGAATTCAGGTTACACGAAAAAGATTGTGAATTCAGGTTACAATAAGAACATCCGGAATTCAGGTTACAAGAAAAAGACTTGAAATTCAGGTTACAATAAGAACACCCGAAATTCAGGTTACATAAATAAGACTGGAAAATTAGGTTACAATACGACCATCAGGAGTTGAGCTTACAAAAGGAACATCACCTTAGAATAAGAACATTAGAAGTTCATGAAGTTGAGGCTACAATACAACATTACGAGTTTAGGTTATATTAAAATCTTCAGTAGTTGAGGTTACAATAAAAACTTCAAAACTGAGGTTACAATAAGAACATTACCACTTGAGGTTACAACAAGAACTTCAGGAGCTGAGGTTACAATAAGAATATTACGAGTTGAGGTTACAAAAAAAAAAAAAAAATTCAGGAGTTCAGGTTACAATAAAGAACATTAGGAACTCATATTATAGTAATAACATCAGGAGTTGATGTTTCAATAAGAACATCAGGAGATCATGTTACAGTAATAGCATGGGGCTTTCAGGCTGTAATAAGAACATCAGAAGTTAAGGTTACAATAGAACATCGTGAGTTCACGTTACAACAAGAACATTAGGAGCTGAGATTACAACAAGAAAATGAGTTTATCAACATGTCGTCGGTCGCCTCGTTCTCGCTTCAGTCTCCCCTATCAGAGAAAAGAAAACACTCCACGAAACGCTCGTGGGAATGAGTCTGGACACCCTAATGAAGACATTTACTGCGATAGGGTTCACTAACAAATGTATTGTGGCAGGCGTTACAGCCAGGGACTGATAAGTTCTAGACTGCATCAATGGACGTGGTCTGCTCTTTGCTGGCTCGTGTTGAGACCAGGCCTGTAGTTTTGGGTGGTTAAACGCCCGCAGTCTGGGTTAGTTAAGTGAGAGTAAATGGGGTTGTAAGCCACACACAGAGGGTGGAAATGGTAGAGCATATACTAGTGCCGTTGTTTAACTCTTCGTCTTCGCACTCAGCATCGTTGTCTCTTGCCTAGGTTTGGGAGAACTAAATGTCTCGTGGCCATGAATTTTTGATTGACCCAAGTCGACTCAGACTAAACTGGGTACCAGGAAATTTCGTGGGAAGTAAAGACGGCTGGGGTAATAATGAAAACATGACCCATCAAGTGCCGATTCGTATAATTTATGGTAAAGATTAAGTAAAGGATCCTTTGATACGCCGCAAGGCTCACTGTGTGTATGGTGCTAGAAGTATCGGTGTAGAATATCATACTGGCCGCTTTTATTTCCCAAGACATTAAATGGTGCGATTTACACCACCCCCCACCCACACAGACAGATACATTTAAGGTTTTCATTTGAAGATAATTGTAAATGTCGCAAGTTCTCATAGATTGCGAAAGGCGACCTGTGGAAACACTGGGCTCTATTAACAGCCATACATTTCGCTTGATCTGAACTTGAACAGTCTCAACTACTGGTGGAAGCGACACAAGTAAATGCCCCTTGTACACACTTTCATGTGACATATATAGTGCCAGACTAATATATTTCATCTACCAATCGGCACTCGGTGGGCGCTGCGGTCAGTACCACTACGCCTGCCTTTACTTGGCAAGACGTTTCCCGGTACGTAATTTAGGCTAGGTCAACCTGTGAGGTCAGGTCAATTTTAACAATCGACCTAGAAGTGGATTCGAATCAAAGTCCACCGTGCTGGCGGGCGAGCGCATAGACACTTAATTACCAAGGCTTCCCTGAACATCTCAATGAGGCACTCTCAATGGAATTTAGTTAGTTTGGGTTATGTTTCATCAACTTCAAGTGAGGTGCAGTATTGGTTATGCGGTATGCTGAGAGCTCACGTATTCCTTATGAAAGTTCTTACTCTAAAGGATGTTCAAGTTGTACAAGATTCATCATCAGAATATTCAGAAAAACGCGACGACCATATTGTCGTTGCAGGTGAAATTTTTATATAAAAACATAAAATAAAATAAAAATAAAACAGACATTAGAAAAGAAAATAGTATGCGTTAACGCATGATATAATTACTTAACTGTGTACAATACAATATATATATATATATATATATATATATATATATATATATATATATATATATATATATATATTTGCATATCCTTTACAGGACATCGCTGTCAACATCAGCATCTTTCAGCTGTATGTTGATTTCTTGGCAAGATTACGCTCAGTAGTTTGCCATTGCTTTCTGAGCAGCCGGCTCACATACCCAGTAAGTTACCGATGCGATTCGAACCACTGCTGATTCTCACCGTCATCACGTTACCCACGAGAGTATACGAGATTACGGAGAAAAGTCTCTAACCTCTAAGCCATATTATTATATAACTATGTACAATACAGCGAGCGATTAATGCATGATATTATTATACAACAAGTTACGATACAGCCAGCGATTAATGCATGATATTATTATACAACTATGTACAATGCAGAGAGCGAGTTAGTCCAGTTAATGCATGATATTATTATACTACTATGTACAATACAGCGAGCGAGTTAGTCCAGTTAATGCATGATATTATTATACTACTATGTACAATACAGAGAGCGAGTTAGTCCAGTTAATGCATGATATTATTATACTACTATGTACAATACAGCGAGCGAGTTAGTCCAGTTAATGCATGATATTATTATACAACTATGTACAATACAGAGAGCGAGTTAGTCCAGTTAATGCATGATATTATTATACAACTATGTACAATACAGAGAGCGAGTTAGTCCAGTTAATGCATGATATTATTATACAACTATGTACAATGCAGAGAGCGAGTTAGTCCAGTTAATGCATGATATTATTATACTACTATGTACAATACAGCGAGCGAGTTAGTCCAGTTAATGCATGATATTATTACACTACTATGTACCATACAGCGAGCGAGTTAGTCCAGTTAATGCATGATATTATTATACAACTATGTACGATACAGCGAGCGAGTTAGTCCAGTTAATGCATGATATTATTATCCAACTATGTACAATACAGAGAGCGAGTTAGTCCAGTTAATGCATGATATTATTATACAACTATGCACAATACAGAGAGCGAGTTAGCCCAAATATATGTACTATATAGCGGGTACTGTAGCTCAGGGGATAGTGAGACGCGCAGGGGTGACTGCGAGCGGTGTGGAAGCAGACCGCATTGCGTTGATGTTGATGGCATGAGGGGTCGGTCGTTCTGAAATGAATGGTAAACTACTGAACTAACATTGCCTTGTAAATTACAAACAGGCAATAAATGCTGAGGTTGATTGCTAGTCCTGTAAAGGACCTAATAGCTATCTTGTTTGTGTATAAGGGGCGTTCATTTGAAATCCGTTCGTGCCGCACCGTGCGTAATTGCGTACGTTGAACATGATCATGTCATCGTCATGTGATAAGTACTGACCAATGAATAAAAGAGCACGTGCTTATCGTCCCATGATGCATAGGGTCTGTTTCTGATAGGTTGAGAAAATGGCCGGGTTGATCCAAAATCCGTCCAAAGAAGCTCAAAGAGCGGTGATTCAGTTTCTTTCATTTGAAGGATGTCGACCAGTGGACATTCATTGAAGAATGCAGGCAGCGCACGGTAACAAATGTGTGTCGAAGACAACAGTGACAGACTACTCAAGCAATGGGATGCTTGCCTGAATGCCTACGGCGACTTCTTCTGACCAACCCATGGTGCATAATTCATTTAAAATGAATGCTTTGTTTAATTCTACCACACCTTTTAATGTTTCTTTCATGCTTTTTAATAAAGCCATTGGAACGCGTTTCAAATGAACGCCCCTAATACAATACAAATGTAACAGAGGGAAGTAAGTGACATTCATGACACTTGATTGATCCAGAAAATTATGTCATGTCAGATCATCCCGGTCTTTAACAAGGAAAACGGTGACTAGCCCAGGAAAGACAGCGAAGGGAGGTGGCGACCCTAACTCATAATACACGTTTTAGTATATGTGAATGGCTGACTGTCACTTCACACCCAGGCAACAGCACCCTCCACTTGACCAGCTGGGCCGTATTGTTGCTGCAATGTCCCAACTGTAAACAGTCTTTAAATGCCTTTGTCGTTTCCGCTGGTTGTAACAGATTGTTGCTTGGGAGTCAATTGTGGTGATTATGCAAATATAAAGTTATTTTCACAACCTAACCATCAATAACTTAACTAGTCTATAAATCAGATATTCGGTCAGTCAACTGCTATCTTCTTAATAAAGTTTGATAGCAATCTGTCTGTGTTTACTTGCATTTCGTATAAAGCAACAATAAATGGATGCAATATAACATTACATAACAAACCACAGCAGACAAGAAATGACTAAACACTGCCACAATACTTCTTCTTCTTCTGCGTTCACCCGGAGTTTTTTTTCTCCTTTTTATGTTGTGATTGCGTTGTGCCTTTTTACAGCAGAGCTGCGTTTTTGCGCCGTTAGGCCGACACATCCGACTTCTGCGGGCATTTGTTGACCGGGTTAACCTTCCCGGGGGGGGGGGGGAGGGGGGGGGCTGCCACAATAAAATTTTTGTAATCGAAAAATTAGAAATCATGGTTTAGTTTCCGAAGAACGCAAATTCTATCTATCAACTAATCAATAAGTCAATAAAATAAGTCATTGAAAACTACATCCGTCTCCAATCTAAAGTTTAGCAGCAAGTGACCTGCAATCCATTTTGTTTTATCTTGTGATGTTCTGTTGCAACCCTGCGTCTCTTGATGTTATCATTAACTTGACTATCTCTTGATGTTATCATCCCACTTGACCATATCTTTATGTCATCATCCCAATTGACCATATCTTGATGTTATCATCCAACTTGACTATATCTTGATGTTATCATCACATTTGATAATCTCTTAATGTTATCATCCCACTTGACCATCTCTTAAGGATATCATCCCACTTGACCAACGCGTGATGTTGTCTTTCCACTTGATCATCTCGTGATGTTATCATCCCACTTGACCATCTCTTGATGTTATCATCCCACTTGACCATCTCTTGATGTTATCATCCCACTTGATCATATCTTTATGTTATCATCTCACTTGACCATCGTTTAATGTTATCATCCCACTTGATCATCTTTTAATGTTATCACATTCCTTGACCTTCTCTTAATATTATCATCTCACTTGACCATCTCTTAATATTATCATCTCACTTGACCATCTCTTAATAATCTTGATGTTATCATCCCATTTGACCATCTGTTAATGTTATCATCCCACTTGACCATCTCTTAAGGATATCATCCCACTTGACCAACGCATGATGTTGTCTTTCCACTTGACCATCTCTTGATGTTATCATCCCACTTGACCATCTCTTGATGTTATCATCCCACTTGACCATATCTTGATGTTATCATCCCACTTGACCATCTCTTAATTTTATCATCTCACTTGACCATCTCTTGATGTTATCATCCCACTTGATCATATCTTGATGTTATCATCCCACTTGACCATCTCTTAATGTTATCATCTCACTTGACCATCTCTTAATGTTATCATCCCACTTTACTATATCTTGATGTTATCATCCCACTTGACCATATCTTTATGTTATCATCCCACTTTACCATATCTTGATGTTATCATCCCACTTGACCGTATCTTGATGTTATCATCACACTTGACCATCTCTTAATGTTATTATCCCACTTGACCATCTTTTAATTATATCATCCCACTCGATCATCTCTTAATGTTATCATCCTCCTTGACCTTCTCTTAATATTATCATCTCATTTGACCATCTCTTAATGTCATCATCCCACTTGACCATCTGTTAATGTTATCACATTCCTTGACCTTCTCTTAATATTATCATCTCACTTGACCATGTCTTAATATTATCATCTCACTTGACCATCTCTTGATGTTATCATCCCACTTGATTAACTCTTAGACATTACCACTTCCCCTCCCCCTTGACCATCTCTTAATTTTATCATCCCACTTGACCATCTCTTAATGTTATAATACTCCTTGACTATGTATAAATGTTATCATCCTACTTGACTCTCTCTTAATATTATCATCACACTTGACCGTCTCTTAATGTTATCATCCCACCTGATCATCTCTTAATGTTATCATCCCCTTTGGCCATCCCTTGATGATATCATTCCACCTGACTATCTCTTAATGTTATCATTCCATCTGACCATCTCTTTATGTTATCTTCCTACTTGTATCAATGCGTACCTATCTTTAGCTGGCATACCTTCGATTATTCTTCCTGGCATGTCTTTAAAAAAAATCTATCTAGGTGTCCTTTTATGTTGCTAGTGCACCTGAAGTATATCTGTATTATAGGTCGTCTTCCGGTACGCTGATGGCGAGGTAAGCCGTTTAACCCAACACGGACATTAAGTTGGACTTAAACACGTTTAGAAAGCAATGGCAAACCTCTTCTTCTTCTTCTTCTTCTTCTTCTTTTTCTTCTTCTTCTTCTTCTTCTTCTTCTTCTTCTTCTTCTTCTTCTTCTTCTTCTTCTTCTTCTTCTTCTTCTTCTTCTTCTTCTTCTTCTTCTTCTTCTTCTTCTTCTTCTTCTTCTTTCGTTCGGTTGAAATATGTCTATAACTGCAATGTTGTCTCTTGTATGAGGCTCTTGGCAGAGCCTATGAGCTGAGATCTGTTTGACATTCGTGTTCTGGTTGTCTGTGTGATGTACTGGAGACTGAGATATTGTCACCATACTAGACATCATAGAGGCTTAGATAGAACGATAATGATTCATTGGTGTGGGGGGGGGGATAGGCATGTGTTGACCAACATGAAGGTGGGCATGGGGAATTGAGGTCACCCTGGGCAGGTATATGTATGAGGCTGTGCAACTGGCGACAGATCGAGAGCCTAGCTGGCTATCTGTGACAAGAGCGAGGTGTTGCTGAGTATCTGCTGCACACTGATAGTGTTGTAATGGGGGGGGGGGGGGGGGGTTGTATATTACAATCAATGGTGCAATCAACCCCAGCATGTTTTTGACTGTTTCTGATTTATAAGGCAAGTTTAGATTATAGTTTTGGAATTACATTCTGAACTACCGGTGTCTGATACAATGGGATTTAACTCAATACTGTCTGCTTTCGAATCTCCAGCGGCTTATTTCGAAACCTAGACTTTATATATATATATATATATATATATATATATATATATATATATATATATATATATATATATATATATATATATATATATATATATGTGTGTGTGTGTGTGTGTGTGTGTGTGTGTGTGTTTGTTTGTTTGAAACGCCAGCTAAATGTGTAAAAAAAAAATAGTACAAGGGTACTATCATCTTTCTCATATCACCTGCGTGACCTCTCCCTGGCCCAGGTCCCTGGCACTTGCTCTGTGTGTGCACACATTGACCCAGTTCTCACAATGCCGACGATAATGCAGAAACAAATCTCAGATCTCGGAGATTACATCTGGACGGTTACGAGTAGGGAGGCTGCATAAACGTCCGCGGTACAACGATAACGAAATCCTGGTGAAATCAGATCCCTGTCTTTAAAATGCACCTTTATCATACCAGAAAGATAACTTTTATTGAATGAGTCACAAAACGTGAATGAGGAGCTAAGTATAGTTAACGGAATATGGCGTCGATGACTATAAAACCAACGGAAAGACGATTTTCGACGCACCAAAAATCATGGGTGTAAACAAAAGGATAATGTAAAATCCGTGAGAATTGGGCGGGTTTTCTAGTTGCTCCCCTTGCAATGCACGCGAAACAACCACTGACATAGGCATGTGAAAACAACTTGTCCGGTTTTGTGGTTTTATAAACTATAGAAGCATGTGAGGACAAACTGTCTGGCTTTTAATAACAGGAAATAAAGAGAGACCTGAGGATGAACACGGTCCTTATTATAATAGGTACAATAATAAATAATTCAGTATTGGTAAAGTGATAAGCTAGACAGGTTTCTTGTTCGTTCCTCCATCGAGTGGAGAGTGACACACCTACTTATGTATCTCCGAAGATCAGCGTGTCCGACTGAGGAATACATTTGTGTGAGGTCGAAACCCTCTAGACCAGTGGTTCTCAGCCTGCTTTGGCCCATACACCTCTTCACCATATGTTCAGAATGCCACCCCCTCCCCTTTTTGTATTTCCTCTCTGTAAATCAACCCCACCCCCCCACCCCCACCCCCACGAGCCCCTACACAGTATACATAAAAATGGAAATTAAATTTAACAACACATACTAGAACAAGTCTAGACGTCTACATAAAACGTGATTTGCGGGTCTACTTGGGTTATAAAACGAATTTCAGAAGGGCGAGAATTACAGAACTGTGAAGTATGGACGGAACAAACATCAAGTAATCGCTTCTTGTATTGACGCGATCTTGAAATAATTTTAATTCCCTTTTCTCTCCCCCCCCCCCCCCTTTCCGGAAACCCTAAAGTTCCCCCTGGAAGAGGAAGGGGGGGGGGGGGGGGGGGTGATTCCCCACCGGTTGAGAACCATTGCTCTAGACAGACTCTATCCAGGATAACCGCTTTATCTACCCGTGGGTAGTTTTCCTTTCTGAACAATTTTGTCAGTGCAGCGGCCTTACTATCGGCAATTCCAACTGCCAAGGCATGTATATGTGCACAATTTGAACACAGGACCTGCTGTTTTTCGCCCTTTATCGGCAAGGATATGCACCAGATCACACTACCAAAGAAATCAGGGGATGGGGGGAGGAGGGGGGGGGGGGAGAGAAACATTAGATGCCAAGAGTTCTTTAAAAAATTCCGCTAAAGATCGGTGTAAGGTTCGGTCTATACATAACTACGCCAACCTGCTGCCTGAGTTCCCGAGAAAGAGAACAATGATGCCAATGTTAATTCTTTCAGTTATTGAGGACTGCTCATCAGATGAACAGGAGGCAACAATATACACATTATGTAAGATAGCGCCAGTTTACAAAGCAAACATACACGCCTTGTCCAAAACAGATGCTGTGTTGCATGAAACAGATATTACAACATAGCACATAGCTGTTTTGAACACACGGTCAGTACATGATACAGCATGGTGTGCGGTTTGGTACACACAGACGTTGGCTGTCATAACATGATAGTATCGTTTGCACTTATTGACAATTGTTCATTTCACACCGTGCATTATTTGACACGCAAGGATAACAGCTGATCATACACGATGTGTTGTTTTGTGCGGATGGGCAATAGTTCATCACACATGGTGAGTTGCGTAGTGAACATGGACAATTGTTCATCAAGTATGGTACGTTCCTTGGTGCACATGAACAATTGTTTATCACATATGGTACGTTGCTTGGTGCAGATGCACAATAGTTCATTACACATTGTAAGTTGCTTGGTCATCATCATTATCATGTGCCATGTCGGTAAGCGTGGGCGGTCATATTTTGCCATCTCACTCGATCATCTGAGTCATGGATCAGTTCAGTGTTCTTGTCTCGACTAATCAACGTGGCCAAGCCGTCCAGGTATTTACTTCTCTGCCCTCCTTTTGTTCTCTTCCCCTCGATCTTGCCAGTTGTCACCAAGTTCTCCAATTTATTTCTTCTCATAACATGTCCAAAAATTGTGACGGTCTACGTCTAATTTCTCAGTTTACTGTTTTCATTTGTTTCTTGTAGGACTTGGTAATTATTTTTTCCGTCTGTACATTGTATTGTTTGATTGAGTTGCTTGGTACAGACAAATAATTGCTGATTAAGCATTGTTTCTTTTCTTGGTTGAAGATAAGACGGAGGGCTGTTGTGAATGTCCCGTGTTCTAGACTCAGCACAACTGCCTTTTGAATCACAGGTCTAGATTTTTGAGCGAACCAAGTGATAGCCGTGAATCCACAACCATGATCAGACTGCGAGAACAGCAAGTTAAATCGGGTGTGACCAGACAAGAACACGGTCATCATCATCATCATCATCATCATCATCATCATCATCATCATCATCATCATCATCATCATCATCATCATCATCATCATCATCATCATCATCATGCGCCATGCTGGTAAGCGTGGGCGGTGATGTTTTGCCATCTCACTCGATCACCACAATCGTGGATCAGCTCAATGTTCTTGTCTCGATCATACAACGTGGAAAAACCTTTCAGGTATTTACTTCTCTGTCCTCCCCTTGTTCTCTTTCACTCTATCTTGGCAGTTGTCACAAAGTTCTCCAATTTATTTCTTCTCATGGCGTGAACGCTGTACACGAAGCCAAAGAAGATTAATAAACCAGCACAGGACTGGTGTCGTGAGCTTCTAGAACCTGCGGGGTTTACTGCCCTTATGGACTAAATCTTTCCATGAGCAATGAAGATGATCTGTCGACTAACTAAGATCTAGATGTCTAAATAAGTAGTGGGTATGATAAATGTCATTGTGGTCTTAGGTAGATGAAGGACATTCCCATTTGCCACTCTTAATAGTTGAGATAAACGCACATGAGTGTGAGTAACTCTTTGAGGAGGCCGACAATTTATTGGAATACGTGAGCAGCTCTATATCCTTCATCGTGATACCCTTAATCGAAGAGCCACACCGAGAGGCTCTGGTAGGCGCACATTGTTGTCAAAGGAATTGGTCACAGATCACACATTTGAACTATTAAGCAAGGGAAAACCACCACATATCTTCCCACGCATACATAAACGCACAGGTCAAACATCTGGCTGTCGAATGACATTTTTCAAAGCGTTCATGCTAGTCTTCACACTAAGCAGGAGTAATTAAGCAAAATTTTGTTTATCGGACAACCTCATGAATTCTAAACAATGTTTTCTCGTAGTGAATTTGAATAACGAAGACTCAAACAAAAGATTGCAAAATTTACGCCTGGCACATTTCGCTGCATCTCGTCAGTTACAAATTATAGACATTTTAAATTACTGTTGGAATATGTGTATTTATATTTCAGCGTGAACTATTTATCTCTTTGTTTCAGTTTATGCAGTGTGAATTATGTAGTATGTAGTTGACGAGATGCAGCGAAATATGCAATACAATAAACTGCGCAATCTATTGTTTGTGCCTTCGTTATTTCTTAAGATACGTATTCTTTTGTTTTATCTGGTTTTGTTTAGTTTTCTTTTTATGATTTGTTTTTTGTGGTTTTTTGTTTTAATGTTTCTTTTTCATGTTTTATGCTTTGAATTTTTATATTCTTTTAAAACATATTTGTCGTCATGTTTTGTTTTCATGTTTTGTGTTATTTTTTGTTTTCATGTTTTGTTTTTATGTTGTGTTATTATGATTTGTATTCATGGTTTGTCTTTATTTTTTGCTTTCACGTTTTGTCTGTATGTTTTGTTTTTATGTTTTGTCGTGTTCATTTATAAAGTGTCTGTGTATCTTTGTATGTGTGTGTGTGTGTGTGTGTGTGTGTGTGTGTGTGTGTGTGTTGTTGTTGTTGTGTTTTTTTTCTGCAGTAATCTGCCTTTTAATCGTAATTTGGGTTATCTTTTGGACTTCGAAATAATTATTAGTATTATGGCATACATAAACAGCATTATGTAGTGAGTGCCTGGTGTCCTTACTCAAAGCACTTTTATTCCTCACACTCAGGGTAAAATCACTTGGTCCTGACTGAATCAAAGAGATAAACGATCTGGTTGTTTAAAAGGCACGGCAGCGACTCCTCAGAGACATAGGTCACACACACATGCACACACATACACACTCACACATACACACACTCACATATACACGCACGCGTACACACATTGGCGAACACACACACATATACAAACACACATATACACACTGACAAACACACACATACACACCCATATATTAACACACATATACACACATTTGCAAACACACATATACATACCATTGACAACAAACACACTGACAAACACACACATACACACATATAGCAACACACATATAAAGTAATGTAACAGACGATTCTACACACTCTGAGCAGTATTGGGTATATGGTGCTAACAGCAAAAGTCTATAAACACATCCACGCGAGACGGGTAATATAGCGCCGGTCTTCTTTACTGTCCCTGGCATTACCGGAGTCATTTTAGGCTGGGGCAGTTACAACAATCATCCTTGTTTCTATAGGGATCCAAACACATAGCCATCCGGTTGGCAGGCAAGCGATTCTGTTTGATACTGCAATAACAAATATTGGTATGTTTGATGCCGCAACAATGTATATTGACATTTTTGATACCGCAACAACAAATATTGATTTGTGTGAAAGGCTACAACAAATATTGATATGTGTGATACCGCAACAACAAATATTGATATATTTGATACCGCAATCGATGGGACCCGAACGATCAGGACTTCTCACTGGCAAGGAACACCAGGCCTCCTAAATCCAGTGAGCAATAATCAATTGATTATGTGGTTGTTTCGGGATTTGAAATTTAAATATTGAGCAAAACCCACTACTGGCAACGCCGATCGCATTCTGGTATGAACCTAAGGCCTATCCACGTCAATATGGAAGCACTATACTCGAGTTTCGCCCTCATTTGAGCTCGTCAGTAGTGCATATCCCTGACCGGATCCGGAAACAGTCCCGGAACACGCGTGGTGTTCCTTGCCAGTGAGAAGTCCTGATCGTTCGGGTCCCATCGATTGACGGACGTCGGTCGCGGTGATTGGGCAATCTTGAGCATAGCCTACGATGGGTAGCGTTGTGATGTTCTGTTGAACTGGGACTGTTTCCGGATCCGGTCAGGGATATGCACTACTGACGAGCTCAAATGAGGGCGAAACTCGAGTATAGTGCTTCCATATTGACGTGGATAGGCCTTAGGTTCATACCAGAATGCGATCGGCGTTGCCAGTAGTGGGTTGTGCTCAATATTTAAATATTGATATGTTTTCCTCTCACATTTCTATGTCGTAGTTCTGGTGCCGTTTGCAGCGCCTGCTAATGTTTCTTGACCCTTGTATCTGTTCTTGATAAGACCTTGTTGGTAGAAATATCACTGTTATCTGCCCTTGTTGTCCGTTATATAATTAAATCACAGTTATGTACGTCACCAGTGAAGGTAAATGGCACGTGCGCGAGGCTATGTGACGCCAGGTGATTGTGAATGTTCTTTAATGGTCTTGTCTGCCTCATTTGTCAACTAATTATGATTAGAAACGGTCTCAATAGTTCTAATTTCTCAAATTGTTAACATCTCTCTCTCTCTCTCTCTCTCTCTCTCTCTCTCTCTCTCTCTCTCTCCCTTCCTCTCTCTCCCTCTCCCCTCTCTCTCTCTCCGTGTTTGTTTGTTTGTTTGTTAGTGTGTGTGTGTGCGTGTGTGTGTTTCCTTCTACCTTTACCTTGCTCTGCTTTTCTATACTTTTGTCTATCTGTTACTTCCTCTCTCTCTCTCTCTCTCTCTCTTACTCTCTCTCTCTCTTTCCCTTCTCTGTGTATGAGTGTGTTTGTGTATGTGTTGCGCTGTGTTTGTCTTGCTCTGTATTTAAGTGTACTGTCTCTGTCTGTGAGTCTTTCTACCTTTCTCTTCCTCACTCCTCTCTCAATGTTTATATTTCCAGTTTCTCTTCCCTCTCTCTCTCTCTCTCCCTCTCTCTCTCTCTCTCTCTCTCTCTCTCTCTTTCTCTCTCTCTGTGGCTATTCTTGTCTACTTCCTCGCTCCACCCATTTCACTAATAGAAGGAATATACAGAAGTAAATAGTTGCAAGTAAAAACATAACTGCAATGAATGACACGCCAAGGGAGAGAAATGCATTCAATATGTATGACACGCCAAGGGAGAGAAATGCGTTCAGTTATGCTGCAGTAATTACAAGAGATCGACACAGTTACAAGCAGAAGCCACGCTTACAACCAAGCGGAAGGAGATAGAGACGAGCGGACAACACAAATGATCACTCGCCATCGTCTTTTTATTTCATGGGATATCATCCTTGCCCTTCGGACAAGTCAATAGGTTTAAAACTTCTTCTTCTTCTTCTTCTTCTTCTTCTTCTTCTTCTTCTTCTTCTTCTTCTTCTTCTTCTTCTTCTTCTTCTTCTTCTTCTTCTTCTTCTTCTTCTTCTTCTCTATGTTACCAATGCCAAACCTGGACAATGACAGAAAAAGAGAAAAGAAAAATCACAACAGAAATGAGATTCCTGAGAAAAATACTCAATGTATCAAGAAGAGATAAGATCCGAAATGAAGAAATCAGGACTAAAGTGGGGGTTGTAGCTGCACTAGATTTTATTAGAAGGCAGCAAGTCAAATGGTTTGGCCGTGCATTTAGGTTACCAACTAACAGAATACCACAACAAGCAATGATGTACAGACCAGAGGGGAGCAGAGGAAGAGGCCGACCATGGACGCAGGGAGTAACAGAGTCCATGAGAATATCGATACATGGAGCCCATAATCGGGCACTCTCACGAAGTTTATACTTCACCTCGACACCGCAAGTACAAGAGGAACATGATGAGATGATATGATGTCTTTCTGTTTGCACAAAACTGGTTTATGCAGATTAATGGTGATCGATAACGCCATCTTAAAAATGAGACTATTTCGTATGTTAAACTACATGCGAAACGCAGTCCCTATCAACCATGTGACCGGTTTCCAAAATGGACCGTCTAATCGATGACGTAGGAGGTTTGTGGTGTGTCGGCTAGGCCAGGTTCTTTGTTTATTATTCTTTATTCTTATTCTTATTATT
>OY992895.1:56539114-56756614 GCA_963921405.1 Cepaea hortensis | reverse complement strand
TTACTCCTACTGCTGCTGCTGCAGTTGTTTTTTCTGCGTGCCCCTGATGCTACTCATATTGCTAATACTACTACTACTACTACTACTACTACTACTACTACTACTACTACTACTACTACTACTACTACTACCACTACTACTACTACCACTACTACTACTACTACTACTACTACTACTACTACTACTACTACTACTACTACTACTACTACTACTACTACTACTACTACTTCTGTTACTGGTGCTGGCTACTACTACTACTACTACTACTACTACTACTACTACTACTACTACTACTACTACTACTACTACTACTACTACTACTACTACTACTACTGCTGCTGCTGCTGCTGCTGCTGCTACTACTATTACTACTATTACTGCAACTACTACTCCAACCACACTACCACTATAGTTACCGCTAGCACGACTTCATCCCCTTTCATCCTTCTCCTGCTTATGCTTCTTCTTCTTCTTCTTCTTCTTCTTCTTCTTCTTCTTCTTCTTCTTCTTCTTCTTCTTCTTCTTCTTCTTCTTCTTCTTCTTCTTCTTCTTCTTCTTCTTCTTCTTCTTCTTCTTCTCATTGTCAGGTGTATAAAAGGTAATAGGATGATGGGAGCTAGCCTAACCGACACCCACAGGTAAGGTGGAGTGCCTGTTTATTTCCCAGCTAGCCTAACCGACACCCACGGGTAAGGTGGAGTACCTGTTTATTTCCCAGCTAGCCTAACCGACACCCACGGGTAAGGTGGAGTGCCTGTTTATTTCCCAGCTAGCCTAACCGACACCCACGGGTAAAGTGGAGTACCTGTTTATTTCCCAGCTAGCCTAACCGACACCCACGGGTAAGGTGGAGTAAATGTTTATTTCCCAGCTAGCCTAACGGACACCCTCTGGTAAGGTGTACCTGTTAATTCCCCCCCTCCCCCCCTCACCATTACCCTATGAAGGTCACGTGAAGTATCTAACAGGTGGTGGGTGGAGCTGCGGAGAAGCCCACAGATAGTTATTGGTTATGGTCTCAAGTTTCCCGACTGTAGGCAGAGGATCGCTTTATAAAAACAATGGCTCCGGTCACTAGCCAGTATGGTCACTCCCATGGAAATCAATGGACAATTATCTTCTTTAAATGCCTGTACGCATTTTGTTACAGGTACATGGAATGTGGAATGTACACTAATGCAATTTGGTAAGCTGGAAAACACCAAGCGAGTACTGACACGAATGATTATTATTACCTTGGGATTATGTGAATTAAGAAAGACAGGAGCTGGAGAAATGTGCGATTATATATAATAATTTAACAAAGGACATAAAAATGAAAGGTGTGTGAACATAATCTTAGGCAGAAAAAGAGCTAAGGTAGTAAAATGATATATGACCATCAGATCGAGTTCTGATAGTCAGATTAAGAGGATACATAGTAGATATTAATATTTAAAAAAATACTTTCCCGTAGTTAATTTGAATAACGAAGACACAAACAATAGATTGCCTGGCATATTTCGCTGCATCTCGTCAGGTGCATACTGCAGAAATCACACACCATAAAATATAGTAATTAGATAAATCCTTCAAACTGAAATATACACAAATTCGCACAATAATTTCAGTTGAATACCACGGCAATTTTAAACTGGCTATCGTGTCTTTCTTTTTGCACACAATTGACCTATGCACTTTAACCATGATGGATTCTGTGAATTTTAATAAGTGGCTATTTTGTGTGTTAAACAAAACACGAAACGCATTGCCTCTATCAATCATGTGTCTGGTTTCCAAAATGTGCTGTCCAATCGATGACGTAGAAGGTTTGTGGTGTGTCGGCTTGGCCAAGTTCCCATCATCTTTGTGTATCATTCTGTCAATCCAATTGGGTATGTGTTCGACCACCCTGTTATTTAACTGCCTCTGTGTTCTGCCGATGTAGGTAGACTGGGACCTGCTCGTTAATTGATAAATACAATGCCTGTCCACGAAAGTTTGTCCAAATAGTGTGGCTATCTCATGATGGTTTGGTCCAGGAAAATTGCGAATTGTCTGAGCTATTTCCTCTCACCAATAGATTGAAGCAAGGCTGTGTTCTGGCACCAACACTGTTGAGCCTCATGTTTTCAGCTATGCTGACCAATGCGATCGAAAACAACGACATTGGAATAGACATAAATCACCGGATGGACGGAAAGTTGTTCACTCTGAGAAGGCTGAAAGATAAAATTTAAAACTACCAGCGATACCGTCAGAGAGCTCCTGTTTACTGACGATTGCGCTCTATATGCCATCTAGAGGCGGACATGTAACACAACGTGTCAGCTTTCTCACATGCCTGTGCCAACTTTGCGCTCAATATCAACTTGGAGAAGACTGTAGTTATGTATCAGCCAGCTCCAGGGATTAATCACACCGAGCCAAATATCAAAGTGAATGGGTACAAACTAAGTGTTGTGGACAAGTTCACCTATCTTGGCAGCACTGTGTCACAAACTGCCACAACTGATGACGAAGTGGATGCAATAATCTCCAAGGCCAGTACGGCAAATGTGTGAGAGACTGCTGCCAAAGATCGAAATTCCTGGTGTACATCAATATGCAAGGGTGTAGTCACATGTGAAGCAAACAGGACTGCAAGATCTGGTGGGGGGGGGGAGAGAGAGAGAGAGAGAGAGAGAGAGAGAGAGAGAGAGAGAGAGAGAGAGAGAGAGAGAGAGAGAGAGAGAGCTGGACAAAAAAAAAACACAGAATAGGAGATCCTCCTCAAAGAACGTTAAGCATTCCTTGCCCATGTTGTCTAAGAACATTTCGAACCAAAATAGTAATTACCGGCTATCTTAGAACTCACGGCTCCACACTTCCAAACTCATGGATGCTTGCTTGCTTGCTTGTGTTCGTTGGCTTGAGCTCCAACGCGAAGTCCTGTATGTCGGATGAAGGCATCCTGTTGTCCAACATCAGTGTGATGTCATACAGGACCTGAGTTTTGCGTGGGTATCCGTTGTCCCATGTCTGGCTTATTGGTGTGCAGACTGGTGGTTCCTCGCCGTACAGGCAGACACTCTCCAACTTCGGAGGAATCGGCGATCCTACTGACTTAAGCCAGGACCCCGAAGGGACCTGTTGCCCAGGACGCTCGACGAGGACGCGTCAATAGGTCTTGGCCAGTATATATCCCGGCCCTGGTGCCTTGGAAACACCTCTGCGTCCCAAACTCATGGATGAAATGAATGTTTATCATCATCCATGATGGAAAAACACCATTGATATTATACTGCACCTACTGCAGACAGCTCAAAATAAGACAATGATACTTTTTATGAACAACTTACCATGGCTATTCATTCATTCATTCATTCATTCATTCATTCATTCATTCATTCATTCATTCAGCCATTAAGTAAATCAGAAATCTACTCGGTCATAAGCAAGATGTCCCGCGTCCGATACACCCATCTGGAGATCATCCGCCACATCCTGCACCCATCTTCTCTTTGGCCTTCCTCTTCCTCTCTTCCCGGGCATATACACCTCCATGATGGTTCTCTCCAAACTTTCATGACGATTCAAGTGACCAAAATATTTAAATTTTCTTTATGTTATCGTCTTTAGTAGCCAACCTTTCTTCAATATTCAGATCTTGTGGTAGGGATTCATTTGTTCTTTTCTGTAACCAAGATATTCTTAGAACCTGGCTATGACATTTATATTTAAAGGTATTTATGCGCTTTTCAGCTTGTTTAATAAGTGTCCAGGTCTCACAGGCGTATGTTGCAATGGGAAAGATGCGTGCTCTTAAAAATCTAATCTTTGTAGTTCTATCTGCCACTCCCCTCCTCCCATCACAATGTATTCAGTTGTTTTAGTTTTTGAAGAACTATAACTTGGCTATAGCATAGTATTAACAAACAACTGTGAAACAGCTGTTGTACTGAGAGATTTCAATGCACAGGTTGGAGAAGAAAAAGATGAAGATGCTATTTGGGGAAGTGGCCTTTGAGAGAGAAACGAGAGAGGGGAAAAGCTGATTGATTGGGCAAGGTCATATAATATTATAATCTGAAACGCCATCTTTCAATAACATCCTAGACGACCTTTGGACATGGAAATGACCAGGAAACTATTTTTGTAATTAAACTGCAATTAACTAATGCAATAGAAATAATAGGCAGTATAGATGAACAATGGAAAATGTTATACATGTCAATGTGAAAGACATCAAGGGAAATAATACCAGAAATAAAGTAGTCTGCGAAAAAGATATGAGCGACATAAGAAATTCTACAACTGATGGAAATTAAAAGAAAAAGTAATCACAATCAATATTAATATAAATAAATAGTTAGTGCAAGGATAATGAAGAACAACGATAAGACATGAAATTTATATGCAGAAATATACAGGAATTATCGGACATGAGAAAACACACACCAACCAATTATTTGAAAAAGCAAGAAAGTACAAAATTAATGGATCAAGAATAACTAATTGAAATATGGGCAGAATATACGAAAGAATTGTATGATCATGATGGTAGATTAAAAAAAAATAACTATCATAGTGAAAACAGAAGATGAAGATACTATACATCAAATGAAGGAAGGTAAATCCGAAGGGCCAAATAATATCAGTGTTGAAGAAATTAATTTGCACCAAATAAGAGAAGCAGCGGCTGCAGCTAGATACAACTGTGGGGAATAAAAACAGTTAGGTCTGTATTTAGTATCCCTCACTTTTGTGCAGGAGTTACCTAACTGTTTTTATTTCCTATTAATTTGCACCCGATTGTGGAGAACATCATACATTTAGATTAATGTGTCATATGACTAAAATGATAATGAAAATTATAATGAGAAGAATAAGAAATAAAAGAAAGCCAGAAAATATAGATAAGTCGTGCGGATTTGTGGAATGTAAAGGCATAAACAACGCCATATACAGAGATCTATATTTGTTCTGTAATGACTACACTAAGACATTTGATAGGGTGAAACACAAAGACGTGATTAAATTACTGGAAATGTTAAACACTGGTCGTAAAGATCTAATAATAATAAAGAACTCGTATTGGCAACAAAGAGCAGCCATAAGAATTGTCAACCAATTATAAAGTTCTCACACATTGAACAAGGTAATAGACAAGTTTGTGTATTACCACCTGATCTGTTCAATTTGTGCTGTGAAATAATAATGCGATTGTACAAGACATGCCAGGAATATCTGTTGTGGGCATAATGTAAACAGCTTTCGTTATGCTTTTGGTCGCTGACAATGATACACAGCTACAAGAAAAGATAGGTATAATTGCCCAAGAAATTGAAAACAAAGGACTTAGTCTGATTGAAAGAATAACAGAGTTATACATTAGAAGAGAGGGACAGGCGAATGTTAGCATTATTACACGATGAGGAATATTATCTGCAATATATCTTTGTCAATCGAGGTGATGAAAACAGTCATGTTTATTGGGCAATTAACGATGCAGTAGAGAATATTTTCACCTCGTTATAAAGCCAATACACAATTTTATCCGTTGTCACTTACAATGTATTTCGGAGTCAGAAAGAGTTTGTGGTGTGATTCCAATTTGGATTACCATAGCAGCCGTTTGAATCCGACTGGAAACCAAAGGTGAGATAAACCTGTAGTAACATCAGTAATGGTTATGACTTCTCTATGTGTTAGAATATGGTTTAGTGATTTGTCTCACTAGGTGAAATACTCTGAAAATATTTTGGTTACCTCTCTTTGCTTATAAGATATCAAGTGTTCATCTCCCTCTGCTTAGTCCACATTTATTAACGAGATACAATTCTCATTAAGAAGTAATATCAGACCTCTGTGTCTTCATTGCTTATTCTACAATTAATGAGAAGATCTAACAAGACATTTTTCTTCACTAATATTTATAATCTCATTTTATGTATTATAATGTGCTTACTCAAATATTATTCTAATAATTATGTGTCAGCATGGTGTGATTATTTGCGGCCATATACACTAGAAGGGAACTATCACCACAACTTGGTGAGATCATAATTAACGAGAGGCGCCAGTAAACTAGCTGACTTGGACACCTGCTGTGTGGATGGTTGGGACACTACATGCATGAATAGGATGGGACATGTCCTACAGATATGGGATGTTAGCTACATGTATCCTATATCTAGTTTTGTATATTCATCATATCAAATCATTGGACGGACAACACACAGACAAGAATCTGACTAACCTACACCTATTGTCCCCCACTTTCTTATGAGGACGGGTACATGTTTGGTGTGCTTTGGATCGATATCATGAATGTTGAAATCATCAGTGAATGCGGAAAGATCTCACCTTCCTATAGCAGCGAAGAGTGATGACTATTCATCCGCCATTGACTGCTCAGAACCAACCAAGCCTCATTGACAGATGAGTAACAAACAACTAACCCAAAACTACCTATGGCTTAAATTGCTACCTAAGGAATATGATATTCCCTATAACGGGAACTACAGGCACACACACATATATCACCCATTAGATTAAGCCAGAGACTAGAATCGACAGCGGATCAGTGTAGATGATGGATAATAATGTCATGCGTTATTGTTAGTTATGGACAATGATGCATTGTTATTATTAGTTGTGTAAATTATGGATACCCGTTGTGCATATCTTCTCAAGTCATCTTTTTATAATCTTATAATATTTCCTATTATGTTTCATAGTTATGTGTTTGTAACTGTGTTATGCAGTAAAGTGATAGCGCAACATCGCTGTTTAGGGGTAGAACATCAGGAGAGCTGTATTTCAGGGATACGACTCGTTTTCAGTCTAACAAGAGTGAGCATTCTTCTCTCTGAAGGCAGCGCGTTTCCTGTGGTCTCTTTGCCTTCTGCTAGAAAACCTTATTTGATACCTTAGTGGAATCCAACCAAATGTGTCTGATCCTTTACTAGTGAGTCTTACGAGCCATTTCTGGTTGTCAGTTAGTAGTCGCCAACAACGATTTGGGGGTACCTATCTCCCATTTCAATTTAACATACCACACGGAAGTTAAATGTAGAATAACCCGGAAAAGGCAGCATTTTACACGATGAGGAATATTATCTGCAATATATCTTTGTCAATCGAGGTGATGAAAATAGTCATTCATTCTTCATGTGCCATGCCGATAAGCGTGGGTGGTCATGATTCGCCATCTCACTCGATCACCAGAGTTTTAGATCATCTCAGTGTTCTTGTTTCGACCACACCACGTGGCCAATCCATCCATGTATCTACTTCTCTAACTTCCCCCTTGTTCTCTTCTCCTCGATCTGGCCAGTTGTCATCAAGTTCTCCAATTTATTTCTTCTCATAACGTTTCCACACAATTTTGACATTCTGCGTCTAATTTCTCAAATCAGTGTCAGATTTTCATTTGTTTCTTATATGACTTGGTCATTTGTTTTTCTGTCTGACCATTTTTCCGCCCGCCTGCCTGCCCTGCCCGCCCGCCAGCCAGCCAGCCAGCCAGCCAGATAGATAGATAGATAGATAGATAGATAGATAGATAGATAGATAGATAGATAGATAGATAGATCGATCGATCAATCGATAGATAGATAGATAGATAGATAGATAGATAGATAGATAGATAGATAGATAGATAGATAGATAGATAGATAGGCAGGCAGGCAGGCACGCAGGCAGGTAGTTAGGTAGGTAGGTAGGTAGGTAGGTAGGTAGGTAGGTAGGTAGGTAGGTAGGTATCTCTACTTGTGTTCGTTTCTCTGTGTTAAGAAACGCACACAAATTAATTTTGTATAATGTATTTATTTCAAGATAATTTTTATATATTCAACATTTGTTTCCCTTCCTCGTGAGTTTATTTGTCTTCTCTTGTGTTTATTTGTTTGACACTGTTTACAAGAAATGAGAGAATGTTGGTCGGAGCTAGCCCACTAAAAATAAACTGCTCACCAGTAGCGCGTTGAATTAACCTCATTAATAGGAATGCATGCTCTCCATTCTGGGACGTTCAGTGCCGCCCAGTGGCGCATGTTCCAACGTGACGGAGCGACATCCCACAGAACACAGCTCATCATGATAAGATATTAGAGATAAGCTGTCGATTCTGGCCGTCTACAGTAGACGGTCAGAGGTAACTAGAAAACAGAAATCGTCGACATGTTTTTACTAGAATACGATCTGTACTTGTGTACAGGGCATCACTGTATGTGTACGTGTGTACGTGTGTGTGTGTGTGTGTGTGTGTGTGTGTCTGTGTCTGTGTGTGTGTGTGTGTGTGTGTGTGTGTGCATGTATGAGTGCATGTATGTGTGCATGTATGTGTGTATGTTTTTTTTCTTTGGATTATTCTTTCTGTCTCTCCCCCTGTCTCTTTCTTTCATTTTCTCTCTCTCTCTCTCTCTCTCTCTCTCTCTCTCTCTCTTTCTCTCTCTCTCTCTCTCTCTCTCTCTCTCTCTCTCTCTCTCTCTCTTCAGATCTCTGTCTTTCGGTGTTTCGCTGTCTTCCTATGTCTCTGGCAAGTTCCGTCACTTTCCTTCTATTTTTCTCTGTCTCTGCCTCCCTCTACCTCTCTGTGTCACTCTGTCTCTCTAATTTTATCTCATAATATCCTAATTTATGTACGCTTCCGTGTGTCCCCCCCCCTCTCTTTCTCTCTCTCTCTCTCTCTCTCTCTCTCTCTCTCTCTCTCTCTCTATTTTTCTGTATATATTTAGTGTTTATGTGTGCATGTCTATGTATCTCTCTTTTGTCTCCTTCTCTCTCTCCCTCTCTCTCTCTCTCTTTCTCTCTCTCTCTCTCTCTCTCTGTTACTCTTCCTAACTCTCTATAATTCTCTGCCCTTCTCTGTTTCTCTGTGTCTCTTTCTTTCTCTGTATCAATTGTCTCTATTCTATGTGTGTGTGTATGTGTGTGTGTGTGAGTGTGTGTGTGTGTGTGTATGTGTGTGTGTGTGTGTGTGTGTGTGTGTGTGTGTTTTGTCTTTCCCACTCCTCTCTCAGTAAGTTTTGAAACCTATGCCAATTATGTTCTTTAGTTCTTTGGTATTTCTGGATAGATTCTTTCATGTTATATGAATTTGATGTTACTATTGAAAGTAAATGTTTTTTTGGCTTTTGCACTGGTGAGTCAAATGTGATGTTATCATTATTTTGTTACGTGGATAAAACAAGAATATCAACATTTGTTTCCACAGTGCTAATACTATTGTAGGGGTACAGCGGGAAAATGATACTTCCCGCACTTGGATTAATTGAAATGTTATTGCCACAGAAAATATATTGTTTCTTCAGTTAATCACAATGAATCTCACTCCAGGAAAGAGGTTTCCAAATAGGATAATTCTCGCTTGGTCAGTACACTAGATTTGGGCTGAGAAAATTATGCAATATATGCCCAACACTTCAATTATTTATCCCTATTTATTTAGCTTTATATATACTGTATCCCAATGTTATTACAAGAGGCGACACCTGGGAATGGCAATTCTGATTCGAGACAGCATAGTGGCTTCAGAGGTGGATATGTCCAGATGGGACAGTGACGAGATACAAATACAGACTGATAGAGTTCAATCCGGTCTACCATTCGTGTTGATTAATCTTGCTTGGTTAATGCACCATTGATGAACGAAAGATGAGTGATTGGAAGGGCTGAATGTAAGAAGGGCCTGCGTGGCCAATTTGTGACCCTTTTAAAATAAAGTTGATTTGATTTGATTTTGATTTGATTTTCTTTATGCCCATAACACGAGTGTGGATTCCCAGAGATGGCAGTGTCTGAGTGACATATTATGTCATGAGAGGAATGTCATTTTTTGTGGCGATTTCAACGCTAATCGCAAATCACGGAGTAACATTTCTTCCAACACACAGAGGGAGGAGCTCAAGGCGGCACTTGAAACCAGTGACCTTGTTTGTATCAACAGTGGCTGTGTCGCCAGGACAGCAAGTCGTCCAGGTGATGAGGACAGTGTTATTGATCTGGCGCTGGTTTCTTCTTCATTCACTATAGTATGTAGATGGGGTGTCCTAGGGCACCATGGCAGCGACCACCACTCTTGCTGCATATTGGTGGAGAACGGCAGAACCAGACAGCACAAGTTAACAGTCAAGACCTTCAAGTATGACAGTACAGGGCAAGATGTGGTGAGTAAAATCAGGCGTGACAAGCGCAGGACTCATCATGGCAGGAAAAAAAAAAAGCTGGAAGCAGCCACTTTGGTGGAATTGTGAGGTGCAAAAGGCCTGGATGTATATGTGTGGCGCTGTAAGGAAATGGCAAAACGCCAGGAAGAACACAGTTGTCCATCCTAGTCTTATCGTGCACTTGGAAAGAGAGATGGAAAAAAAATATAGCTATTTCAAAAACCTGGTTAAAGTGGTTAAAAGTGAAAAGTGGGCAGAGTTGTGTCAAAGAATAAGCACAGATAAGTCACTTACTGAAATTGTTCTGGCGACTGCATAAAAGCGTGAATGGGGTAGTCAAGAATAAGAGTGTTCCTGACTTCCAAGGTGCTGACTTTATTTGGCAGAGGTCTGACGAGAATAAGGGCAAAGCCATTTTTGAACGCAATCTAGAGCAGAGCAACCAGACAGACATGAGAGGCCGAAATTTTGAAAAGGCAGTTACTTCAGATAGGTGTAAGTTAAGACAGAGTGACAGTTAAAGAAATCAGGGCTGTGCTTCGACCAAATAACAGCGCACCAGGGACAGATGGTATATGGTATGACGACATCAATATGTGCACCGACAACGAGCTAGAGGAACTAGCACATTTGTACTGCAATAGCATAGGAGGTGCTAGCATTAAGGAAGAGTGATTACACAGCTTTCTGATTCCCTTACCGAAGCCTGGCAAAGACCATGCAAAAATTCGGAAATATCGGGTAATAACCATGCAAAATACAATAGGCAAGCTGCTAGAGAAGTTAATTGCCAGGAAAATATCAGGTCAGTTAGAGAGGCAAGGTTGTTTCTCACCTACCCTTGGAGAGTACCGTCCAAACAGAGAAACCTGGACCAACGCAGCAGTTTTTGCCCAGGATGTCTATGAAGGTTTCCACTTATTCATTGAAACATGTGCTGCGGCGATTGATCTTGAGGATGCGTACAACAGAGTACCATTGGATTTTTTAATGTTTCAGCTTCTTGAATTCAAGATAAGTTCATTCTTCCTTAGTTGGATCGCCGCAGCTCTCTTCCAACGGAAAGTAGTTTTTAAATGTGGCAGTTGGACCTCTGGACCAACAACAATATATTCGGGCCTGCCACAATGATCACCATTATCTCCGGTGCTGTTCAACGCCTACACCGTGAGAATTACCGGCGAGGAGATCATAGGACCGGGGAGGACTTTGTCATATGCGGACGATGTGTTAGTGTATCGTCAGGGTAAGGATAGAGATCGAGTTGCTGTGGATCTACTAACAGAACTAAATCGCATAAGCCCTTGGTGTGTGGAATCTAGGGCAATAGTCAACCCAACGAAGGCAACAGTGACATGGTTCTCTTTGAATAACCATATTGTCAACACTCCACCACCAACTGTAAACCTGGGTTCAGAGACGGCGGACAGAACATAGGCAATGAACTACCTGGAGATACGTTTTGATAGAAGTCTTGCTTCTCATGAGCATATAGACCGGGTGATAACAAAGGCCAAGCGAGGTTTGTCTGCGATGCGGGTGATAGCGGAGGCAAACACTGAGCCGCGTCATCTATATGTCCTTTACGATGGTTTGGTCCTTTCTGTTTTGGAGTATGCGATGGCAATCCTGTCTATCAGCCGTAAGCAGATAAAAGAATGGAAAGGATACAGAACGAAGCTATGCGTATTATTCTTGGATGTACAAAAGATACAGATTGCAGGGCGATGCGCTACCTTCTTGATTTTCCAACCATTGGGACACAGAATACAAATTTGCAGA
Source organism: Cepaea hortensis (assembly GCA_963921405.1). NCBI lineage: Eukaryota > Metazoa > Mollusca > Gastropoda > Stylommatophora > Helicidae > Cepaea > Cepaea hortensis. The sequence goes on along the minus strand of OY992895.1, from coordinate 56,744,699 downwards.
GAGCGTGCCTACCCCAGAGTCAACGCAAATACACACCACCCACCGCACAGTAACAAAGAGGGAAGTAGTGGATGGGTCAAGCCACAGGCATTCTTCAACAGGTGTGTTCACTTGAGGACATAGAACCTTGCGAGGAGTTGGTACGAATGCCAACATATTTCTGTACGTCCTTTTCAGTCTACATCCAACTAGACAGAAAATGCAGACAAGAAAATATGGCTGATGTGGAGGCGGAAGTACTGTAGTACATATAAGAATAATACGCATCTTCGAGAATTCTTTGGAAGGTGACGCTGTCATTTACTTAGATGGGTCGGTCGTTCGGCGAGTGAGAAGTTCACGGGCTTTTACGGCTCAGGCCGGAGGGAGAATTGTGAAGGAAGATTTTGGTGCTTTTGCTTTGACCACAAGTAGCCTGACTATGGAGTCATGGCAGTAAGTAAAGCAATAACAAAACTCGAGACACAGACTTTCACTAAGGCATGTTTCCTTAGCGACTCAATGAGCATGCTCAAAGAGATGGAGATGGGGTGAATCCGAAGAGAATGGTTGCTGCCTCTGAAGCGGTCTCGGCTGGCAAAGATTAGTTTCATTTTCGTGCCAGGGCATGCGGGAGTGCAAGGAAATGAGCGGACTGACAAGCTCGCAGGTAAGGCTGCTGTGGAAGGCAGACGAGCCATGGACCAGGCTGACATTCTGAATGCTCTACGAGAAGTAAGACTTTTGCGAGAACCAAGTGATGAATGTGAATCTACAACCATGGCCAGACTGCAAGAACAGCAAATTAAAAGAGGTGTGGCCAAACAAGAACACTACGCGGGAAGCCAAAGAAGATTAATAAACCAACACAGAACTGATGTCGTCAGTTGCTACACGCTTGCGGGATTTACTGAGGAGGGGATCAGAGCACTTACCGACTGAATGGTTCGGTGTGCAATGAGTATGATCTGTCGAATAACTAACTAACTAACTAATCCATATTTTTTGCAACTTTAAGTTATTCTGATGTATCTCACATCAAATTTATTATCTTCCAAAAGTCTGATAATGTTATCATGCTTCATTTTATCAAATACTTTGGTATAATCTATAAACCACTGGTATATGTCTTCATATGTCTCTATTGACCTCTCTATTAGTGGTGGTAATGTATATATGTATGTTGCTTTGTTTGTACCCTTCGATCACATAATCCATACTTCGATCTCTATTTTCCTTCTGGTTCTTCTTATTATATTTCTAAGCAGCAGCTTGTTAACATGGCTTAATAGGTTGATTAAATGACATTCCTCCCCCGATGTGTCTCCACCTTGACGTGGTGGGGGAGCTTGCGTGTCCCATAGACCTCATTTGCTTGCCGATGGGTGAAAAATTACATATCGGACAGCTTATGGGATAGGGACCAGACTAAGAGAGACACAACCTGCTGCTCTGCAGGCATAGACTGAGGATAGCAGTCAAAATTTAAATGAGGTGCACAAAGGCAGAATTTCTTGGTCCGGACAAAACTCTTAAGGCTCCCTGTCGAGGGCTGTGGCTGAACGCCTCTAAGCCACAAACCCTCGGATCTTAGAGCCAGGCTGATACCCGTCTACCGGAAAATAGAAACATGATACTGAGCAAGCTACATGCTCAGGTCTGATACGTTCGAAGGCTCCCAGCTGGGGGATATGAGAGTTTCCCGGATGAAGGGGCCTGGCCGTTTCCCGTTCACTGCTGCACGAAGGTAAGGTGCTGAGCCGGCAGCACATGTAGCCTACCTCGTGAGCGAGTACAAAAAAGTCAGAAAAGTGCCCCAGTCGAAGGGTTACGGAAACTGTCTGTATCTAACTCATAGAGGGTGTAGACAAAAGTGGAATAATGTCTCATCAACGCAAAATGGAACGCACGGCGAGCGAACCTATTGCGTGGTCTGAAGTCACAAGCAAAAGCTTACCGAGTGGATGTCACTCGCAGTCTGACCGCTCCTGGTGTGTGATTGAGCGATCAGTGGCAAGTGGGATGCCCAACACATGGAAGTGAGGAACTAAAGCAGCCATGAACAGGACGTGGAAACTCCTTGGGTGAGCCCAGTCTCAGAGCAATATGTGCCGGCTCTGCAATTATGGAAGTCTCCTTGGATAGCGAGATAATGCCCATGGTCTGCCCCTGCCTTCCCTTGAGGGCAGACCACGATATCGTTGATCGTTCTATCTTGACCAGCTGAGATGTGGGTGACATTACAACAGTCTAACGTGTCTCGAAACCAGAGGAAGGCTAACCTCACTAAAAAATGCCCGCCGGAAGTCGGAAGTGTCGTCCTACGGGTGGCAAACTAAAAATTGACACTACGCATTTACGTCCGAGTGAAATGTCTCGTCCGAATGTCTCCCGTGCTAGGAACAGCTCTGACTACCTAGTTTCCGAATGCCGCTCTTGTTCGGAACAGCTCTGACTAGGTAGTTTTCCGAATGTCCGCCGTGCCTGGAACAGCTCTGATGAGTACAGGGACAAGCACATGTCCGAAAACTCGCTTAGTGGAAACCAACCGCAGAGCTGACTGGTTTGTGCAGGAACGGCCCAGGGCGAGCGAAATGCCCAATATATTGAAGTGAGGAATTAAAACAGCCATGAGCAGGACGTGACGATTCCCTCGGTAAACCCAGCACCAGAGCGTTATGTGCCGGCTCTGCAATTATGGAAGCCACCCAGGATGGCGGAAAATGCTATGGACTGTCCCTGCCTTCACTTGAGGGATGACCGTGTAGTCTTCGACTGTTCCAACTAGACCAGCTGAGATGTGGACGGTACCACAAAAGTGAGAGTCTCCCAGGATTGCTAACCTGGTCAAAAATGCACGCTAAAAGTCGGATGTGTTGGCCTGAGGGTTTCGACCCGAGGGTGCCTAACCAGACACACCGCAATCACATCTGAAAAAATCACTCCGGATGAACGCAAAGAAGAAGAAGAAGAAATGACATTCGTCGCATTCAGCCGCTATTTTTATTTTGGGTAGAGCTATAAATGTATATTGCATTATTTCCTTAGGTATACATTCACTGTTGCAAAACGCTGTTGGAGCAAAGTGTCTCCCAAGGGAGTGGTCAGTCGCCGATATTGTTCTTACCATATATACATGACATTACAGAAACATTTCCAGCCAGAGTACACACCTCCTCCTTTGCAAACGTCTAAGCCACATTATCTTCTGTAGGATATATTAGTACAACCAATAATAGTATGCAGCACGCCTTGTCAGTGTCAGATGAATGGTAAAAATTGTCGATAGTGTAAATCAGTGAGTAGAAAACAACATGCACAGTGTTCTTCCATTCAAACGAAACACAGCACTTAACCTAGTGGTTAACAAAAGTATACTGTGTCTGGAAGAAAATCCAAACTACTTAGGTACAAACTTTGATCTCCGGCTGGCATGGAAGAGAATGTTGAAACAAATCCAAACAGAGCATGACAAAGGGCGGCATTCATGACAAAGCTTGCTGATACAACATGGGGAGCAGATGCGATAGTTATTGTGAAGCTATATACTGGTCCGGTCAGGCCTGTACTTTAATATGGTATTGCAGGTTGGATAACTGCAGCTAAATCACTCTTTAACAACATTAATAGAGTGCATAATCAGAAACAAGGCGTGTTAACGAACAAGAAAAGATCACATCTCAACAACCGATGTTGGACAGGCAGAGCCCAGCTACAAGCAAACATTTGTTGAAATTGACAGACCAGAGGGTTAATGGTTTTGGAATTGGAAGACTAAAGAGAAACACATTTGCAGAATTTGTGAAGAGAAAGATTAGGACTGATCCTATGCTTAAAATATCGACAGCTAAACCTATTTACAGTACAAGAAGTTCGCTAGCTTAAAGACAGCAGTACCTGCATGGGATGACAGAAAACATTACTGGTATTGAGAAAAAAGAACACAAATGAATCAGCAAAAAACAAATAGTCAATAGAAAACGGAGGGAGAGGAATTCTCCTGCATCTAACAAATGAAGCAAAGAAGATATATCAGTGGCAACATGAACATTCTCAAGTAACTTCAGAGAAGAGCCTGGGGTCTTGAAACCTGCAGCAGAAATTCTGTTGACAGAAAGAAATAAACATAAGCACACACCTCTCTTCCCAGATGAGAATTCAGTTGTCACAATACTGGAGAGCAAACACAGCACAAAACTAGCAAATCTAAGAGCAGCACTCCATTGGCTATGTCATAAATCTAAAACACTTGTAATACAATGGATCCCATCACATTGTAATATACTTGGAACAAGTTGGCGGACTGGTGTTGTAAACGTATTGATCGAAAAGAGACAAAGCTGCTAAAAGGTCATTAAAAGTTTTATTTAAAAGGCGTCCACTTCACCAAGAACCCGGCCAGTCAACCTCTGCATGGAAAAGAAGGACCAGACAGATTGGCAAAGAGTGGCGGACGACTACCTCAGCTTTATATTGACCTATGATGAGGCCAACAATTTATGTGAGGTATTTATCGAATTTCAGAGGAATTAGAGCATCCAGGCCAGCAGACAAATGATGCATGTTACCAAGTGAACCGAATTGAACAACCAGAAATCCTGAGGCTCCACACAGGACATAACAGGCTAAAATACCACTTGTTCAATAAGCTAAAGATAGCAGATTCTAATGAATGTAGCGGTGTGATTGGTAAAATAACAGCAGACATCTGCTGCAAGAATCTCCACCATATGGAGAGCTGAGACAAATATGTTGACTGACCCGACTCCATTAGAGGACAATATGTATTTAGATGTCTACAAGTTTAAGCTTACTGCTGCTTTCTTTAAATATATTCAGGTTGACATCTGAATTTATACGATAACGAACTATGCTCCAAATTCTCCTAATACTTATAATTCTATTATTCCGTCTGGTCCAGCTGTTTTACCATTTCCATTTGTTTGATGGCGTCATTAACTTCTTCTTTTAGAATAGACCGGCCATCTAAGTTACGTTCTTTAGCTAATTCTCTTTGTTTTTTCTCTCTCATTCATAAAACTCTCTTATGCAGGTCAGAATGCCGAATGGATAAGAACGCGTGTTCTTAAACATCCGGTGTGCTGATGCCGAGGTAAGGGGTTCATCCCATATACCACCGGAGAGGTGAACTAAAATATTGTCCTTGACTTGGGGACGTAACTTACAGTACCTCTGAAGTCGGAGTGGGTTCGTCTGATGGCGAGGGACACTGCTATTAGGGAAACGTAATCCATACATAAAATTCAGTGCAACATTACTAGAAGTAGTGTATATGTACTACGATTGAGTTCAAATCGAGCGAGCGCAACAACAACAACAACAACAACAACAACAACAACAACAACAACAACAACAACAACAACAACAACAACAGACTCTCTTATGTATGAAATCTTGCTAATCTGTCAGTTCCTTCTTGTCCATCTTTTTATTATAAAATCTGGCTAATCTGTCAGTTCCTTCTTGTCCATCTTTTTATTATAAAATCTGGCTAATCTGTCAGTTCCTTCTTGTCCATCTTTTATTATAAAATCTGGCTAATCTGTCAGTTCCTTCTTGTCCATCTTTTTATTATAGCCAGTTTTTCCCTTCATAGCTTTCCTGTTTCTTATTTCAAACATGCTGTGTTTATTCTTGCTTTTCCTACTTTCAACTCACTGCTTTGTCTACGCATACTTTGTGTATCCTTATGAGAATTAGTACTGGGATAATAGAATCCAGAATTTGTAAAATTGCTGAGGCTCAAACAACTTTCTTTTGCATGTATCAATTGTGTCTTTTGACTTTATTTATCTTATGTTTTTGTTTTCTTATTTTGTTTTCTTTTGTCCAGCAACTTTAAGACTTCTCACGTCATCCATTATCATTTTGTTTTCTTTCCAGTAGTATCTCTTTGTTTGTTAATGCATGGAGTTCTTTAGCATTTCTCTTTGTTCATCTATAATTTGTATGCTAGTTAATGGAGTGTATCTAATTTTAAAAAGAAAGCTCTGTATCCTTCTTGAAATTCTATATCTGTTTTTAGAATCTCTTAATTAAGCCTCATGTTCTTAACCTCCTTTCTCCCTTTTTCTTTTCCACATAGTAGGACTTCAGGCATCGTCTTTACAATTAGTCATTGGCACCTTTCCATCTTCACAGACGATAGTTTGGTACATTGTGCTTCAAAAAGGCTTAATAACTACGATCCATGGCGGTGGCGAGTGTGGCTGGTAAGGCCAATTCTGGCTGCAAATGTTTGCCCACAGTAGATGCATGTGAAAACATGGTCATTTCCACCATTCTGCACCATCTTACGTCTCTCACGCTCTGTGTGTGCTTTATCTGCAATCATTTTCTCCTTTGTCTTTATTCCATTTCTGATAGTTGCCCTCCATGCAACACGTTCAGTGGCGACTTGCTCCCAATGTGCATTATCTATGCCTGTATCAATCATGTCCCGCTTACACACATCTCTGTATCGTAGTAGAGGCCGACCCTGAGATCTCCTACCCGTCTGTAATTCACCAAAAAAAGATGTCCTTTGGTATTCTACCATCATCCATCCTCCTAGCATGTCCTATCCATCTAAGTCTACGAAGAATAAGCATGGAATACACCGTCACACAACCTGATCTTTCCAATACTTCAGTATTTGTTATTTTGTCTTGCCACTTCATACCAAGTATTTTTCGCAGACACCGCATATGAAAGCTGTTTAAACGTTTCTCTTGGCGTGAGTAAGTTGTCCAGGTTTCACTGCCATAAACAAGAGTACTAAGGACACAGGCTTGGTAGACGAGGACTTTTGTTTTGGCAGTAAGTTTCCTGTTCTCCCAGACTCTTTTTGCTAACATATTCATTGTTGTTGCTGCCTTGCCAATCCTGATGTTGATTTCCTGATCGAGGGATAATTTGCTATTTACCTCTGATCCTAGATATGTAAAATGGTCTACTATCTCCAGTTCGGCGTCGTCAATAAAGATTGATGGTACACCATGTGTACCTTGTGACATAATCTGTGTCTTCTTGTTGTTAATTGTTAAACCAAATTCAGAACAAGCATTGGAGAATGCAGATAGTAGATGTTGTAATTCTTCCTCAGAGTGGGTCGTAATCGCAGCATCATCCGCAAAAAGCAACTCTCTGATTAGTTCCCTCCTAATTTTGGTCTTGGCCTTCAATCTCTGCGCATTATAGAGGCCACCATCTGAGCGTGAGTGAATGTATATACCGTCATCCTGATCACGAAAGGCATATTTCAGGTAGAAGTGAAAAGTATATTCCAAAGAGGGTGGGGGATGGTACACAACCTTGCTTAACTCCACTCTTGATTTCAAACTCTTCTGAAGTTGAGTCATCAAACTTGATTATACCCTTCATGCCTGTGTGGAACGATTCCACAATGGACAGAAGAGTTGGTGGGCAGCCAATCTTCTTTAGTGCTTTGAACAGATCCTCACGACTGACCAAATCGAATGCCTTTGTGAGGTCTATGAAGGCAATAAACAGTGGCTGATTTTGTTCCGGGCATTTTTCTTGCATCTGTCGCAATGAGAATATCATATCAATGGTAGACCGGTTCTGACGGAAGCCGCACTGTGATTCGGGGTAGACTTTATCTCCCAGGACTTGAAGTCTGCGCAGAACAATTCTGGCAAATACTTTCCCAACAATACACAGAAGTGAGATAGCCCTATAGTTGTTACAGTCGCTCCGATCCCCCTTGTTCTTGAACAGCGTTATGATGTTTGAATCTTTGAAATCCTGTGGGACTTGACCTTCTCGCCAGCATAGCTCTATTAGCTGGTGGATCTGTAGAGCGAGTGTGTCTTTCCTACTCCTGATTACCTCTATTGGAATCCCATCCTTACCTGGAGCCTTGCCAGACGCAAGCTCATTTATAGCACACTTAACTTCTGTTATGGTGGGAAGTGTGTCCAGGTGGTCAAGAGTTGGCAGGGCCTCTATGGCGTTGAGGGCATCATCCGCTAGCTTGGTCTCACTTGAGTAAAGCTATAAATAGTGCTCGACCCATCTATCCATCTGCTGTTTCTTATCAGTGATGATTTCTCCAGTCAAGGTTTTCAGCGGTGCACTTCTTTTGATCATTGGACCACAGACTTTCTTTATCCCTTCATACATGCTTCTGATGTTTCCCTTATCACTTGCGATTTGAATGGACTCACATAACTTGATCCAATAGTCATTCACACACTGCCTGGTAGCCTTTTGTACATTCTTCCTCGCTTGCTTCAGCTCACTCAGAGTGTTACGCGTTGGTCTTTCCTTGTTTCTTAAGAGAGCTATCTTCTTTTTATCAATCAAGGGCTGCAGTATCTGGCTGTTTGCCGCAAACCAGTCCTGCCTCTTATGATCCACAGTGCCGTAAACCCCTACCGCTGTTTTATAAATAGTTTCCTTAAGTTTACTCCATTTATCATTTACTATACAATTTTCTGAAGTAACATTGAAAGCATCTTCAAGTTGCTGTTGAAATTCAAAGCACTTTCCAGGATCGTGAGTGTTAGTAATATTAATCCTGGGGCTAGACTTGTGTTTAGCTGTGTAGATTCTCTTTGGTCTCAGTCTAACCCTTGCAACAACCAAAGAATGATCTGTATCACAGTCAGCACTGTGGTAACTTCGAGTTAATGATGTATTGTTCAGATGTTGTCTCCGTGTGATAATGAAGTCCAGCTGATGCCAATGGCCGGATCTTGAATGTTTCCATGTGACCTTATACAGCTCTTTTGTTTTATAAAAGGAGTTTGTAATACATAGGTCATTTCTAGTGCAATGCTCCAGCAGCCTTTGCCCATTATCATTCATGCGACCGATGTTGTATTTTCCAAGGCATACTGGCCATGAACTCGAGTCCTTGCCCACACGAGCATTGAAATCACCGAGCATATAAATGTAGTCGGATTTTGGAACTGCCTTGATCGCAGAGTCTAGCTGCTCATAGAACGTATCCTTCACATCATCAGAGGAAGCGAGTGTCGGTGCATATGCAGTGAGAATGGTGGCAAATCCACAAGAGGTTGCCAAGCGCAGTGATAATAATCTTTCATTACATCCAGCTGGGATATCAATCATACCCAGTAGCGAATTCTTCACTGCAAAGTCCACACCATGTTGCCTTTTTTCTGCCTGCCCTCTTCCCTTTCAAAAAAAGGTGTAATTGTTTTCCATGAGTGACCCTTCCTCAGCGAGGCGAGTCTCCTGCAGGCCAGCAATATCAATGTTAAGACGATTGAGTTCAACATCAATCACAGCCGTTTTTCTCACATCGTCAATATTTGTCAAGTCAGTGGAAAATCCCTGGACACATGGTTCTCACGTTCCAGGTTGCCAGCCGTAGCTTGAGGTTTCTATTCTTTTTATTAGTACCTGGTGCATTGGTTTTACAGCCTGCGATTCAGATTTTGTCCTAGCCCCAAACACCCATTAAAGCAGGCAGGCTGTGGCGGATCAGCATCCAATTGGCTGGGGGCTGCCCCGCTTGAGGCGGGCGGTAGCTGATCAGTGACACATGTAGGTGTCTCCCACCGTCAGAGGCAATGCGTGGCGCCCCATGTCTACACCAACTGACAAGGACTTATAACCCGTAACAGTTGCCTCTCGCTTTGATTCCGAGACCGGTTAAGACCAGGGATGGAGTTATTGCCTCTCCATAGCACAAAACCTGGGCTAAAATAAAGAAACCATGTGTTGCCCATGCAGCATGATCCCTCTCTCGGCCTGCCTAGTTCACTCCAGAGGAAAGTTGACACCTATAATCTGGAACAAGACAAGCTGCAGAAGCTGCCGGATCAGCAAAGCAATGCTCTAACTGTCCGCCTGTCGGAGCTTCGATCCTAGACCAACTGCCAACCAAGGCTTAGGGCCTGGTCTGCCCTGCCATAACTTATTTTGTCTTTGGGTTGCATTTCCTCGCACCAGGATAAGGCTAGTACCCTCCCAATTGCGCTCTTCCGCCCGAAGCCGTTGGCACAATGTGGGGTGTCGGGTTTGGTAAGCGCCGCCCAACATTCGGAGCTGACAGAAAGCAGGTAGTACCGTCTACTGTCATACGGTAGCTCAGTCATATCTGACTAAGACCTGACTCACACACACACACACACACACATATATATATATATATATATATATATATATATATATATATATATGCATATATATATATATATATATATATATATATATATATATATATATATATATATATATATATCCGACACACTTATCTACAAACACACGTATTCACACATCTTCTTTACTAATCCACCGGCACATCTACATCTGTCTTCTCTAGCTTCTTGTGTAAGCACAAGTAGAGCCGGTATTGTTTGTTAGCTGAAAGTCTTTACTAAAGACACATTCTGGAACCTTCTCCCGGAACTGGACGGCCAAGCCCCCGGCCAGAGATGGAAGGTTCCTGTGGCTGATACATGGCACACGTTATCATGATTAGATGAGTATCTCAACTGATAAGTAAAAGTATAACTTGTCTGATTTACCGAGATAATTTGCGAGATAAACACGGGAGATAAGCGCAGATTCAGGGGAGATAATTGATGCCCGGGAACCGGGGAAAACAAGCGACAAGTTGAAGATGAGAAGATGTCGAGTTCTCTCTGTTGAGGGCGTCAGCTCGAGGTCTTGCCGAGGGCTCATTGCTTCACGGTGAGAGGAACGCGACGCTGGTAATACGATGGTGTAGGGCCAAGGTATTTTGCCTGCCCGGTCACGGCATGAGTTCTTCCAACTAAGCTTTTTAAGAACACAGTTTGGCTAATTCTGAGTTTTCAGTTTCTCCAATGAACGTCTAGTTTGAGACTACAGGAGTCATTCGGTGGTGATGACAACAAATACAATGTTAAACTTCACAATTTTAGACGTTATCACTGCTAGGTTCCTAATGGAGCATGGGTTGACTACTGGTGTGTGAATGGTTTGTAATCAGTGCTGTAGCTCTTTTGCCGCTCTTAACGTGGAGATTTGTGTAGCGATATATTAAATATACTGGAAAGTTTGTATCTTTCCACTTTATATGATTTTATTGTTGTTTTAGAAGTCAGTAGATTCCAATTGCCGGCTTCGTGGCTTAGAGGTTATGACTTTTCTCCGTAATCTCGTATACTCTCGTCAGGTAATGTGATGACGGTTAAAATCAGCAGTGGTTCGAATCGCATCGGTAACTTACGGGGTATCTGAGCCGGCCGCTCAGAAAGCAATGGCAAACTACTGAGCGTAATCTTGCCAAGAGATCAACATACAGCTGAAAGATGCTGGTGTTGACAGCTAAGACCTGTAAAAGGATATGCTAAAAAAAAAAGAAGATTCTAATTGTTTAATCCTGTACATCTGGACGGATTGGGGGATGAAAGTAAATTAGTAGATAAGTAAAGAACCTTTTTAAACGCGATGACGTTTGTTGGGCATACATCTCTAACCCCCATATTAAAGACCAAAAGGGATTCGATGGGTGACGTGATAAATATCCTCCCATGACATTTTGTGTGTGCTCATTTTAGGCTCTGCTGACCTGGAGTCCTGGTCAATTAAAAAAGAAATTCGCTCCGATGGGAATTCGAACCAGGTGTCAACACCATCTATTTGTGACACTGTTCTTAGAGTTTGCTATGGGAACGTCGGACTACCCGGATATATATCCGGGTTGGGAGCATTATATAACCTCCTTAGGTACATTTGTAATTTCAATGTGAGCTTTTGTTGTCCATTCCTCACTATACCGAAAGGATCCCTAGCTAGTACTGGTAATACTCAGGTCTGTCTCCAAACCTAGGAAGGAGCCGAGACACGCCAAAATGGGGCAGTTGAGTTGAGTTGAGTTAAGAACCGACATCACTGCACTCAGGGCACTTCCATACGTGCTCCGTCCCATCGTTCAACAGCCAGCGAAGAGTCATACTACAAATCGTTCCCACCGCTATCTGATTAAAAGTTCTCCAGGTCTTCCCTCTCAGTTTTGAGATTCTTCCAATGTGGCAGATGTAGCGAGGAAGTTGTGTAACCCGACACCGCTCTTACGTCGGCTGTGTACAACATATGTGTCCAGGACTGGTAGTGAAATTGCTCAGGCCTGATGGGAATGAGGAGCCACAGTGTTGGTGCAAATCATGAAGGCACAGAATGAAAGACGTGACAAGATGGCCCCGGAAGAGTGCGCACAGAATGAAAGCATTAGAGAACTACAGAACTTTATTTCCAAAAGGTCACAAATTGGGTACGCAGGCCCGTCCTACATTCGGCCATTCCAACCACTCATATTATTGACTTCATCTAGAGTGTATGTTACATTCACACTGAGAAATTAGATCTATAGCCAACAGGGAATACACCTCTTTGAATCATGCCTGAACCCAGTGGCGTCACTGGGGTTGGTGTCACCCAGTGCGGTGTCATATATTTTTGAAGGGAGTGGGAGATCACTGTAGTGCATGCCCCATCTCTAACAAAAGATGTAGAGCCCCATCCTCTTCTATCTTCAATAACCCCAGAATATGAACCTTGAGTTATCTGCAGGCCTCGTTCTATTAAGTATTGTCTAGGAGATATAGATTATGGCCCTGGTAAGAATGGTAATTACTAACTGGGAATCTGCCCCTTCTCCAATGATTCTGATAGCTCTGGAGCCCCCTTATTGTTTATCAAATCTGAGGAAAGTCTGGAGAAGTTTCTCAGCCTGATTTAGATGAAGAAAACATGGATGTTGAGCAGTTGATAGATTTAGAGTCTTTTTATTTCCCCATTCAGTAAGTCATTATGAGTTAATTTATCTTTAACAATCAAACACAAACAATCACATTAGATTTTGACAACATGATGTACAAAGAAGTTGTTGGTACAGATAGGTTTGAACTTGACAAATTAACAGAAGGTCAATTCATGTTAATCATTTATTGACTGGCCTGAGCCTTCTGGTCAGTACATACATCTCTATTGTGATTTACACAAAGTAATAGAACAGTTGCACATTGGACCATTGTCCCAGACAATCAATAACAAGCATCAATATATGAGATGTCAACAAGTGTGAAAACATAGTAAACATTTTGATGTTGTACATATTAAGTATGATAGTGGTGTCTCAACCATAAACATATCAGTGTTCCTGTAATTGGGTGTGAGTTCTACCTATGAGAAAAGTAACCTGGTGACTGGAGGATTAGGTAAGCCAGGGTCCATTGACTGATGGATCCACTTCAGGTCTGCCCGTATAGCTCCTCTGAAGGCCTCCCCATGCTCTGCTCATAGCGAAGTCATCCTCCCTATCACTTGTGGTTCATCTCTTTCTCTCGGCTTCCCTCCCTCAGGTCTGATTTAGGTGGTTAATTTGCTGATGTGTTGGGTGGTTGTTGGTATGTAGCCACCAAGATCACTGATGAATATTCGCATAAATATATACATTCCTACCAATACAATAATAAGAAGTAGGTCGGAAGAAATCTAAATTCCTGAAGTAGGAACTAGTTCCCCTCCCCTCCTTTTCTCTCTGAGCTAGTGTTGGGTTAAGTTGGGGTGGTCAGAGATTATCACACGGTGTACGCCTTGTATCAACTTGTTCCTGCTGTACGTAAGTTCTCATTTGACCGGGGTCAGTGAACGTGTACAGTAAGACATTGACAAGAGTGAGAATATGTCAAGATGCATGTAAATAAATGACATACATTTAGAACATTTCTTCCACTAAATGGTGTTTACAATGTGTATAAATAATTCTCTGTGTTTTCCCAATTAACTACTTCTTCTTCTTGTGTCTAATAACTCTCTTCCATTACCTGTTGTTGTTGTGATGTTGAGTGTTGTGTTGTGTGGTGATGAGTGGTGTGGAGTGGTGTTGTGTTTTTAAGTTATGTTGAGTAATGAGTTAAGTTCACTGCGCGTGATGGGGTTCCGCGAAGCACAACTTTCTCATGTGTTGCAGTTCATGTGTGCCCTTATCTAATTAAATTTGACATAAATATAAATATTTATTTCGCCAAACCCTATTAATTCTATAGATAAAGGAGAAAGGAAAGATTGATTTCACTTTCAGCTTTCTAGATTGTAAATAGGCATAGATAAGTCTGTTTTAGAACAAGGCACTTATTCTAGTACACGAACTGTCATTTCAGCTGTAGATAGTGATGCATCTTTAACAATGTTTCTGGTGAAATGCACAAGATTGCTTTAGAATCATCACTTCTCACAGTTGTTTAGAATAGAATATAGTAGTAGAATGCACTTCTTAAAGTTAATAATTATCTCTAAGAATATCAGAGATTGTAGTTTCATCGAAGAGAATATTCTGCCCGGGAATGGCTTTGCGTCGTTAGAATCTACAGTCGAGCATTTTTACATTTCAGAGGTTTTAATTAATAATCATACATTTCAATTGACATCACAAACATGGGTTTACATTACTTGATACTTGATACATCGGGTTATTAGTCTAATCAAGGGCTAACAAACGTACCTCGGATCCAGACTTTTGCCTTGCCCATTGAATTTTTGGTCACACACTCTTCTCACATCCGTCCATGGAGCGAGTTCAGACAAAAGTGCGGGCTTATTAACATTTCTGATGAAATAGTAATATATGTTAATTATGCACTGGCGCGAAGGCGGTCATGTGGTTTTCCTATCCAATGGTTTTCTGAGCTTGGTCTGATGAAATCTTTCCAAGAATCCACGTCATTTGTCACTTGTTCAGTTCCAGTTTTGATGTTAAGTTTTAAGTCCCAATCTCCAATTGCGTTTGTGAAGTCAATTTCTTTTAATGTTGTTTCCTCTTTTTGCGGCATGTGTTGATAAAATGAATAATGTTGGCTGCGTTATGCCACATGGCCCCACTCCAGATTGTTCTATGGTATGGAACTATGTTTCCAACATTTTCAGTTATCAAGTTGTTCCTATTTTTCCTCCCTTGTATTCTCTTCTGCATCTGATTGACCTGGTTCATCAGGCACTGGGTGTCGACTCAGGAAGTCCGCTCCCACATTCATTTTCCCAGGAACATACTCAACCTGGAACGAGTAAGGTTGAAGAAGCAGCGACCACCTCATAAGTCGGGCATTCAGAGTCTTAGATGCTGCGAGAAACATGAGTGGTTGATGGTCACATTGCACTGTGAAGTGTCTGCCATATAGGTATGCTTGAAATTTCTGTACACTCCATACGAGCGCAAGACATTCTCTCTCGATAGTACTGTAATTTCTCTCTGCTGCATTCAATTTCCTGCTAGCATAGGCTACAGGGAATAGCTCTGATGGTACATCTCCCTTTCTCTGCAACAGCGTTGCCCCAATTCCTATGTTACTGGCATCGGTTCGCAGCACGAATGGTTGGTCGAGGTCTGGTAGATGTAAGACTGGATGAGCAGTTAATGCCTGCTTTAATGCTGTGAAAGCTCTCTCACAGTCAGCTGACCAAGTGACTTTCTCTGGTTTCCCCTTTTTGGTGAGATCCGTTAAAGGTGCTGACAGAGTATTGAAGTCCTTGATGTATTTTTGATAGAATCCACATAAGGATACAAATGATCTTACTTCCTTCTTTGTATTTGGACGAGGTGCTCTCTGGAGTTTGTCCACATTTCCCTCTTGTGGAGTTATCAGTCCATGAGATATCTTATGACCTAGAAAGTCCAATTCTTGGAATCCTATCTGACACTTCTTTGGTCTAGCCGTCAATCCAGTTTCTCTGAGGCGCCTGAACAAAAGATGCAGGGTTTCTACATGCTCTTCAAATGTTTCAGTGGCGATCAGGATGTCATCCATGAAGTGACTGATGTCTGGATGCTGTAGTGGGTCAAGTAATTTTCTCATCATACGTGTAAAGACGCTGGGAGCATTACTTAATCCGAATGGAAGAACGTTGAACTCATAGTGTCCTCCAGGCGTGCTGAAAGCTAACCATGGTCTAACTTCCGGTTTTACAGGAATCTGGTAATATCCCTTACTGAGATCAATCCTAGTAAAGTACTTAGCTCGGTTGAGTGCTGTGAAGAGTTTATTCTGATCAGGCAGAGGTTCTGCTTGGAATTCAGTTATAGCATTGAGCTGTCGATAATCGATGCACAATCTATGTTCTCCACTTGGCTTTCTCAATAATACGACGCTAGCACTGTAAGGTGATTCAGATGGTGAGATTATTCCTGCGGTGAGCAGCTGTTGTATTTCTTCCTCTAAAGTCTTTTGCTTTGCATAAGGAACTGGGTAAGTCTTGACTCGCACAGGTACTGTGTCATTCAACTTCATGTCAAATTCCTCCAAATCAGTTCTTCCTGGCTTATCAGTAAGTACTTCTGCATATTTTGCCATAAGTTCCCTAATCTGCTTTTGCTGATCCTTTGTTAAGTTGGGATTGATTTCCACATCCTTAAAGGTCTCTTTGGCTTGCAGTTGGCACTCGACTCCCATTGTTGATCCTTCTTCGACTTCAGTAGCCACACTCATGGCCATCAGATGTGCAGGTTCGGTGGTTGAGGGTCTTTCATGATATTTCTTCAAGAGGTTTATGTGAAATACTTTCATCTTGCCTTTGACTGAAATTCTGTAGTTGGTACGTGAGATCTTCTCCGTCACTACATAAGGTCCTCTCCATCCTATTTGCAGCTTATTCTGACTGGTTGGAAGCAGCAACATCACCTTCTCTCCTACCTCTAACTCTCTATCCTTTGCCTTGCGGTTGAAGTTACGAGCAATTCTTCGTCTGGCTTGACGTAGATTGACATTCGCTTGTTTCCAACTGTGTTGTAAACGATTTTTCAACTCGGCAACATATGTAGATGCAGTCACGACTGTATCATCTGTAGTATTATCAGTCCATGTTCGCAGTAACGCCTCAAGGGGTCCTTTGATCGGTCGTACAAACAACAGTGTGGCTGGAGCAAAACCTGTTGAGTGATGGGGTACTTCCCTGTAAGCGAATAAAGCTGCGGGTAAATACAAGTCCCAATCCTCTGTCTTCTCCTGGGCAATTTTGCGCAGGATACTAATCAATGTCCCGTTCCACCTTTCCACAAGTCCATTTGACTGAGGGTGATATGGTGAACTGAAGATATGGCGTGCATGAAAAAGTCTGAAGGTCTCTTCCATGAGCTTACCACGAAACTGTGAACCGTTGTCCGTCAAGATCGTTTGTGGGAATCCTAGACGTGTGAATATTCCTAATAATGCATCAGCGACGTGTTTGGAGTCACAGCTGGGCATAGGAACTGCTTCGGCCCACATGGTTGTTGTGTCCACAAGCGTTAATATGAATCGGTTTCGCCTCTTCGTTGCTGAGAGAGGTCCGATTATGTCTACTGCCACTTTCTCAAATGGAATTCCAGTGATTGGCGATTCACCCAACATTGCCGGTGGTGTCCGGTGTTTTGGTGATACTTTCTGACACTGTGGGCATGATTTTACAAACCGTTGTATGTCTGAATTCATCCCTGGCCAAAAGCAGTGAGTGGTAATCCGCTGTGTAGTAGCGTTGATACCCATGTGCCCACTGAATGGTAGACTGTGACCCATCTCTAAGATCTGAGTCCTGTATTGAGTTGGTACAACAAGTTGATTAAACTCTTGTCCAGCTCGTCCTGCTTTTCTGTAAAGAAGTGCTGACTTCATGAACAGATCACCTTTACGTAGAGGTAAATGTGATTTTGGCAGTTTTCTGAAGCAGGGTTCCAAGGTGCTGTCGGCTTCTTGTGCCCTCTTCAGTTCCTCCGTTCGAGGGATTGGCGTAGTTGTTTCTGGAGTTTTTGTTGCCTGTGATCGAGTGGTCATGGTCGCCATCGCCACAGGTTGAACAGGTTCTCCTAGAACGATAAATCTACAGCCGAGGATTACAGGATATATCGGATCGTCCAAGATTGCTGCCTTGATCGTCCCAGTGACATACCGCGAGGCTATGTTCACTTTTGCCACTGGAAGAGACATATTTGTTGAACTCTTCAGTGGTCCCTGCAATTCCACTATTTCCTCTGTCACCTGTTCAGGGTGAACTAAGGATGATGAAACAACACAGTCATATGATAATCCAGTATCATATAAACAGGTCGTTTGGAATCCATTTAGTAAGATGGATTCCACAACCGGAATACGAGATGATGTGTCTTGATGAGGTGTCTGTTTGGACGTTTCACCAGTGCTCACTTTTCTCTCTTTTCGGTTGGCCAAACATGCCGCTGTGTGTGGAGGTGGCTTCTTTCTGCAACTCTGAAATGTGTGACCTCTAATCTTGCAATGGGTACAGAATGGTTTGTCCTCCCTCGGCGCTGTTTGGACTGAATTTTGAGTGTTTTTCTGGGATTTCCCCTTTTTCCTGGTGGCTACAGTGTTTTCACCCTCTTTTGGCTGTGGAGTTTTGTTTTGAGAGGGGGTGTTGTTCGAACGTCCCTTTCCTCCCATCTCCTTTTGAGATTTCTCAAATCTCTCTGCCAGGATGATTATAGTTTCCAGGCGGTCAGCCCCGTTTTGGGTTAGGAATGCCTTCATTTCGTTCTGCATTTTCCCCTTGATCTGATCAATGATAATCATTTCACGGAGTCCTTCATAATTTTCCTCAAATCCTCCCAAGCAAGTCCATCTTTGTATGTATGACTTCAATCTTTCCACTAGTTGTGCGTAGCTCTCACCCGGTTCCTTCCTTGCGGCTTTGAACCTGAGTTTATAAGATTCGGCGTCCACTTCGAATCGGCTCAAGAGTGCCGTCTTGAGTGTTGTGTAGTTCTGTTGTTCCTCTCTAGTGAGTCTTGAGAACACTTCATACGCCGTGGATCTTAAGGCCTGCGCCAACTTCGTCGCCCATCTACTTTCTTCAAGCCCACAGCTGACAGCCATTGCCTCGAAGCGTGATAAAAATCCTTCGATGTGGTCAGTCTGTTCATTAAAGGGTTCCAGAGAATGACATAGCTCCTGAATTAAGTTGAGAGACGTGAGGTGGTTCTGTCACTGGCGATCCTGATGAGGTTGTGGGTGTAGGACCACTCCCTTTCTCTATTCTCCGGATCTCCACTTCAATCTCCATTCTCCTCAACTCCAGTTGGTGTTGACGCTCTCTCTCCTTATCTTCCATTTCAGCCTGTAGTCGTTTCTCTTTCTCCTCCAATTCTGCTTGAAATCGTTTCTCTTTCTCCTCCAATTCTGCCTGAAACTGTTTTTCCCTCTCAGCCAATTCAGCCTGAAGCTGTTTTTCTTTGAGAGCCAATTCAGCCTGCAGTCTTTCCCTTTTGTCAAATGCATCTGAAACATAGTTAGCTAGCTCAAGGCCATCTAACCCGCATTCTCTACCTGTTTCTGTTATTTGGGCTCTAAACTTTGCAGTTTCCGCCATGTCTATAATTTATTGCTTTGCTCTGCCTATCAATATAATTGCAGTTAGTCTGATCCGCGTAAGTTTGTCAGTCCCTGATCTGCAAAGATACAACAGAGCATGTGCAATATTAAAAACACCCTATGTTATGTCTGTCTGTCAATGCTGGAAAAGCCAAAGGCAGCAGGCACTGAAGTAACCACAATTAATTCCTAGTAAAGAAAAGAATCTGAAATTAGACAGAGTTTTCCCAACGGATAAGATTTTCCGGTGGTTGATGAAATGCTGTTAAGTTCAGACTCCACAGTAAAGGAACACCTTCTCTGAAAGAGAAGTAGTGTTGGTAGAGTAGATACACACTATATATTTCACCTGGAGCAACTCTCTCTGAAGTATAAGCCTATTTGAACATGGCCCCCTTCTCCAGGAGTAAAGATCAGTCACCTATCTTATTTATCTATAAATGTCATTCATATCATGTGGCTGTCAATCAATACCCCACATGGTATCTGTTAAACATTCTAGAAAATAACTGTGTTAATAATCTAAAGATAACTGTGTTCATGTATTTTTATATAATTGTTTAAAGGTTAACATATGGGAACCATCCAGGACTTAGCCCACAATATGTCATATATTTTTGAAGGGAGTGGGAGATCACTGTAGTGCATGCCCCATCTCTAACAAAAGATGTAGAGCCCCATCCTCTTCTATCTTCAATAACCCCAGAATATGAACCTTGAGTTATCTGCAGGCCTCGTTCTATTAAGTATTGTCTAGGAGATATAGATTATGGCCCTGGTAAGAATGGTAATTACTAACTGGGAATCTGCCCCTTCTCCAATGATTCTGATAGCTCTGGAGCCCCCTTATTGTTTATCAAATCTGAGGAAAGTCTGGAGAAGTTTCTCAGCCTGATTTAGATGAAGAAAACATGGATGTTGAGCAGTTGATAGATTTAGAGTCTTTTTATTTCCCCATTCAGTAAGTCATTATGAGTTAATTTATCTTTAACAATCAAACACAAACAATCACATTAGATTTTGACAACATGATGTACAAAGAAGTTGTTGGTACAGATAGGTTTGAACTTGACAAATTAACAGAAGGTCAATTCATGTTAATCATTTATTGACTGGCCTGAGCCTTCTGGTCAGTACATACATCTCTATTGTGATTTACACAAAGTAATAGAACAGTTGCACATTGGACCATTGTCCCAGACAATCAATAACAAGCATCAATATATGAGATGTCAACAAGTGTGAAAACATAGTAAACATTTTGATGTTGTACATATTGAGTATGATAGTGGTGTCTCAACCATAAACATATCAGTGTTCCTGTAATTGGGTGTGGGTTCTACCTATGAGAAAAGTAACCTGGTGACTGGAGGATTAGGTAAGCCCGGGTCCATTGACTGATGGATCCACTTCAGGTCTGCCCGCATAGCTCCTCTGAAGGCCTCCCCATGCTCTTCTCATAGCGAAGTCATCCTCCCTCTCACTTGTGGTTCATCTCTTTCTCTCGGCTTCTCTCCCTCAGGTCTGATTTAGGTGGTTAATTTGCTGATGTGTTGGGTGGTTGTTGGTATGTAGCCACCAAGATCACTGATGAATATTCGCATAAATATATACATTCCTACCAATACAATAATAAGAAGTAGGTCGGAAGAAATCTAAATTCCTGAAGTAGGAACTAGTTCCCCTCCCCTCCTTTTCTCTCTGAGCTAGTGTTGGGTTAAGTTGGGGTGGTCAGAGTTTATCACACGGTGTACGCCTTGTATCAACCTGTTCCTGCTGTATGTAAGTTCTCATTTGACCGGGGTCAGTGAACGTGTACAGTAAGACATTGACAAGAGTGAGAATATGTCAAGATGCATGTAAATAAATGACATACATTTAGAACATTTCTTCCACTAAATGGTGTTTACAATGTGTATAAATAATTCTCTGTGTTTTCCCAATTAACTACTTCTTCTTCTTGTGTCTAATAACTCTCTTCCATTACCTGTTGTTGTTGTGATGTTGAGTGTTGTGTTGTATGGTGATGAGTGGTGTGGAGTGGTGTTGTGTTTTTAAGTTATGTTGAGTAATGAGTTAAGTTCACTGCGCGTGATGGTGTTCCGCGAAGCACAGCTTTCTCATGTGTTGCAGTTCATGTGTGCCCTTATCTAATTAAATTTGACATAAATATAAATATTTATTTCGCCAAACCCTATTAATTCTATAGATAAAGGAGAAAGGAAAGATTGATTTCACTTTCAGCTTTCTAGATTGTAAATAGGCATAGATAAGTCTGTTTTAGAACAAGGCACTTATTCTAGTACACGAACTGTCATTTCAGCTGTAGATAGTGATGCATCTTTAACAATGTTTCTGGTGAAATGCACAAGATTGCTTTAGAATCATCACTTCTCACAGTTGTTTAGAATAGAATATAGTAGTAGAATGCACTTCTTAAAGTTAATAATTATCTCTAAGAATATCAGAGATTGTAGTTTCATCGAAGAGAATATTCTGCCCGGGAATGGCTTTGCGTCGTTAGAATCTACAGTCGAGCATTTTTACATTTCAGAGGTTTTAATTAATAATCATACATTTCAATTGACATCACAAACATGGGTTTACATTACTTGATACTTGATACATCGGGTTATTAGTCTAATCAAGGGCTAACAAACGTACCTCGGATCCAGACTTTTGCCTTGCCCATTGAATTTTTGGTCACACACTCTTTTCACATCCGTCCATGGAGCGAGTTCAGACAAAAGTGCGGGCTTATTAACATTTCTGATGAAATAGTAATATATGTTAATTATGCACTGGCGCGAAGGCGGTCATGTGGTTTTCCTATCCAATGGTTTTCTGAGCTTGGTCTGATGAAATCTTTCCAAGAATCCACGTCATTTGTCACTTGTTCAGTTCCAGTTTTGATGTTAAGTTTTAAGTCCCAATCTCCAATTGCGTTTGTGAAGTCAATTTCTTTTAATGTTGTTTCCTCTTTTTGCGGCATGTGTTGATAAAATGAATAATGTTGGCTGCGTTATGCCACATGCGGTAAACTCTTGGTGTCACCCCTCTAGACTTTCACCATGGTCTTCTTCCGAGTGTTCCTGTACCATATATAATCGCATATAGTAATGTTTGTAAAATAAGTCAAAAAGTTAATAAGGACATAAGAAAGAAAACAAATTGAACAATATAACTTCAATACTTCAGGTAAAACATAAATAAAGAACTTCGACAAACTCGGACAAAGTTAAATTTTTGTTATTTAACATTAAAATTTCTAAAATTAACAATGAACGGTTATGAAACCCGACTAGACAGAGCTATGTCTGCTTTGTCAAATTTTCAATTTTTTTATTTTGGTGTCACCCCTTGATGGTGTCACCCGGTGCGGCCCGCACCCCCCGTACCCTCCTAGTGACGCCACTGCCTGAACCGATAAGCATAGTGATCTTTTCCAGAGGCAGATAAAAGAGTTACCAATCCAACGACCCTGAGGTCACGGAGAAAGACAGTATCATAGTTGAATGCAGTATAGCTGCTCTTGCTGACCATTTCAGCCCTCCAGAGCTGAAAGTAACAATACAAAAATAGTGAGCAACAAGGCACCGGGACCCGCCCACATAACAAATGAAACTATTTCCATTAATAAACTGGGAAGCATTCAAACGAAACTCTTGTAATATACGTTAGTGGGAGGCTAGCATGCCCGAATAGATGAAAGCGCTAGCTCTGAAACATCCGGTGTGCTGATGCCAAGATTCTGGACAGCGCGCCATGATCTTCTGCAAACTATATGATGGTGACCGGCGCTGTGGCGAATGCCTTACAAACACAATTCGCAATCCCGCATACCGCGATCGAAACACAGCTGCGGGCGATTTTAGAAGCAGACCGCCTTTTTGTTTGTATGCAATGGTATGCGTGCTGGTTGTTCACAAAGCAATGGCAAACTACAGAAAGTAAACTTGCCTAGAAATCACAAATAGCCAACAGATAATGCTAGGGTCGACTGGGACATCCTTAAGAGGACATGAAACTAACTTTTTATGATGCTGTTGATGGTGAGTGGAAGAAAAACAAAACCAGTTTCCATACCATAGTGGCATATTGGTGCTTGACTGCCGGTCACATATGTTCTTGACCGAACGGCATTCGATGGCTGATGTAGGCAGTGTCAAACTAGACGCCTTGTCTTCAAGAAGCTTGTTCAGCCTTCAGTGTGTGATGTGCTGGGTGGAGAGGGGAGACATGTTCTCACCAACATATCCCACTTCATGGAGTCTATAGCATTCATGTTAGTGACGTAGACATGACATATTGTTCATCAGAGGTCAGTGTAGCCCAAAGGTTAAAGGCACTCGCTCCTAAACTTCCTGATCGCTAAAGGCGGGGTATGGGTTCAGTTGGACTTAATCATTGAATTCTCGTTCAGAAAGCAATGGCAAGCTACTGAACTTAAACATGCTTAGAAAATCAATCAGGGGTTGATCACAACGTTCTGCAAAGGACAGCCAACATGTGTTATACAAACAAGGGGGCTTCAAATAAAAACCTTGAATGTGTGATATAAATTACAGTAACCATACCATTGTCATGTAACCTGTCAATATTATTGTTGATGAAGTTAAGCACGTGACAACATGTGCAGACGAACTCGGTGATGTCATAAGGACAGTTTAAAGACGGTCGCCTCATTTTTGACATGCAGCAAAGGGGCGCAACGTTCTGTTATCCGTTTTTTGATCAGTGAAGGAGTGATGCATGCCTGTCAGTCCAGCAAGTGTATGGGTGGAGTAGGAAGTTTCAAAACGGAGTGACTTCTGAGACAGACTGGTAACGACCGGGCCAGGCACAACGAGTAATGACTAAAAACATATTTTTTTTCTACGGGAATCCAAGCACTTATCGGCGCTGCAAGACTTGCATTGAACGCAGTCGTGACTACATAGAACAAATGATACATGTCAGGTTTTCATTTGAAGTCATCATTATCCAGTGGCCTGTCCTTCGTCCGCATAATAGTCTCATGAAATGTTTCGATGTTGTAAGTCATGTATTCTGGTTCTGTTGCTGTTTTGTGTCGGTCTATCACTATCTTGAATCTGTCAACGATGGATTCCTCTTCTTCGCCTCCTCGACGCACTTATTTTCAGAATTATATTTTCTAGGCTTCATCCTCTTGTTACATGTACAATATGTTCAAGGCTTTATCCTCTAAAAAAGTCGCTTAAAAGTCGACAGTTTTTTTCTTTTTGACGGCTTTTTTTAAGCGACTTGTTTTTACACCTCTTGTTACATGTAGATTATTTTCTAGACTTTAACCTCTTGATGCATGTACAGTATTTTTTTTTAGACTTTAACCTATGGTTACATGTATAGTTATTTTTTTGACTTTAACCTCTTGTTACATGTACAGTATTTTCTTGGCTGTAACCTCTTGTTACATGTACAGTATATTATTAACTTTAACGTGTTGCAACACGTAAGTATAATAACATGTTCTCATGTGTGTGTCTGTATAGAGACAATTGGTGCAGCCATCCACCAGAATCGCGAATGCCAAGAAGGAAAACAATCTCCTTACAGATGCCAAGAAAACTAAAGCAGTGAAATATAATGTTACACAATGTCAGACAAACATACGGGTTCATCCTTTACTTATACATACTTGATCAATGTGTTTCCTGTTAGTTTTCTATTCATGGCCGATCCCAAATCTACATCATCTGCTTTTTAATGTTTTCATTTTAATATAAGACAATATGTTCTTTACTTCTCCCATGGAATCTTAAACAGTCCACAGTTGCTCACTCACCCCCGCACGCCCACAATCACAACAGTGTAATCCCAAGCCTTGTGTCTAGCTCGGCATTCACACAACCAAACCCTGGCCTTGACAGGGAAATATGAGGTATGATGTAGAACAACAGAGAGCGCGTTTGTGTTCTCGAGCATCGCTCTCAGAGACTGCACATCATCTCCCTGCAAGTATTGGTTGGTAACTGCACAAACACGGGCTGTGTTGTCGCTGCATCGTTGTTTGTTTTATTTTCCTTTTCACTTCGTTTGAACGTACTTTATGGAAACAAAAATAAACTGGCTTTTGAGAAGCACGCGATCTGGCAATTTTCAAAACAAGGAAAGGCGATATATTACAGCTATGCTTAAGATGGAAGCTGGAGATACGTTCTGGTGAACATCTTTTCCTGCCTACGACTGTCACGTTGTCGAAGCCTTATCAAGATAGGATTTCTTTCACTGACGTGAATTCTTAAGTTGACTCGGCCCACAATTAGTACCGCCAAATGTCCTGGGAAGTAATGACGCCTACGTAACATTGATCACAGCGCCCAAACTGCAAACATATTTATCAGTCTGTACAATGTCATACGGGCCTGCGTACCCTATTCTTAACCCTTTGACAGTAAAGTGTGTCCGTCCGTTTGTTCGTTCATTCGTTCTGTCTGTCTGTCTGTCTGTCTGTCTGTCTGTCTGTCTGTCTGTCAATCTATCATTTCGTGTGTCTATTTGTCTTATGCCTATATATCTGTCTCTCTGTCTGCGCAAGTGTCTATCTGTCTGTGTGGCTGGCTATTTGTCTGTTTGTCTGTGTGATTGGCTGTTTATCTGTTTATTGATATATGTCTGTATGTCTATGTGGCTGGTTGTCTGTCTGTATATCTGTCTGTCTATACATCTGTATGCCAACACATATGTCTGTTTTTCTGTCTGTCTGTATGTCTATGTGGCTGGCTGTGTGCCACTCTTACAACTGACCTGCAATGTTATTATAACTCCTATTCATGATACCTGGCGACTAGAGGCTTTGATTGCTGGCTGAGCTGTAAGGCCCCGATGCACTTGAAACACCAACGCCGTCTCTGTGCCAGATTGTCTTCTGGGGACTAAGAAGATAACTAATTGCCTTTGGCTGTCCATGAGCTATAGCTGTGATTGTACAATTGGTGAGAAGCTGCATCGTGCCTGTGGCAACTTACGGATGTGAGAATTGGACCAATTTCGCAATCACTAACGTAGAAATCTTAAATGATATATATATATAACGACTCTGAGATCATTTTTGACCAAGATTGAGAAAAATACAAACATTCTAGCGCAGTGGTTCTCAACCGGTGGGGAATCCCCCCCCCCCCCACACCAGGGGGAATTTTAGGGTTTCCAGGGGGGGGGGGGATTAAGATTATTTCAAGATCGCGTTAATGCAAGAACCGATTACTTGGTATTGTATTTCCCTTTATACTGTACGGTTCTGTACGTCTCACCCTTCTAAAATTCAATTTATAAAGTAAGTAGACCCACAAATCATGTTTTACGTATACTGCGTAGGGATGGGGGCGGGAATTTTAGGCTGGAAATACGAAAGGGGGAAATGACGTTCTGAAAATATGGTGAAGGGGGGCACGGGCAAAATTTTTAGGTAGGAAATACGAAAGGGAGGGGGGGGGGGATGACGTTGTGAAAATATGGTGAAGATGGTTGAGATCCACTGTTCTAGCAGATCTGGACATTTAAGAAAAGTGGCACATAGTTGGGAGGCTGAAAAACTTTTGGCCATATAAACGTCACAGTAGCTTCGAAGGAACCGTGGTGAAAGACATGGTTGTTGGAAAAAGCCACACAGGTCGACCAGCAGGAAATACCTTCAGGACATTACAGATATTTGCCCATACAAATTTCAATAGAATCAAGATTTTGTTGGCCAGGCGTGATGAGAGCGACTTTCCGAAAAGTAGCTGATACATCATAATGATAACCCTTGTACCATGCTAACAGTGTACAGTGAACTATATCCAGTCACCATCAAATCCCTCTAGGGAAAGAAAGTAAAATATTACCTTGTGTACACGCATTTAAACAAACAACACTTTCTTAACCGATGCTGAAACGGACATACTCATATATACTGTCACACATACACATAGACACACTTTCACACATAAAATTATAATTACGCAAAGCGATTTAAGTACACAAACACACATCATTTCAAACAAATAGCTCTCCAACAAGAAACAAACATACAACACGCAAAACATATAAGATAGTCAGTTAGTTAGTCGATAGATCATCCTCATTGCACATCGAACCATGCAGTCCATAAGTGCTCGGATCCCCTCCTCAGCAAATCCCGCAGCGTGTAGTGGCTCACGACACCAGTTCTGTGTTGGTTAATCAATCTTCTTTGGTTCCTGCGTAGTGTTCTTGTTTGGCCACACCTCTTTTAATTTGTAGTTCTCGCAGTCTGGCCATCGTTGTAGATTCACAGTCATCACTTGGTTCTAGCAAAAGTCTTACTTCTCGTAGAGCATTCAGTATATCAGTCTGGTCCATGGCGCGTCCGCCCTCCACAGTAGCCTCACCTGCGAGCTTGTCAGCCCGATCATTTCCTTGTACTCCCGCATGCCCTGGCACGAAGATGAAACTAATCTTTGCCAGCCTAGACCGCTCCAGAGACAGCAACCATTTTCTTCGGATCCACCCCATCTCTATCCTCTTGAGAAAACATATAAGAACTCATCGCATATAAACAATCCAAACGATTATAAGTACAGAGTATGGGTGCTCAGTCAGACAAACACCCAGACACAAAGTAAAGCACAGACATATACACATGCAAAACAGGTAAACACAAGCACATTCATGTAAACCGTACATATAAGCGCTTGCAAATACATATAAGGCACATAAATACATAGGCATACACATACACATGAACACATGAACTCACACACATGCAAAAACACATATACACTTAAGACCATCAGCACACATAAATAATCAAACTCATGCAAAAACATGAACACATAGAAATACAAATCACACAAACATGTTTCAACACAGAAGAATAAGTATTAATAACGTAAACATTTATAAGCACACAAACACATACGCACACAAATACACATAAGCGCACACACATATAAACACGTGTGTTTTTGCAGGGCGGCTTGCAGAAAAGTTTGCACAAACCACGAACTCCATAGCTCCAGGGCGATACCAAATCTCTCCGAAAAGATTACACTCGTGAACCCAAAGAGGGAATATGGAATCGAACCCACAGCTTTCGGAGCACGAGGCAAGCGGCTTAACCACTTCGCCACGTAGACGTTAAAGGAGAAATACACCCGAACATTTAGTGACAACTTGCACATTTAATGGGACTACAGGGGTTAAAGACAAGACGGTTGAACAGGGGTTAAAGATAAGACGGTTGACTTCATTGCAACGGGTTCTATCCCATATGGCTTGGCCTTCTTTTCACAGCGTGGCCTGTTGAAAGCGCGACACAGAGGACTGACCTCATAGCTCCATCGACGACCCCCTGGAGTCTCCAAACTGGACAAAAAAATAACAGCAATTGTAAACTGACTGACCATGCCCGATACTGACCCTAAGAGATTGTTATTGCGCAGCAGGTGGCTTAACAATTTGACCACGTGGAAAACTGGACCATGTAGACAACTGGACCACATAGGCAACTTTCCACGTAGACAACGTGGCCACGTAGACAATTAGATCATCTAGACAACTTGACCACGTAGACAACAGGACCACGTAGACAACAGGACCACGTAGACAACTGAACCACGTAGACCACTTGGCCACATAGACAACTTGGTCACGTAGACAACTGAACTATGTAGACAACTTGGTCACGTAGACAACTTGGTCACGTAGACAACTTGGCCACGTAGACAACCTAGGCCAGGTAGACATAGGGGGAGAGGGGAGAACAAAGATATCCGACTGAAAAGACTGGACCAACCGGCAAAATCTAGGTAAGAAAACACTTCGAGACTATGGTGATCATTGAGGTCACGAACCATGATCTCCCGCGGATACCCAAGAAGTCGGAGTGGGTTCACCTGATGGCACGGGACACTGATACAAGTGACAGCTAACACACACGGAGAAAAGCCCAGTTCACTCCATAGTAAGTGCAGCTACCGAAATTCTTGGCGTACATCATTACACAAGAGTGTAGTCACTTGTGAAGCAAACAGGACAGCAAGAGCTGTGGAAAATAAAAATGGCTTGACAAAATAACCACTGCAGGAGATCCTCCTCCTGGAAAGTCAAGCATTCTTTGCCCACATTGTCAAAGAATATGATGATACTTATCTAGTAATGTCAGCACTATAAACCCATTAACGACCAGGTGCCTCCCAAGTGGTAAACCGGGTTGATGTCAGAATGGTGTACACAATACGACGCCCAAACAACAGCGTAAAAGTGAAACAGTGATTTAGGTGCGGTCAAGTATGTGAGAACACCATGTGTCGTACACAGTGCGCTAGTGTCAAACACCACACGCTTTACCCGCAACTGCCTGCAAACTGATGATGCTGGATTCCCAACTTAATGACGACGGTTACCAGGTTCCGTGACTACATGTTTACTTTGGGGGCATTAATGATGTCTAGTTATGTCCCTTGGCATTCAGAGTCACGAGATGAAACGTGTTGCGGGAGTGTTCTCAGAGTGTTAAATCTGGGTGTCACACAACGACTCTGTTATCTATAGAAGTCATTTTTCGGTTTCCATCAGGTGTTAAGGAATTTTACTGCCTCGGGTTATTTTGGCTTGCTTACTTGCGTTCGCTGGCTGTGAACTCCAGCGTGAAGTCCTGTATGTCGGATGAAGATATCCTGTTGTCCAACATCACTGTGACATCACACCGGAGTGAGGTTTGCGTGAGTATCCGTTGTCCCATGTCTGGCTTATTGGTATGCAGATTGTTGGTTCCTCGCCGCGCAGGCAGATACTCTCCGACTTCTGAAGAATCAGCGATACTACTACGTTAATTTGGTATAGATACACTATTTTGATTGGACACTATTTCTTCCTTCTCATTTGTTCTACTTTTGAACCGGCAGAGTCCATCGGACAAAGAAGGCAAGCCGTCTGAAGAAGGAGGAGTGAAAAAAAAAAAAAAAAAACCTCAACCGTCGAAGTCGGAAGATGTTGGTCTATATGGCACAGGACAAGAGTGCGGACATCTACGCACTACAGTGGGTGATATACATCACACATAGCCAGCGTTGATGACAGAAGAAGAAGAAGACGAAGAAGAAGAAGAAGAAGAAGAAGAAGAAGAAGAAGAAGAAGAAGAAGATAATGAGAATTTGTCTAGTTGAGTCAAGAACGGACATCACTGCACGCGGGACGTTCCATGCGTGTTCCGTCCTCAACTTCAGTAGACAGCGAAGAGTCCCAATACTAAAGTTCCCAGTTTCAGTGTCAATATGTGTCCATCTATCCTGTCCTCGGAATACATAATATCGGCCAGATCCTCTGATAACTCCTTGCCTAAATATGCTTTCCAGACATTGTTCTTCCACAATCTAAACATGATCCCTGAGTCTCTGTCCAGGTCTGCCTTATCATGCATCAGTACCCCACCCAACAATTCAGACTCAGCCAATCTGTCTGCCTGCTCGTTTCCCACTATATCAGCGTATCATATTTTCTTAAAACATCAACATTTGTTCAATGCGATCCCCTCCTGCCGAAGCATCTCGAATCACGATGGCACGTTTCTAAGATCATGCTACCCTCTGGGATCCTTTCAGTGTCTGCTATACGGCAGTAATGCGACCTGTTTCCAGAACCACCGAAACGATTTGAGTGAAATGAAACCTTCCACTGTCTGGTGATTGTCACGTGCCACACCACATGACTGAATCTACAACCATGGCCAGACTGCTAGAACAACAAATTAAAAGAGGGGTGGCCAAACAAGAACACTACGCAGGAAGCCAAAGAAGATTGATTAAAAAAAACAACACAGAACTGGTGTCGTTAGCCGCTGCACGCTGCGGGATTTGCTGAGGAGGGGATCCGAGCACTTATGGACTGAATGTATCAATGTGCAATGAAGATGGTCTGTCGACTAATTAACTAACTAACTAACGTGCCGCACCACACATGTGTGTGTGTGTGTGTTGAAAAGGACAATGCTATCGCTGCTGCTGCTGCTTCTTCTTCTTCTTCTTCTTCTTCTTCTTCTTCTTCTTCTTCTTCTTCTTCTTCTTCTTCTTCTTCTTCTTCTTCTTCTTCTTCTTCTTCTTCTTCTTCTTCTTGTGTCTTACTGCTTTTGCAGTGAAGCGTTGCGGTGAGGATGTGTTGTATTGTCATATTTGATTTCCTGAATGTCTTCTTTACTCTATCTAGCCAGCTCTTTCTGGGCTAAAAACAACCTAAAAAAAAACATCTAATGGCTGCGGGAATGTGGTTTCTGAGGAAAATGCAATTAATACCTTTGAATGTCAGAAAAACCAATGACCATGTCGTACAAGAAACAAGCGAACAATGTAAACGGATTAGAGAAATTAGACGTAGACAGTCACAGTTTTTGGTCAAGTTATGAGAAGAAATAAATTGGAGAACTTAATGAAAACTGCAGGATTTAGGGGAATAAATAAGGGGAAGGCAGATAAGTAAACACTTGGCTGGCGTGGCCAGTGGCATGGTCGAGACAAGAACACAGAGCTGATCCACGACTCTGGTGATCGTCTGAGATGGCGAAACATAACCTCCACGCTTATTGGCATGACACATGATGATGATGATGATGATGATGATGATGATGATGATGATGATGATGATGATGATGATTCTTCATGATGTAGGGTCGACCCAAATCTGCAATGAGGGAAATAATAATACTGCTTCTGCTTATAATTGAATTTGGACCGCTTTCTAACCACTAACCACTGTGCCTTTTGTCTCTCTCAAAATGCGTATTTGTCGATTCCATCTCTTACGCTGCTGTGCGCTAGGAATTTCATTCTTTCCTCATATCGTTGTTTGGCCGACTACCTAGAAACACTTGCAGCTGATTGCGTCTTCTCTGTGCACACGATCATTATTCTCCAAGAACTGTTACAACATTCTTCATGTCGCAGCTGTCATCAGATGTTGTGCAAGGAAAGTATCCCTTAGCTCTTATACCTACCAACAACAAGGCGATGTGAGTTACAAGTATAACGACTTTTGTTTCTATCTACTCAATTACCCCAGGAGTCAGAGTGAGCTCGCCTCATAACGGGGGGCACTGGTAATAGAGAAAGCTGGCCTCATGACTAGGGACACTGGCGATAGAGAAAGCTGGCCCATAGGTAACATTTAATCAAGTGTAGACTAGGCTGGATTTCAAAGCGAGCGAATGAAAACAAGAATCTAATCACTGAATCATAAATTATCAAAATCCACTTCTTGTTTTTTTTTAGGTCACTGTCATCATCATTTCAGTTCTCATTCGTCTTTGATATCCATTCAAAAGATCAGACCACACATAACAATCCTGTGTTATAATAACTAGATGTCTCCAGTGCTCTTTCATGTTAGGATTCTTTGTTACTTCTCCTGCATCCACAAACTTCCAGGGAGTGTTAATGTAACAGAGGCGGCAATGACAGGGCACAGGGGAGGCAATTACGTCGGCATTCCATCAACACTTGCCTCGCTATCTGAATTTTACAGCCAGCGTTTGTTTTGTAAACTCGACTTCACCTTGCCCCGCCCTGGCTGTCTAGTTTAAGTCATTGGTGATTGATTGCTGTTCTCAGCCATAAACATACAGACGTAGGGAAGACGAACAATCGTGAACATATAGACACAAGGTATGCGAACAATCGTGAACATACAAACACAGGGAAGACGAAAAATCATTTTAAGTCACTGGCGATTGATTGCTGCCCTCTGGCATACAAATGCAGACACAGTGAAGGTCAGCAATCATGAAAAAATAGACGTAGTGAAGGCGGACAATATGAACATACATATATTGGGAAGAGAACAATCATGAACATACATATATAGGGAAGGCAAACAATCATGAACATACATATATAGGGAAAGAGAACTATCATGAACATACATATATCGGGAAGGCAAACAATCATGAACATACATATATCGGGAAGGCAAACAATCATGAACATACATATATAGGGAAGGCAAAAAATCATGGACATACATATATAGGGAAAGAGAACTATCATGAACATACATATTAAGAGGAAGGCGAACAATCATGAACCTAGATATATAGGGAAGGCGAACAATCATGAACCTAGATATATAGGGAAGGCGACCAATCGGGAGTATAAATACATAGGGAAGACGATCAATCATGGTCATACATACGCAGGGAAGGCGAAAAACCTTGGTCATACATGTAACGGGAAGGCGAACAATCATGAACATACACGCGTACATACATAGGGAAGGCAAACAATCATGGTCATACATATAGAGGGAAGAAGAACAGCAATGAACATACACATATACATACACAGGGAAGGAAAACAATTGTGGTCATAAATACACAGGAAGGAGAACAATCGTAAACATACACGCGTACATACACATGGAAGGAGAAAAATCATGGTCATACATACATAGGGAAGCAGAGGAAGAAGCCGACCACGTAAACGATGGACGCAGGGAATAACAGAGTCCATGCGAATATCGATACATGAAGCCCATAAGCGGGCACTCTCCCACTGTTTATACATCACCTCGACACCGCAAGGTACAAGAGGAACATGAAGAGATGATGATGAGATGAGACATACATAGGGAAGAAGAACAATCGTTAACATACACACATACATTTATAGGGAAGGAGAACAATCGTGAACATATATATAGAGAAGGCACATACATACTGAACTTGAATAATCATGAATGGAAGACGAAAACAACGATGAAAAACAAGCATGAAAGAGAATTATTTAAAAGAATAAAGAACGAACGAACGAACAAACAATCTTTATTTTCAAGGAGTTAAGAATTGGGCACGCAGGCCCGTCTGACTTTCTGCCCTTCTTCTTTAGTTCCTCTCATACATTATTTCATTCAAAATCACATATGAAGCTAATCTTAGACAACAAAAAAACAAAAAGCATTAACACGCATGAAAAATAGTCAATAATACATGATTCAATGAGGCAATGTTTACCATGGGCATGATAAATAAATAAGGACAGTGAAACGTGCCATACAAATGGGCATGTTTATTAACTAGTTGTCGATTGAGATAATTTACCATTATTATTTTTAGGGGGGCATGTAGTCTGTATTGAGGTAGTGTTCAAACAGGTTGCGACTGGATGTATAATGATTGGTGGCGTCTTTGATTTCTTCTGGAAGATCCACAACTGAGTGGCATTGTAGGCTAAGCTTGTTTTATATAATTCTATCATAGGTTTAGGGACATGAAGTATATTTAGCCGTTCGCTATGTCTTGCGTTATATTTGAACAATGGTCAAAGGTATGTTTAGTTTAGTTCAGTCGATGAATCAACATCACGGCACACGGGGTGCAACCCATAAGTGCTCCGTTCGCTTCCTAACTCAAACCTGAGTCTGGAGAAACTCAGCTCAGTGCACGAACTCCTTAGCACCGGCGAGGATCCTGAAATACTTTGAGTAGATTTTTAACTCGAAATTTCCTAAAGTCTATAAACACCGCTCCACATAGAGTATTGTTGTTAATATTTTGATGCCAGTTTTCTATCAGGTTTGTTTGGGCAGTATGACAAGAATATTTTAGCCGAAATCCGGACTGACTGTCAACTATTAGTTTGTGGCGAACTAAATGCTCTAAAGTTGTTTTGTGGATGTGCTTTTCTAGCCGTTTGGATAGTGATAATAATATGGAAATTGGCTTATAATTGGCCAAAGGTAGCTTGGGGCATTTTGAAATAGGATCTTGTGAATTAGGTTAGCCATATTAAAAAGTAGGCGTTTGTGGAGTGGCAGTAACTGAAGACGTTCATGTAGGTTAGAATTGTCTGCAAGCTATCACCATTGATTAAACGCACTGCCCTTTTCTGGAGTGAATAAAGGCGTTTTACTATTTATTTGGAGCATCCATCCCAGATTGTGGAGCAATAATCAATATATGTTTGTATGTGGGAAGTATAGAATATCTTTCTTGTGTTTTCGTCGAGGAAAGTTTTAATTTTGGCAAGTTGGTATACTTTTTTTTTTTTTTTTTGTGGGCTATTTCTTTAACTAGAGCATGAACATGGAAATTAAAGGTTATAATTTGATCAATGATAAGACCCAGTGCCTTGTGCCCGGTTACACTTTCTATAGGCGTGCTACCAATGTGAAGCTGAAGAGTTCTCTGCAAGTTTAGAGTGTGAAGTCTTTTCCTCGTTCCTATTAACATTGATTTTGTTTTAGAAATGTTAATTTGCATGCGGTTTGCATGACTCCAGTTAACTACACTATTTATTTCCTGTTGCAAGGATAATTCTAGCACATTACAATCAATAGCGTTTGTATATACTGTACAGTCGTCTGCAAATAGATCATAGATCGACGACAGATATAAGGGAAGATCATTTATAAAAATGGCAAATCACATTGATATTACAACCAAACAGAAGAAAGCAATCAAAGACAAACAGATACATCATAGAAATACAGAGACAGCAGCAGAATATATGATGGCAAATCTAACAATGGAAGAAATGGAATAGGCAATGAATACCCTAAAAAAGAAGAAATCACCAGGAAAGGATGGAATCACAAATGAAATGCTAATAGGACTAGGCACCAAGGCAAAGAAGAAACTACTAGCAGTCCTAAATAACAGCTGGAAGAGAGGAATAATCCCACAGGCATGGAAGGAAGCTATACTAATACCAGTCCCAAAGATAGGAAAAGACCTGGAAGAACCAAATGGCTATCGACCTATCAGTCTACTTAGCAGTGTAGGAAAATTAATGGAACGCATTGTCAATGGCAGGCTAACATGGCATCTGGAAGAAAATCAACTCTTAACACCACACCAAGCAGGATTCAGAAAGTACAGATCCACTGAAGATCAAATAACCTTTATAGCTCAGGAAATAGAGGATGCCTTCTAAGAGAAAAAGCACACACTAGCAGTCTGGATAGATTTAGAAAAAGCATTTGATAAAGTATGGATGGAAGGACTGAAATTAAAACTGCAAGAAATGCATGTTTGTGGGAAAATGTATAAATAGATCAGCCACTACCTTGAGAACAGAACTGCCAGGACAAAAGTACAAGGACAAACAAGCAAAATGATGCTGTTGGAGCAAGGTGACCCCCAAGGAGGAGTTCTTTCACCAACATTATTCCTAGCATATATAAATGACATAACGGAAAATTTTCCAGTCAGAGTACACAGATCCTCCTTTGCAGATGACCTAGCCATATGGACATCTGAAGAATATATTAGTACAGCTAACAGCAGAATACAGCAAGCCTTATTAGCGCTAGAGGACTGGTCAAAATCATGGCTAGTGAGGAGAAAACAACTTGCACAGTGTTCTCCCTCTCAAATAAAACTCAGCAATCTAAGCTGGTATTGAATGGAAAAATATTGTGCCTTGAAGAAAATCCAAACGATCTTTGATCGTCGCCTGACATGGAAGACACAGGTTGAGAAAAATCGAACAAGAGCAAGGCAGAGAATGGCAATCATGAAAAAGCTTGCTGGTACAACGTGGGGAGCAGATGAGAAAGTTCTCAAGAAGTTATATACTGGACGGGTGATGCCAGAACTGGAATATGGCATTGCAGCTTGGGAAATAGCAGCTAAGTCAAACTTTAACAAAATAAGTAGAGTCCAAAACCAAGGAATGCGAATCATAACTGGAAGCATGAAGACAACGCCTATTAATAAACTAGAAAAGATCACTTGTTTACAACCAATGCAGGACAGAAGAGATAGCAGAGCCCAGCAACAAGCAGACAAATTTAGAAGATTGACAGACCACCCTATGTATAACAGGTTTAATGGTTTTGGAAATGGAAGACTGAAGCGTAGCAACTTTGTAGAAACTGCAAAACGAAAGATTAGGGCAGATCCCATACTTAACATATCAACAGTCAAGCCCATTTACAATGCACACAACTTCGCAGCTTGGAGACAGCAGAAACTTCCTGGGATGATAGAAAACATTCCTGGTATTGAGAAAAAAAAAACACTCAGAATAAAACCGAAAGAAGAAAAATAACCCTAAACTACATAAAAGAACATTACCCAAGCAGCAATTGGATCCATGCATATACAGATGGATCAGCCAAAAATTCAATAAAAAATGGAGGAGGAGGAATTCTCCTTAATTTAAAAAAATGGAGTGAAAAAAACACAGTCAGTGGCAACTGGAATATTTTCAAGTAACTTCAAAGCGGAGGTAGAGGCTTTGAAAACTGCAGCAGAAATGCTCTTGATGGAGGAAAATAAAGAGAAGCAAATAGCTATCTTCACAGACGCAAAGTCAGCTGTCTCAATACTGAAGAGCAAAAACAGCACATAACTAGCTGACCTAAGAGCAGCACTCCATAATCTATGCCAGAAATCCAAAAAAGTTGTAATACAGTGGATCTCATCACATTGCAGTATACCTGGAAATGAAGAGGCTGACAGACTAGCAAAAGAGGGTGGACGATTACCACAGCCTGATATAGACATAACCTATAATGAGGCAAAAAGTTTTATAAAAAGTACTTAAAGAACCAAATGGGTATCAGAGCATCCCGGCCACCAGAAGGATGATGGATATTATAAACTCGACCGAAGAGAACAAGTAGCAATCTTCAGACTCCGCACAGGACATAACAGGCTGAAACACCATTTGTTCAATAAACTAAAGATAGGAGATACCGATGAATGTAATTGTGGAACTGGTAAAATGACAGCTAAACATTTGCTGCAGGAGTGCCCAATATATGCAGAACAGAGAAAGATATTTTGGCCCACGCCTGCTTCATTTGAGGACAAGCTCTATGGAGATATCAACAAGCTCAAGTTGACTACAGCTTACTTTAACTACATACAGGTTGACATTTAAAGGTGCATGAAGAAGTATTTAGACTGCCACACTTCATACCACAGGTATGTCGGTTACAAGAGCGTACCAGAGGCATGAAATGGAATATTGCTTGGATAGCAAATCCATTACGTGGAAAGTCCGAATCAAAAGCTCACTGTGTGGGCTTCATAAAAGGTGGGAAAAGTGTTCTAGTGAAACGAAATGGAATATTGCTTGGATAGCAAATCCATTATGTGGAAAGTCTGAATCGAAAGCTCACTGTGTGGATGTCATCTGCAGACTGCATTCTTCTGGTTTCCGGAGGAACAGTCTATGGTGAACGGAAGGCCCAATATACGGAAGTGAGGCTAAGCCGCCATGTGCAGGACGTGACGATTCCTTGGGTGAGCCCAGTACCAGAGCGCTGTGTGATGGCTCTGCAAGTATGGAAGCCTCCTTGGATGGCGGGGAATGCCCATGGTCTGCCCCTGCCTTCCCTTGAGGGTTGACCAGGATGTCTTTGGCTGTTCTATATGGGCCAGCTAGGATGGGGGATAATACCACAGCAGTGAGATTCAAACGTCCTAAGAAACCCCCGGGAAGGTTAACCCGGTCAACAAATGCCCGCAGAAGTCTGATGTGTCGGCCTAACGGCGCAAGAACGCAGCTCTGCTGTAAACAGGCACAACGCAGTCACATCCGGAAAAAAAAATCCGGATGAACGCAGAAGAAGAAGAAGAAGAAGAAGAAGAAGAAGAAGAAGAAGAAGAAGAAGAAGAAGAAGAAGAAGAAGAAGAAGAAGAAGAAGAAGAAGAAGAAGAAGAAGAAGAAGAAGAAGAAGAAGAAGAAGAAGAAGAAGAAGAAGAAGAAGAAGAAGAAAAAGAAGAAGAAAATGGCAAATAACAGAGGGTCAAGTATAGACCGCTGAGGTACTCGAATATTAACAGTAATGGCTTGAGATAAAAATGTATTCTGTGATACTACTTGTTTTCTGTCTAATAAAAGTGATTTTATTAATTTCACTATATTAAAGCTTACTTTTATTGTTTCTAGTTTCTTTTTAATTAGACTAGTATGATCTATCATATCGAATGCTTTTCTAAAGTCTATAAACACCGCTCCACATAGAGTATTGTTGTTAATATTTTGATGCCAGTTTTCTATCATGTTTGTTTGGACAGTATGACAAGAATATTTTAGCCGAAATCCTGACTGACTGTCAACTATTAGTTTGTGGCGAACTAAGTGCTCTAGTGTTGATTTGTGTATGTGCTTATCTAGCGGTTTGGATAGTGAGAATAATATGGAAATAGGCCTATAATTACCCATGAGACGATCGTCCAATGAACCAGCTTTTAAAAGAGGATAGACATAAGCGATTTTAAAGACTAATGGGAAGTGACCTTTGGTGAGACATTGATTATGTATAAAAGTTAGTGACTCACAGATCGCCGGTGCAGCGTAACGAAGGATCCGATTACTGATTCCATCTAGTCCTGACGAGTTATTGTTTTTTTTTTTTTTTAGGTTACTGAGATGAGTAAATACTTCAGTGGTCGTCATTAGCGGTATGTTGGAAATAATGTCTCCATAGCATTTGTTCTCACAATATGATAGTAATAAAGATATGTCATGTGGCGCATCTGGTATTGCAGCCTTCAGTTTGTTTATGTCGGACTGAAATAATCTACTGAATTGATCACATGTAATCTGATTTGATGGTAATGATTGTGATGATTTCTGTTTGTTTGTCAAGGTATTGATTGCTTTCCATATATCTTTAGTGTTGGTTTTATCTATTATTAAGTTCTTAAAATAGTTTTTCTTTTCCTGTCGATTAACATACTGAACTTTATTTCTCTGACTACGTACATGGTCATATCTCTATTTTTATGTGCCCTGTCCAGGTCTCTCATAAGTTCAGCTACCTAATGTGTGATCTTAGTGTGATGTTTAACTCGAACTTCCTTGAATGGAACATGCTTATTAAATATACTTAGAAAGGTCTTCAACCAGTGGTCTAGAGCATTGCCTGGGTCAGGAAGCTGGTAAACGTAGTCCAGAGATGAGTTGAACAAGTCTTGTAAAAAGGCATCTTGATTGAAATTTTTATAATTTCTGTATTTTATACTTGTATGTTTGTATTTCGGAGTTTTGGTACCTCTTTTCGACCACGTGCAACACACTGGTAGTGATTGCTCATTGCATTAAAAGGTACAGTACATTCTGTGATGTTGTCAGCATATAACATATAACATATTTAAAGCCAGACTTAAGAAATACCATTTTTAACTGAAATCAAAAGCATTGTTGTATACCATTAACATAATGAGATAAACGTGCAGGAACTTGTGCTAAAACTGTTACAGGACTGGCATTTTCTTAATGATGCACACGCAAGATGGCGTCACCTGCTCTATTTCTAAACTCGCTTTTCATCCCTGGCTTAAGAGAGAGAGAGAGAGAGAGAGAGAGAGAGAGAGAGAGAGAGAGAGAGAGAGAGAGAGAGAGAGAGAGAGAGAGAAA
The DNA here is from genome assembly GCA_963921405.1 of Cepaea hortensis. NCBI lineage: Eukaryota > Metazoa > Mollusca > Gastropoda > Stylommatophora > Helicidae > Cepaea > Cepaea hortensis. The sequence continues at coordinate 56,704,042 of OY992895.1, read as the reverse complement.
ACACAGATAGTCTATGTACGACAGCGGGCGCGTTATTGTTATCGATATGGGGTTAATGCTGATAATGCGTTAAGTGAGGAAAGGCTGGGCATCACTTGCTCCGTGCATTCAGACCTACAAGACGTGATGACCCGGTCACACCACAGACCCTGGCAGCTCCTGCTTCAGAACTTATCTTTATGTACGACGTCTTGAGCCAAAGGGATGATGAGACCAACGCCTATCTATGTCTTCACTATCCAAGCAGATAATCCTCTTGCTTGAGGAAGCAATACCAAACAAGGCCAAATCAAAACTAGTCTGTGTGTAACTACCAATTGTACATATGCATAGTATACCTTCGCGGGCTGTTAGTTTGTCGAGACTCAAGTCTGTTCCACTTTTCACAGAGGGCAGTGAGGAGCATTATGTGTGATATTCACTGGCACAGGAACAGAGCAATATAGGGACGACCATTTGCCGTGAAGTTAGAACCGCGGCTAACAAATTAACTAACTATGGGTGGAAAGGGGGGGGGGGAGGGTCTTTGAGCCTGAGGAATTCACGCCGCCTGGCTAGAGCAGTCGCCGCGAACTATGGAGTGTTGGATTTTATTTTTGCTCCCGACAGAAGTAAAAGCATCTCCTTATCGAGGAGTCAAACCCGAAAGGGAGCTTAATATCAAGCCTCTCGGGCAGACACTCCTCTGTATGTGCTGTGCTGAATCACGACCTGGTCAGATCCTACTATCACGACCTTGTCAGATCCTACTATCACGACCTGGTCAGATCCTACTATCACCACCTGGTCAGATCCTACTATCACGACCTGGTCAGATTCTACTATCACGACTTGGTCAGATCCTACTATCACGACCTGGTCAGATCCTACTATCACGACCTGGTCAGATCCTACTATCACGACTTGGTCAGATCCTATTATCACGACCTGGTCAGATCCTACTATCACGACTTGGTCAGATCCTACTATCACGACTTGGTGAGATCCTACTATCACCACCTGGTCAGATCCTACTATCACGACCTGGTCAGATCCTACTATCACGACCTTTGCAGATCCTACTATCACGACTTGGTCAGATCCTACTATGACGACCTGGTCAGATCCTACAATCACGACCTGGTCAGATCCTACTATCACGACTTGGTCAGATCCTACTATCACGACCTGGTCAGATCCTACAATCACGACCTGGTCAGATCCTACTATCACGACTTGGTCAGATCCTACTATCACGACTTGGTCAGGTCCTACTATCCCCACCTGGTCAGATCCTACTATAGCTAAGTGCAGACACGAAGTTCCAGTACCTGTCCGTCATAGCCCCCGGGTTCAACAGTTTGTAGACGTGAAGGATAACACTTCTAGGCACTTGTAATTTACCTCACTAAGACAAGCGGCGTGGTGAAGGGGTTACGGACGCCTTTCGTAACCTCGTATACCCCAGTTCGAAACACAGTTGCGCACGACTTGGCATCAGACCGCGTTGCATTGGTTTTGCTTTGGTATCGGTGCCGGTCGTTCAGAAAGCAATGGAAACCTACTGAGTGTAAACTTGCCAAGAGATCACAGCGGCAGAAATGCTGGTGTTGATTGCGATGTCCTGTAAAAAAGAAATGCAAAACAAACAAAAAAAAGAGTCAAGGACGTGAAGTCGACATTGTAGTCTAAGTGACCGGTGTAGAGGGTTGAACCTGATACCTCAGCATCAGCAAAACGGAAGTTTAAGAGTGAGCGTTCTTATCCATTCGGCCATCCTGTCCTCTAGTGACATATAAGAGGGACCACGTGTTTACATCACTAACATACATTTATACACATGTGTAGGGGACACAATAAACATGCCATACACAATACTGTTTATGACGTTTATTTCCCTTGCAGACGTTAGACAGTTTATGAACATATGCAACAAAACGGAAAGCCGCAGTACCCTAGTGGTCAGATGCTGGCCTGTCGGCATCACCGGTCAACAGGTAGACTTCGCATCACGGCGGATTTTTAAAGTTGACCTGGCCTCCTTGGTCGACTCAACATAAAATGGGTTCCAAAAAATTTATTGAGAAAAGAATACGACCGGAGTGCTTTTAACCAAGTCACCCCCAGTTGCGACTTGTCTATAGAAATGTGAGTCTTGAACACCATATGCTGGATACTCCGTAGAGACGCTCAAGAGGACAAGTGAGTTGTTTTTGACACAGTTTAGTTTAGTTTAGTCGACGGATCAACATCACGGCACACGGGTGTAACCCATAAGTGCTCCGTTCTACTCTTAACTCCAGCCTGACTCCGGATATTCTCAGCTTAGTGAACGAACTCCGTAGCACCGGCTAGGATCCTGAAATACTTTGGGTAGATTTTTAACTCGAAATTTTGCCCGGGCAGCGCCGTTAGACTACACTTTATTCGATTTCCAACTGCCAAGGGGTTTTTTTTACGTGCGCAAAAATACACACGGGCGTCCGATCTCACTACCCAGAGACCTGGAATTTTTTTTTATTACTGAAAGTCCACGTGAAAAATTCCCGGTCCTCACCGGGACTTGAACTCGGGACATCCAGCACTAGAGGCGGACACCATACCCCGAGACCGCTCAGCCCCCTGTTTTTGACACAGATCCATCCCACACATTTATGTAGAATGGCTGAGTGAATTTGCTTCTTTTCCGTGACAACATAACGGATATGAGTCATTGACTAATTTATAATCGCTAAAGAGGAACCTCTGGGCTTTAGCAATAACTGCTATAGGAATGTTCTTAGAATATCACGGACAAAGAAGAAGAAAATTACTGATATTCTGCTATGTAAAAAGAGTAGAGAAAACTGTCACACCAGCAGCATCATGTATGAGAAACTGAAATACGTTGGTTATGTTAAGCATGTCAGTGGCTTGAAAGAACATTGATGGCAGCCATGGTTCCTAGAAGAACAGACAGTGATCAATCAGCGGGGAGATGGATGCGGGACATTGCAGGATCTTTGTGCATGAGGGTGCATGAGGCTGACATTGATGACACGTCTGTGATGAACAAAGATCTGCTACATCATGATGACCGGACTGTAATTACAAAGGATCTGCTACACCATGATCACAGGACCGTGATAACAAAGAATCTGCCACATCATGATCACAGGACCGTGACAACAAAGAATCTGCCACATCATGATCACAGGACAGTGATGACAAAGAATCTGCCACATCATGATCACAGGACCATGATGACAAAGAATCTGCCACATCATGATGACAGGACCGTGATGACAAAGAATCTGCCACATCATGATGACAGGATTGTGACAACAAAAGATCTGCTACATCATGATGACAGGGTTGTGACAACAAAGGATCTGACACATCATGATGACAGGACCATGGCGATAAAGGATCTGCTACATCACAAAATATTCCCACTTTTCTGTTGTCGGTTTTGCTTGGTATTGTAATATGTCCTCCGAACAATACCGGTTTTCAAATACGAGACTAATTTCTCTATATAGTTCTTCCGTTTATTTGTCTCATCAATGTAATTTGTTTTTATCTTAAGGTTATTTTTGGTGAGTCATCATGTAACACTCCCAAAGCCACAACATTTGCCTTATTTTCTGTCCACAATATTGTCGACATTCATTTCAAATATTTATTTCCAGTAAAGATGTAACAAGGGGGCTTTCTGTTTGCATTAAACGGTTCCAGCCTTTGCTATGCAAACAGGTTGATTGCCTGGTAAATCTGAGACTTCCGTTAGGATAACATACTCCACATTCGAACAATATCAGTGACACTGCACTTTGTATATCAGCCAAAGTATGATTCATTTATTAATATATTAACTTTATGTAATATATAACTGCAGTATGCACCTGCTGAGATGCATTGAAATATGCTAGGCAAGAAATTATAAACAATGTATTGCTTCTGGCGTCTTTATTTAAATTCACTAAAAGAATACATTGATTTGAACATGGAAGCATATCAAATTTGATACCGTTAAATCTTTCTGATGAACACCCCAGAGTAAGACAGCAAGACAGCACACATTACGTGGAACAGACACCTCCAGGTTGCCAGCGACTGTACAGAGGCAGCAGCCGACCTGATGGAGCAGCCAGAGCTCCCTCAGTGCCAGTGATTCCACAATCATGAACGTGCTCTTGGAGTCAGTTTAGTCGGAAACTAAACAGAGATCAGTGCAGGAGGAGCTGTTGATGCATCCCTCATACCTGATTAGTGTGGAAAACCTTCTAGCTAGGACCCTAGAGCATCATGATTTATCTCTACACAGTTATTTTCTGTGGAGGAGAGCGACATGAAGGGACTATCAATAAACATTAGCAGAACTGAATGCATTGAGGTTTTCATGAAAGCATACCCACTAATTTGCCTTATGCATAATAGAGATGTAAAAAGGTCAAACAGGGCAATCGTTTTCAATACCCAGCTACATAGTGACATCTAATGGAAAGTGTGACAACAATTGACACGTAAAATGATGTTGTTTATTGAAATGAACAACGTCATGCAAAATATAAATATCACAAGTACCCAAATCCGAATACTGAAAAGTTGCATGTGGGTGATTCTTGTGTATAACTGAGATAGGAATGTGGGTGATTCTTGTGTATAACTGAGATAGGAATGTCGGTGATTCTTGTGTATAACTGAGATAGGAATGTGGGTGATTCTTGTGTATAACTGAGATAGGAATGTGGGTGATTCTTGTGTATAACTGAGATAGGAATGTCGGTGATTCTTGTGTATAACTGAGATAGGAATGTGGGTGGTTCTTGTGTATAACTGAGATAGGAATGTGGGTTATTCTTGTGTATAACTGAGATAGGAATCAGTGGCGTCACTAGGGGGGTGCGGGGGGTGCGGGCCTCACCGGTGGCACCATCAAGGGGTGACACCAAAATAAAAAAATTGAAAATTTGACAAAGCAGACATAGCTCTGTCTAGTCGGGTTTCATAACCGTTCATTGTTACTTTTAGAAATTTTAATGTTAAATAACAAAAATTTAACTTTGTTCGAGTTTGTCGAAGTTCTTTATTTATGTTTTACCTGAAGTATTGAAGTTATATTGTTCAATTTGTTTTCTTTCTTATGTCCTTATTAACTTTTTGACTTATTTTACAAACATTACTATATGCGATTATATATGGTACAGGAACACTCGGAAGAAGACCATGGTGAAAGTCTAGAGGGGTGACACCAAGAGTTTACCGCACTGGGTGACACCAACCCCAGTGACGCCACTGATAGGAATGTGGGTGATTCTTGTGTATAACTGAGATAGGAATGTGGGTGATTCTTGTGTATAACTGAGATAGGAATGTGGGTGATTCTTGTGTATAACTGAGATAGGAATGTGGGTGATTCTTGTGTATAACTGAGATAGGAATGTGGGTGATTCTTGTGTATAACTGAGATAGGAATGTGGGTGATTCTTGTGTATAACTGAGATAGGAATGTGGGTGATTCTTGTGTATAACTGATATAGGAATGTGGGTAATTCTTGTGTATAACTGAGATAGGAATGTGGGTGATTCTTGTGTATAACTGACATAGGAATGTGGGGGAGTCTTGTGTATAACTGAGATAGGAATGTGGGGGATTATTGTGTATAACTGAGATAGGAATGTGGGTGATTCTTGTGTATAACTGAGATAGGAATGTGGGTGATTCTTGTGTATAACTGAGATAGGAATGTGGGTGATTCTTGTGTATAACTGAGATAGGAATGTGGGTGATTCTTGTGTATAACTGATATAGGAATGTGGGAGATTCTTGTGTATAACTGAGATAGGAATGTGGGTGATTCTTGTGTATAACTGAGATAGGAATGTGGGTGATTCTTGTGTATAACTAAGATAGGAATGTGGGTGATTCTTGTGTATAACTGAGATAGGAATGTGGGTGATTCTTGTGTATAACTGAGATAGGAATGTGGGTGATTCTTGTGTATAACTGAGGTAGGAATGTGGGTGATTCTTGTGTATAACTGAGATAGGAATGTGGGTGATTCTTGTGTATAACTGAGATAGGAATGTGGGTGATTCTTGTGTATAACTGAGATAGGAATGTGGGTGATTCTTGTGTATAACTGAGATAGGAATGTGGGTGATTCTTGTGTATAACTGAGATAGGAATGTGGGTGATTCTTGTGTATAACTGAGATAGGAATGTGGGTGATTCTTGTGTATAGCTGAGATAGGAATGTGGTTGACTCTTGTATATAACTGAGATAGGAATGTGGGTGACTCTTGTGTATAACTGAGATAGGAATGTGAGTGATTCTTGTGTATAACTGAGATAGGAATGTGGGTGATTCTTGTGTATAACTGAGATAGGAATGCTGGACAGTGAGCAGTGAAATTAGAAAGATGGCTGTTGGGATGTGGTAGTTTAGACACAGAAACCACAAGCAATGTGTTGCACGATTTATTCCCGGCCATATTTCGCTACATCTGGTCAGGTGCATACTGTAGTCATATATAATCTGAAGTGAATACATGGATAATACTGAAGCTGAAACAATTAAAACACACAGTCACAGCGATTGTTCGAATGGGGAGCATCTGTTATTCCCAGAATAATTTCATACTTACCACGAACTCTTGTGTAGTTAAATTCACTAAGGGAATACATGTCTGTGAATGTTCAGTATGTCGTGTGCAGAGAAGGAAACACGCAGGGCGTTGAGACGTGCAGGTGTTACAAGAGCATTGTTCAAAATATGAAGTAACATGCAAATGACATTTGTAAGCACATGCAAATGACATTTGTAAGCATATACGCAGGAGAGAAGGGAAAGAAACGTGAGCCTTATGTGGGTAAACACTAGACAAGAGAGGAGGGGACAGTCTCAGCCATGTCATGTATCGCCGCTCAATCTATTGCCATCTCCCGTAGCTCCATTCCTATGCTACCAAAATCATTCATATGTTTCTCCAATTCTCCTTCCCAAACCTCCCTCTATTCAGCATGCCATGTAGTTTCATCTCCTGCACACTACTTAAATAATTGTGATATTCCATCTCTTGAAGTTAGGTTGCATACAACCCCAGCAGTCATCACCTGTTTGTGATAGTCTATGCAGTTTTACACTTAGCAGTTTGACTTTGCTTTTTGAACTGCTGACGATGCTACCATAGTGTAAATCAAAGCAAACATATCTGCTCCCAAACCTTCTGCAGCGACTTCGAAGCCGGAATATCCGGATTGTGAAACTGCGTTCACTGTGCCAAAGCCACAGACGTCGACTGACTCAGTAAAATTCAGATACAAATTGTATGCTCGTAGGTTTTGTAGGAGATGTTGAGTAATCCTCAGACAGATGTTGATTGTCTTATGTCTGTCTTCTTTCAGCAAGCCTATTTTAAACAAGGATTGCTTCGCCCAAATTAGCATATATTAAATATATTGTGTTTTGTGTATTTTTGTTTATAATTTGGAAGTTACCGTTCCGAAAATATAATAGAGCAATGCTACGATTATAAAACAATGTATCATTGTTAAACGAAAAAAATTTTTTTTTTTGAATATCCTTTACAGGGCATCGCTGTCAACACCAGCATCTTTCAGCTGTATGTTGATTTCTTGGCAAGATTACGCTCAGTAGTATGCTATTGCTTTCTGAGCGGCCGGCTCACATACCCCGTAAGTTACCGGTGCGATTCGAACCACTGCTGATTCTCACCGTCATCACGTCACCGACGAGAGTATACGAGATTACGGAGAAAAGTCATAACCTCTAAGCCACGAAGCCGGCATTTTACGTAGCTTAAATGTAACGAAGTGTAAAAGAGTATCGAGTTCTCAAGAGTTGAGTTAACAATTTAAATATTGCATTCATGACAAAAAGGCTGCAGACATTGTGCACAGTAGATATCGTTGAAGCAGTAAAACAAAAACCATTATAAATTTAAAAAAACAAAACATGCGTTGAAGCTTTTATAAAACATTATAAATTATATAAACCCACTTCTGTATACTCAGTTTTAAATAAAAGCAGGGAATATAAGTTTATGAATAAAAGTAAACATAAAATAAAAGCAAATACACAGAAAGAGGGAAAACATGCAGACAGACAGAGTAAAGCCAAACAAACAGAGGAGATAAAGATTATCCTTGCTCACGTGACCCCAGTTCCAGACAGTGAAGTCTGTGAGCACAGTTTTCCCACGTGATTCGCGTTGAGTCGGGAAGAAAACAAAAAACAAATTCGAGAGGTCAGAATGATGTTCAAGTGGTCACAAAACGGCACACTAGCAACTAGTTAACAACCACGGCACTTTGTTGTTCTAGATGTTTCCAGGTCTGTGGGGGTTGAATGACAGTGTGCACGACACCCTCCGCACTCTCGATTTACAGTCGGAATTAAAGTCTTGGCTAATGGTCCCTGGCTTTGCGGGTCGTGAGAAAGCTGGAAGGTGAGTCAATAAGTACAGCGGAGTCTGAACAGACGCAAGTTAATGAGTACTTTATATGGGCGTGTATGTATGTGCAACCAGCTTGGTGGCTACAGGGATATGGCGCAATACGTAATCCGGCATACCGCTTTTTGAACACAGCTGCGGGGATTTGGCAGCAAACCGCATTACGTTGGTTTTCATACAATGGTCGTTCAAAAATCAATGGCAAACTACTGAATGTAAACTTGCTAAGAAATAACAAACAGCCAAAAATGTTGGGGTTGACTGCGGTGTCCTGTAGAGGATAGGCAACTAACTGTTTTGTATGTATGTGCAAAGATATGCAACTACAATAACAGTGTACGGTATACATGGGAGTATGTGTATATTTGACGGATCTGATAATAATAAAGAACACATATTGGCAGCAGACAGCAGCCATACGTTTAAACAGCCTTGTGGGGACATGTCATTGTGTAAAGAAGGGGGTCAGACAAGGTTGTGTAGTGTCTCCTGATTTGTTCTCACTGTACAGTGTCTATGTAATGATGATTATGGTATTTAATGAAAGTTACTAAGCACTGCATATATATCCATTGGCACCTTTCCGTCTTGATAGACGATAGTTTGGTACATTGTGCTTCAAAAAGGCTTAATAACTACGATCCATGGCGGTGGCGAGTGTGGCTGGTAAGGCCAATTCTTGCTGCAAATGTTTGCCCACAGTAGGTGCATGTGAAAACATGGTCATTTCCACCATTTTTCACCATCTTACGTCTCTCACGCTCTGTGTGTGCTTTATCTGCAATCATTTTCTCCTTTGTCTTTATTTCATTTCTGATAGTTGCCCTCCATGCAACACGTTCAGCGGCGACGTGCTCCCATTGTGCATTATCAATGCCTGTATCAATCATATCCCGCTTACACACATCTTTGTATCGTAGTAGAGGCCGACCCTGAGATCTCCTATCCGTCTGTAATTCACCAAAAAAGATGTCCTTTGGTATTCTACCATCATCCATCCTCCTAACGTGTCCTATCCATCTAAGTCTACGAAGACTGAGCATGGAATACACCGTCACACAACCTGATCTTTCCAATACTTCAGTATTTGTGATTTTGTCTTGCCACTTAATACCAAGTATTTTTCGCAGACACCGCATATGAAAGCTGTTTAAACGTTTCTCTTGGCGTGAGTAAGTTGTCCAGGTTTCACTGCCATAAAGAAGAGTACTAAGGACACAGGCTTGGTAGACGAGGACTTTTGTTTTGGCAGTAAGCTTCCTGTTCTCCCAGACTCTTTTTGCTAACATGTTCATTGTTGTTGCTGCCTTGCCAATCCTGATGTTGATTTCCTGATCGAGGGATAATGCATATATATATATATATATATATATATATATATATATATATATATATATATATATATATATATATATATATATATATATATATATGTATATAGTGTGTGTGTGTGTGTGTGTGTGTGTGTGTGTGTGTGTGTGTGTGAGTGTGTGTGTGAAATACTGACAATTAATAGACAAGCTGATAAACATCTAAGGGCTTTGGAAATGAGGTTTTTGATAAAAATGCAAAGAACACATGACAAACGTATATTGCTTGGAAAAATTAGACGTAGACAGTCCAGATTCTTTGGAGAAGAAATGGACTTGAAAATGTAGTGACAACTAGCAAGCTTGATGGGAAGAGTGCAAGAGGAAGTCAAAGAGATAAATACCGTCTTGGTTTGGCAGAATGGCATGGTGGGGACAAGAACACAGTCCTGATTGGAGATTCTGGTGACGGTGTGGGAAGGCGAACCGTAACCATCCACGCCTTTCGGCATTGCACTTGATGATGATGATACATCATATGATATATTTTTATGATAATAAAAAACAACATCATGTTTTGTTTTGATTAGACGCTGAAGTAGAATTGTAACAACCTGTCGGTCCACAGTTGGTTCAAATAAATGTTTTTTGTACTTTTCTCTTCTCTCTCTGAGGCCTAGTACCTCACGATGGATGAGAATCCCTCCAGCATCTCACGCCAAACCTCCCAATCCGTTGCTGTCACCTGGAGCTCCTTGCATGCACTGCTCATATTATTCCTCTTCGTCTATAATTCACTTATGCGTGTAGCTTTCGTATACCTGTATTTATTTGCCTTGTCTATTTCAAATGAATAATTTGCAAGTTTTATTATTATCCATTTTCGTATCCTTTTAAATATCTGCCCCCCCCCCCCCCCCTTTCCCCGCTTAAAAAAAATTACTATTTAGCAGAAATATTGTTCACCAAATGAACATGTGTATATTTCAGCTTGAAGGATTTATTTAGTTATTTTACTTTATTTTGTGTGAAGTCAGCTGTATTTACCTAACGAGATGCAGCGAAATATGTCAGGCAATAAATCGTGCAATCTATTGTTTGTGTCTTCGTTATTCAAATTCGCCAAATGTATGCTTTTGAGATTATTGGAAGCAATGAATTTCTGTGTCTCAAAATAGTTATATTTAATAATTTATAAATTCACATAAATAAATAACGATTTGCTTTGTCAATAAATCTTACAGTGCATACGTATTTCTTGCGTTAATTTAATAAATACAAATGTTAAAAGCCTTCTTCTCTCAATAAGCAAATTATTGGCTTTATAAGAGAAATAACTTTATCTTTAAGAAATGTTTGATTGTTCTGGTACTTATCTCCCTTAATTTGGCGAATTCTATTTTAGGAATGCTCATTTACAATTCAAATGTATATGTTTTCCTGCTATGATTATAGCTAACATGTAGATAGTATAATTGCGTTATATATACAAGTACTTTATTACTGGGTATTTAGTATTGTTCGTGGGCATTATTCTTTGCACTGTACATGAGAGGCGTCAACAAACAAGATCAACTGTCACACACACGCACGCACACACGCACGCACGCACGCACGCACACACACACACACACACACACACACACACACATATATATATGTATATATATATATATATATATATATATATATATATATATATATATATATATATATATATATATGAGTGTTTATACTATAATTATGAATGGACATACATCAATATTTCATGTGCATAACGCAGGAGTATAACAAGCACATATAAAACTTGTCAAGCCAATCGTTTATTCATATACTCCACTACTTCACTTTATTCATCTCAAACGCGTTTGCTGTAAATTAAAACAAAGCTGACAAAATTAGAAATACGATTACTATCAATGTATAGAAACATGACATTATTTGGCCTCTATGTGAAAGTTCTAGACACGTACAATATAGTGTTTATTATTTAGCCTCTACGTGAAAGTTCTAGACATGTACAATATAGTGTTTATTGTTTAGCCTCTATGTGAAAGTTCTAGACAGGTACTATATAGTGTTTATTGTTTAGCCTCTATGTGAAAGTTCCAGACAGGTACTATATAGTGTTTATTGTTTAGCCTCTATGTGAAAGTTCCAGACAGGTACTATATAGTGTTTATTGTTTAGCCTCTATGTGAAAGTTCTAGACAGGTACTATATAGTGTTTATTGTTTAGCCTCTATGTGAAAGTTCCAGACAGGTACTATATAGTGTTTATTGTTTAGCCTCTATGTGAAAGTTCCAGACAGGTACTATATAGTGTTTATTGTTTAGCCTCTATGTTAAAGTTCTAGACAGGTACCATATGGTGTTTATTGTTTAGCCTCTATGTGAAAGTTCTAGACAGGTACTATATAGTGTTTATTGTTTAGCCTCTATGTGAAAGTTCCAGGCATGTACAATATAGTGTTTATTGTTTAGCCTCTATGTTAAAGTTCTAGACAGGTACCATATGGTGTTTATTGTTTAGCCTCTATGTGAAAGTTCTAGACAGGTACTATATAGTTTTTATTGTTTAGCCTTTATGTGAAAGTTCTAGACATGCACAATATAGTGTTTATTGTTTAGGCTCTATGTGAAAGTTCTAGACATGCACAATATAGTGTTTATTGTTTAGACTCTATGTGAAAGTTCTAGACATGCACAATATAGTGTTTATTGTTTAGGCTCCATGTGAAAGTTCTAGACAGATACTATATAGTGTTTATTATTTAGCATTTCTGTGAAAGTTTTAGACATGTACTGTATAGTGTTTATTGTCTAGACTCTGTGTGAAAGTTCTAGAAAAACAATCTCTGTTGTCTCCTGTCTAACCTCTGTAATAAAATCGTAAACATATATAATCTATTGTATATCGCCAGGCCCTTGTGAGAAAGCTGTAGACATGCATTATCTGTTTTATAACTCCTATGATAAAGTTGTAGACAGACACCGTATACTGACCAATGTCTAGCACCCATAATAAAGTTCTTCACATTTACTCTAGAGTGTCTATTGTCAAGCCCTTAAAATAAAGTCCTATGCTGACTATATATATATATATATATATATATATATATATATATATATATATATATATATATATATATATATATATATATATATATATATATATATATAATATAGACTAGACTAGACATATAGACTATAATAGACTAGACATATTTTCTAGTGTCTAGACCCTGCAAGAAAGTTGCAGACATACACTATATTTTGCCTGTAGTCTAGCCCCTGCGAGAAATTTGCAGACATACACTATATTTTGCCTGTAGTCTAGCCCATGTGAAAATGATTTACACAGACATTATCTATTGCTTGAGTAGTCTCCGTGTAAGATTATTCCTTTCTAAGTGCACACTTACAGTTAATCAAAGAAGTGGGGGAAATCCTAAGCTTGAGTCTTAAGGCCAGATGTTTGTATTGCCTTGATTGGGTTGCATCTATTTTTGTTTAGAGTACCCTTAATCTTGTATGTCCACTGCTTTCTTAGTCTTCCCCTGGCTTACTATCCAGAACTGTTTTGATTGTATGCTCCTGTAGGTAGTTGACAATATAAGCATATATACTCCAATTTATATGTCTGTTATTTCTACCTCTTGCATTTTCATGCCCAATGTGTTAAGTTTCCTTGGATGCATAATGCGGTATCTTTACCTTGTGTTCTCAGCCTTTAGCAACTGTTCAAGTTGCTAGGCTAAGTTTGGATTAAAATATCGATCTATTAATTACTTTATGCAGCCGATACATTGTCTTTGTCTTCTTTTTAAATTTTTTTTTTTCAAATAAAGAAGCCCGTAAAGTTCTTTACCGGAATTACAACGTTTTTGCACCTCTAACCGTAGCGCTCTTCATTTCTCCTGTTGTTGTTGTCTTCCCCTGGTGTCGTTTGGCTTCGTGGGGAGGGGTTGTTGAAGTTCCAACGCTTGTGACTAGCACCTTACCCAATATTTCCTCCATGATTCAAGAGCAGTATGTTTCTAGTTAGTTAGTTGCGTGTCCTATACAGACGTAGCAGTCAACCCCAGCATTGCTTAGCTGTTTGTGATTTCTTGGCAAGTTTACGTTCAGTAGTTTGTTATTGATTTCTAAACGACTGGCACTCACACCATTGTATTTTTCTAGGGTCAAGTAAAGCCCCTACCGGTTTATTTTTCTAGGGTCAAGTAAAGCCCCTACCGGTTTGCTAGACCTGTAATAGGTTTACTTACCTACTTAACCCTTTTATACTCTGAATTGTTCATTCTCTGATTACACTGCAGCAGACATTCAGCGTTATACTTTCTTCTTGTTCAAAGACTTCTTGATCATTATACCTTGGATGTGCTTGTTATATGCTATCTTTGACCATCAGTATTACAACTTGGTCAGACATCTAAATCTTGTCACATTAAGGACATTAATGTATCACACGTTTAGCTATTCTTGAAATAACTTTATTGTCGTCTGTTAGAACAAAACCATACTAGGGGTAGGTAATTATTCTCAATAATTGTCCCTATAATCAGGTCTCACCAGCATGGCCTTTAAACCCCCGTCAATATAATGGACACTACAAATCTAGATAATGATTAGTAAACTATCATACCTGGTAGAAGTAATGAAGATATCTGACCAAACAAATATGCAAACTCATTAAACATTGTGAATATGTGGGTATAATGATGAGTAAACGAGAATGTAACAGCATTAAACATTGGGAAAATTGCGTATCGTGACTACCTAGGCAGACACAGTAAAAATTGGTTAGGCTGATAACAAAACAATTATTTAAACTCATTAAGCATTGTGATGGTATGGGTATCTAGATGACTTATCTCTATGTAAACTCAAGAAACATTATAAGGATTGGGCATCGTGACGTCTAAACAAGTTTATAAACTCATTTTGTATGATGAATATATAAGTATCCCGAGGACTGAACAGTATGTTAACTCAAAAAGCATTGTGAAGATAGGATTTCGTGATAAAGACTGGATTTCCTGATAACTAAACAAGTGTGTAAACGCATTCAGCATTATGAAGATGGGATATGATAATGACCTAGCGGGTATGTACACTCAACAAGCACAGTGACGACGGGGTATCGTGGTAACCTAGTGGGTATGTACACCCAACAAGCACAGTGACCACTAGGTATACTGATAACGTATAAGTATATAAATTCCAACCAACACTGTCGGGGTGGGTATCGAAGACTAACTAACGAAGTCTATGATACCCAATAAAAAAACCCGGTTTTACTGCCACCCTTAAGGGAAGCAAAGAATTGTAACACTGTGTAATCAGTCAACTGGACTTCCGGATGTAACACTGCGTAACCAGTCAACTAGACTTCCAGGTGGTCTCTGCATGAAGTGGGTACTAGGAACTGTTGTGGGAAACAAACTCGACCGTTGTAATATTGATCACATCAGTAATCGAGTACCGATTGGTCGATACAAATTTGGAACTATGTACTCAAGGCGCCCCAAGGAGTACAAATGATGGTTTAGTGTTTATTTGATTTATATTTGTTTACTTTGCAAGATAAATTATACACCTATGATTGCAACGTTACACTGAACTTATGAAACGACACATTCATCTATTACAGTTTCTTACAGGACAAACTGATCTATATCATCATTTGTGTCGGGTTAGTTGGCTGGATCATTGCGTGTGAGACAATAGCACAACGAAGACAAGTCAGTCACAACCTTGCACAATTTACTAAATTCCATGTAAACAAATATGGCGTCAATCAGCTTTACTCTTGCAAAAACTATCCTGGAACATCAAGAACCTAAAATTATCTACTGTCTTTATTAGAGTCGTGAAGATAGAGGTCAGAGTGCCAGTGAGGAAAAAGAAGAACTATAGGATTTTACCACCCAGCATGGGCGTCACGATATGCTCACTGTCACTATTCACAAACATACCCAATTAAAAACCTATGAAAAATTTAATTCAAGAACAAACTATTCATCTCTATAATATCCAGTAAACAACATGAAAACTGGGTCCTAGGAAAAACACGGAAAATATGTAATATCCAGTACAACTGGCGAAGACTGGATGTTCAAAAGTCTTAGGCAAGTGTGTAATACCCAGTTCTGATAGACAAGAGCTGACAAATTCCCCCAGCGGCTGCCACGATAGAACCGATTAGAGCTAGGAACGAGGAATAGTCGACCTCAAGCCTGTCATCGGTGTCCTTGGCCTTCCCGATGTAGACGGCACAGCCAATTATAGCAAGGGCGGCTGTAAGAGAGAAGCATATACATCAGTTACACACACTTAAAGTCACATGTTTATGTAGGAGACAAGCACATACATCGGTTACACACACTTAAAGTCACATGTTTATGTAGGAGACAAGCACATACATCATTTACATACACTTAAAGTCACCTGTTTATGTAGGAGACAAGCACATACATCGGTTACACACACTTAAAGTCACCTGTTTATGTAGGAGACAAGCACATACATCGGTTACACACACTTAAACTCACCTGTTTATGTAGGAGACAAGCACATACATCGGTTACACACACTTAAAGTCACCTGTTTATGTAGGAGACAAGCACATACATCGGTTACACACACTTAAAGTCGCATGTTTATGTAGGAGACAAGCACATACATCGGTTACACACACTTAAAGTCACCTGTTTATGTAGGAGACAAGCACATACATCGATTACACACACTTAAAGTCACCTGTTTATGTAGGAGACAAGCACATACATCGGTTACACACACTTAAAGTCACCTGTTTATGTAGGAGACAAGCACATACATCGGTTACACACACTTAAAGTCACCTGTTTATGTAGGAGACAAGCACATACATCGGTTACACACACTTAAAGTCACCTGTTTATGTAGGAGACAAGCACATACATCGGTTACACACACTTAAAGTCACCTGTTTATGTAGGAGACAAGCACATACATCGGTTACACACACTTAAAGTCGCATGTTTATGTAGGAGACAAGCACATACATCGGTTACACACACTTAAAGTCGCATGTTTATGTAGGAGACAAGCACATACATCGGTTACACACACTTAAAGTCACCTGTTTATGTAGGAGACAAGCACATACATCGATTACACACACTTAAAGTCACCTGTTTATGTAGGAGACAAGCACCTACATCGGTTACACACACTTAAAGTCACCTGTTTATGTAGGAGACAAGCACATACATCGATTACACACACTTAAAGTCACCTGTTTATGTAGGAGACAAGCACATACATCGGTTACACACACTTAAAGTCACCTGTTTATGTAGGAGACAAGCACATACATCGGTTACACACACTTAAAGTCACCTGTTTATGTAGGAGACAAGCACATACATCGGTTACACAGACTTAAAGTCGCATGTCTATGTAGGAGACAAGCACATACATCGGTTACACACACTTAAAGTCGCCTGTTTATGTAGGAGACAAGCACATACATCGGTTACATACACTTAAAGTCGCATGTTTATGTAGGAGACAAGCACATACATCGGTTACACACACTTAAAGTCGCCTGTTTATGTTGGTGATTATATAATGGTGGTCACATAGCGGGCATCACCGGTGGGATGTGACCTGTTAGGACTTCGCATATTCTAGGCCAGACTATTTGAGGTGTGAGTGGCTAGGGCACCTCCTCACCGCTTGTTCTTCTCAGATGATTCCCACAAAGTGTTGACGCATGTCTGCATCTGTGTTTGTGAGACTGGATGGGCCCTAGAGCTGAAGAGGTTGTACACTTAATCCTGCCTCAGCTAGGGCTTGAATCCTGATGAAAGTCCCATCAAGCACCCTAACCACTGCGCTACCACGTCTCCTATTAAGGTGCCTTCTTCTTATAGTCCACGCCCTATGGTTTTGGTGATCATGTCTGTCAACATCATTGTGTCTCTTTTGCTGCCAATCATTTCTGATACCGATGTTCCTCCATACCCCTTCCCCCCCCTTTCCAGCTTTCATTTTGTGTATACTCCAGCTTTCCCCTTCTCATACATGTCCAAAGAGTGTGAACTTCATTTTTCTAATGCTGTTTGTTAGTTAACTTCTTTCAAAATGTCATCATTGTCTTTCTATCCAGCCGCGGTGTTTTTTTTTTTAAAATTCTTCTATAACACCAAATCTTCGCAGCTTCTACGTAATTCCTAACTTATCTGCTAATTATCAATGATTCGCACGCGTACATCAGGAATGCTGAATATGGCTCTTAATAACTCTTTTCCTCACTTCTAAATTGAATATTCTTCATCTTATAAAATGCTGCCTTTAAGTGTACAATAATGGGAGAATTAGGTGTACACAGTAGGATCATTAGGTCTATATACATGGCAATATAGCAGGGGAATTACGAGTATATAGTGGGAGAATTACGTGTGTATAGTGGGAGAATTATGTGTATATAGTGGGAGAATTATGTGTATATATTTTTTCCGCGTTTCCATGCTGTTTCAGGATATTGCGGTCAACACCAGCATCTTTCAGCTATATGTTGATTCCTAGGCTAGATTACGCTCATCAGCACGCCACGAATTTCTGAGCGACCGGCTCCATACTCTCATAAGTCACTGGCGCGACTCGAACCGATTCCAATTCTCGTGCGCTCACGTCAACCACGAGAGTATTCGGGGTTACGGAGAAAGCTGCTAACACCTCGGCCAGGGAGCGCGGCAATTATATGTACATAGTGGGAGAATTATTGTGTTTAGCGGGAGAATTATGTGTATATAGCAGGAGAATTATGTGTATATAGTGGGAGAATTATGTGTATACAGCGGGAGAATTATGTGTATATAGTGGGAGAATTATGTGTATACAGCGGGAGAATTATGTATATATAGTGGGAGAATTATGTTTATATAGGAGGAGAATTATGTGTATATAGTGGGAGAATTAGGTGGGCATAGTGGGAGAATTACTTGTATATAGTGAGAGATTTATGTGTAATAGTGGGATAATTACGTGCATATAGAGGGAAATTATGTGTATATAGTGGGAGAATTATGTGTACGTAGTGAGAGAATTAGGTGTAATAGTGGGAGAATTACGTGCATATAGAGGTAGAATTATGTGTATATAGTGGGATAATTATGTGTACATAGTGGGAGACTTAGTTGTACACAGTGGGAGAATTATGTCTACATAGTGGAAGAAATATGTGTGCATAGTGAGATAATTATATGTACATAGTGGGAGAATTATGTGTGCATAGTAGGAAAATTAGGTGTACATAGTGGGAGAATTATGTGTATATAGTGTGAGAAATAGGTGTACATAGTGGGAGAATTACTTCTATATAGTGGGAGAATTATGCGTACACTTTGGGAGAAATACGTGTATATAGAGGGAGAATTATGTATATATAGTGGGATAATTATGTGTACATAGTGGGAGAATTATGTGCATATAGTGGAAGAATTACGTGTATATAGTGGGAGAATTAGGTATACATAGTTGGAGAATTATGTGTTTATAGTGGGAGAATTATATGTAGATAATGGAGATTTATGTGTACACACTGGGAAAATTAGGCGTACATAGTGGAGAATTATGTGTACATAGTGGGAGAATGAGGTCAATGTAGTATGAGAACTTGATGTACATATTAGGAGAAGTAAGTCTAAATTGTAGGATAATTAGGAGTATATAGTGGAAGAATTAGGTGTACATAGTGGGAGAATATTTGTACATAGTGGGAGAATTAGGTGTATATAGTGGGAGAATTATATATAAACAGTGGGAGAATTAGGTGTACATAGTGGGAGAATTATGTGTATATAGTGGGAGAAATAGGTGTACATAGTGGGAGAATTACTTCTATATAGTGGGAGAATTATGCGTACACTTTGGGAGAAATACGTGTATATAGAGGGAGAATTATGTATATATAGTGGGATAATTATGTGTACATAGTGGGAGAATTATGTGCATATAGTGGAAGAATTACGTGTATATAGTGGGAGAATTAGGTATACATAGTTGGAGAATTATGTGTTTATAGTGGGAGAATTATATGTAGATAATGGAGATTTATGTGTACACACTGGGAAAATTAGGCGTACATAGTGGAGAATTATGTGTACATAGTGGGAGAATGAGGTCAATGTAGTATGAGAACTTGATGTACATATTAGGAGAAGTAAGTCTAAATTGTAGGATAATTAGGAGTATATAGTGGAAGAATTAGGTGTACATAGTGGGAGAATATTTGTACATAGTGGGAGAATTAGGTGTATATAGTGGGAGAATTATATATAAACAGTGGGAGAATTAGGTGTACATAGTGGGAGAAATATGTGTACATAGTGGAAGAATTATATCTATATAGTGGGAGAATTATAGTACACAGTGGGATAATTATGTGTTTATAGTGCAAGAATTATATGCACATAGTGGGAGAATTAGGTGTGCATAGTGGAATAATTATGTGTACATAGTGAGAGAATTATGTGTACATAGTGTGATAACTATGTGTACATAGTGGGAGATTTATGTGTACATATTGGGAGAATTGGGTGTCCATTGTGGGATTATTATGTGTGCATAGTGGGAGAATTAGGTGTACATAGTGGGAAAATTGTGTGCACATAGTGGAATAATTATGTGTACATAATGGGAGAATTAAGTGCACATAGTAGGATAATTGTGTGTGCATAGTGGGATAATTATGTGTACATCATGGGATAACCATGTGTAAAAATTGAGATAATTATCTGTACAACGTGGGTTAATTATGTGTACATAATAGGAGATTTATGTGTACATAGTGGTAGAATTGTATTTACATAGTGTGAGAATTAGGTGTACATAGTGGGACAATTATGTGTTCATACTGGGATAATTAGGTGTACATAGTAGGATAATTATGTGTACAATGGATAATTATGTGTATATAATGGGAGAATTATATGTACGTAGTGGGATATTTTGGTGTACATATTTGGATAATTATGTGTACGTAGTGGAAGAATTAGGTGACTATAGTAGGAGAATTAAGTGTACATTGTGGGATAATACGGTGTACATAGTGGGAGAATTTGGTGTACATAGTGGGAGAATTAGTTGTATATTGTGGGTGAACATATTGATAGAATTATATGTACATAGTGGGAGAATTAGGTCTCTCCCCCCCCCCCCTCTCTCTCTCTCTCTAAATTTATATATATATATATATATATATATATATATATATATATATATATATATGAGAATTAGGCGTACATAGTGGAAAAACTATGTGTACATAATGTGATAATTATGTATACTTAGTGGGAAAATTATTTGTACATAGTGGAATAATTATGTGTGCATATGGGAGAAATAGGTGTACATATTGGGAGAATTAGGTGTACATAGTTTGAGAGTTAGGTGTACATAGTGGTATAATTAGGTGTACATAGCGGGATAATTATGTGTACATAGTGGGAGAATTATGTGTACATATTGCGAAACTTATGTGTACATAGTGGGATAATTATGTGTGCATGTTAGAAGTAGGTGTACGTAGTGGAAAAATTCGGTGTACATAGTGGGATAATTATGTGTACATAGTTCGATAATTATGTGTACACAGTGTGAGAATTATGTGTACATATTGGGATAATTATATGTACATAGTGGGATAATTAGGTCTCTATATATATTGGAGTATTAGGCGTACATAATGGGAGAATTATGTGTACATAGTGTGATAAGTATGTGTATATATTGGGATAATTATGTGCACATAGTGGAAGAATTAAGTATCTGTATATATTGGAGAATTATGTGCACATAGCTGGATAATTATGTGTACATTGTGGGATATTTATGTGTACATAGTGGGAAAATTATGTGTACATAGTGGGGTATTTATGTTTGCATATTGGGAGAAATATGTATACATAGTGGGAGAGTTAGGTGTACATAGTGGGAGAATTAGGTGTACATAGTGGGAGAATTGTGTGTACATAGTGGGAGTATTAGGTGTACATAGTGGGATAATTAGGTGTACACATTAGGAGATTTAGGTGTACATAGTGGACGAATTAGGTATACTTAGTGGGATAATTATATGTACATAGTGGTAGAATTAGGTGTTCATAGTGGGAGAATTATGTGTACATATTCGGATAATTAGGTGTACATAGTGGGATACTTAGGTGTGCATAGTGGGATGATTAGGTGTACTTAGTGTGATAATTATGTGTACATAGTGAGATAATTATGTGTACATAGTGGGATAATTATGTGTACATAGTAGGAGAATTATGTGTACATCGTGGGAGAGCTGATTTTCTCCTGGCCTGTCAAGATAGTGGTCCTTGTTGAATTCCTAATAGCGACAGCATTCTTGTCCCTGCCAGCACGCTTTCCTAAGGCCTCATCCACATCACATGGGAAACGGTTTATTTTCATAATTCTTCCTAAAATTGTCTGGGGAAAAATGCGGAAGGCATGGGAACTGGGAGCCTCCTCTCATAATGCCGTGGTCAAGGAGGTGTGAAGAACTAACACACCATATACCAATTGTGGTCTCCAAGCATCCAAGCATACCTCTCTCTCTCTCTCTCTCTCTCTCTCTCTCTCACACACACACACACACACACACACGTGTGTGTGTGTGTGTGTGTGTGTACACAACTTTAGACAGTATGTATTCCTTTCTGTCATGGATGTTACTTCGACTGTGTCTATCATGTTTGCTACTTCAATTTCTTATCTGGCAAGCGGTTATTATTTCCATCCCAATTTAACTTAGTCAATTTAACGTAACAATTCATCATCATGAAGTGCTATGCCGACTGGCGTAGGTATTCATGACTCCTCACAGATCTCGGTCTTTGGTTTTCTAGATCAATTGTCTGCTTTAAACAATAATTAGTAAGTTTAAGCTACAGATTAGAAAACTGTACGAGTGTTGTTAGCGCCAGTGTTGAAAATATATTGAAGCTGTGTTAACGAAATTTGTACGATTTATTGCCTGGTATAATTCGCTGCATCTCGTCAGGTACATACTGCAGAAGTCACACAACATAGCGTAAAATAACTAGATACCTCTTTTAAGCTGAATTATACACATGTTTGCACAGTAATATCAATTGTTTACCATGGTAATTTTAAATGGACTATCATGTCTTTCTGTTTGCACAAAACTGGCCTATGTAGATTAATCATTATGGCTTCTGCAAACTTTAACAAACGACTATTTTGTGTATGAAAGAACAGGCGAAAAGCACTGTCTCTATCAATTACATGACCGGTTTCCAAGACATGACGTGCAATGGACGACGACAGAAGTTTATAATTGTGGTGTGTCAGCCTTCCCATGAAAACCAGATAGAAAAAACCCAGTCCAAGATGGCCAACCTCAAGCGAACACACAGTTCTGCGAATTATGTCACCAAAGAATTGAGCTTATATGGCCACTTGAAGTTCACTAAATTCTGCACAGAAACAGTGTACAAGGTGAAAATCGCAGTGAATGCTCGCCTCAACAAGTCACTGAGCACTGTAAAGATAACAACGTCAGTACTAGACAACCCAGAGAAGTATGTGAGGGACTTATCGTCCTACGTACTCAACAACATTGAAACTGATGCCCTTGCATATGGATTAAAATTATGCATAAAGCCCAAACACATCAACCGCATTGAGTCGCAGGCATAGTTTAAAATGTTGTTTGATCAAGTCTCTAAGTTATCACCTACTTCTGCTGAGTCGGTCGGGTGGCTGAAGGCCAAACTGGTAGATTTAGAACACCAGTATCGCACAACACCCTCTAAACAGACATGCCCGCTGACCAACGAACACCTTACTGCATTAAAAGTATTGAAGGTTAACAAAACCTTTGTATTACTAAAACCAGACAAAGGAAGTGGTGCAGTATTGATGGACATGTCAGACTAAAAGAGGAAAATGGAAGAGATATTATCGGATGAATCTAACTTCAGGTTAGATCAAATAGTAAACAAGTCGGGGGACCTGGAGGTAAAAATGAGAAAAGAGATCCAGTCACTTGTGAATGAGGGACTTATCAGTGAGGCCACTGGAATAATGATCACACCACGCGCCTCCCAAACTCCTCAAATATACAGTCTACCCAAGCTTCACAAGCCCGGAATCCCGCTAAGACCGACCCTGCCTATGGTTAACTCTGCACAACACCGAATGGCGAGATGGCTAGCCGGAAATTTTAAAGCTAGTACGACAGTCGTTTGATTCAAAATTACTCAGAGATAGATTCGAACTGGTGGAATTATTGGATACTATGGACATAAATAACAAACACATGGCATCCATGGATATAGCCTCCCTATTCACTAACGTTCCATTAGAGGAGACAGTGAAAATAATAAGGGAACGCATTAGAGACAAACAACTAAAACTAGGTATACCAACATCTATTCTGGAGAGGCTAATATTACTATGTACTGCCAATATAAAATTCAATTTTCTGAATAAGTCATACCACCAAATTGACGGAGTGGCCATGGGGAGTCCTCTTGGTCCTATTCTAGCGGACATCTTCATGGCACATTTAGAAGAAAAGAGATCCTCATAGCCTACATTAAAAACTTGGTCTTATACCGTCGTTATGTGGAAGATATATTATTACTTTGGATCCTCGCCGGTGCTATGGAGTTCGTGCACTGAGCTGAGATTCTTGGGACTCGGGCTTGAGTTAGGAGTAGAACGGAGCACTTATGGGCTACACCCGTGTGCCGTGATATTGATCCGTCGACTAAACTAAACAAAACATATTAATTATCACCACAGACGAGCTACAAGCAACATCGTTCCAGGCCATAATGAACATGGTGCATAAAGACATCTCTCTATCTATGGAATACGAACACAAAAAGCGTTGCTGTTCCTGGATATCCCAATGAGACGTAAAGCAGACGGCAAAATTCAAACATCGATGTACCGCAAAAAAACATGGACTGGCCAATACTTTAATTTTCATAGATTCGCACCTGTCCAGTGCAAACGGGGATTAGAGCGGACCCTGTTTGACCATGCTGTGAAGATATGCACACAGGACACACTGACAGAGGAAGTTGAAACTCTGAAGATTGTCTTACACCTGAATGGGTACTCCACAGGATTTATAAAGAGCCACTGCCAACAGCCTAAATCAAAACCAGAAGTAATTACAGCCCCTAAGCTCAAGGTATGTATTCAGCTAACCTTTCGAGGGGATGACGTAATACAGCGTCTACAGGATCGGCTCATTACAGCAGTCTGCTGTAACTCCAGTTATTAGGTACAGAACCACACCTATTCCCAACCCAGCAGTAAAAGAATCTACCCCTCTGTACGCCAAATCCAAGTGCATTTATCAATTCACATCGGCAGAACAGAGCGGCAATTACACAGCAGGGTTGTTGAACACATACCCAGCTGGATTGACAAGATACTACACACAGGTGATGGGATCATAGGAAGGCTGACACATAACAATTATAAAATTCCGGCATCGTCCATTGCACTGCATGTCTTGGACACCGGTCATGTAATTGATAGAGACAGTGCTTTCCGCGTGTTGCTTCAATCACAAAATAGTTGTTTGTTAAAGTTTGCAGAAGCTGTAATGATTAATCTACAGAGGCCAGTTTTGTGCAAACAGAAAGACATGACAGTCCATTTAAAATTACCATGGTAAACAATTGATGTTACTGTGCGAACATGTGTATATTTGAGCTTGAAAGAGGTATCTAGTTATTTTACTTTATGTTGTGTCACTTCTGGAGTGTGTACCTGATGAGATGCATCGAAATACGCCAGGCAATAATTCGTACAATCTATGGTTTGTGAGTTCTTTATTCAAATTCACTAAGGGAAAACATCGTTATGAAATAAATTAAATTGTGGAACTGTTATCTTAAAATGAATTCACATAAATATAATGCTGGTGGCACGCGATTGTTTTACGTGGGGTAAGTTGGTATAATTTAAGAAATCTTTCTAAGAAATAATTGTCTTGGTATCCTTCTGTTATACAATTCATTAAACAAAGCCAACATAAGACTACCTCCTACAAGCAGCAAAGCTCCACCAAAGGTCATGATTTTGGGACTGCCACTGCATCAAGCAAGTATTGCAATAGGAAGGCCCAGGACACTTAGGATGACTCCAATGGAACAGAACGTTTTAGCGACTGGCTTGTAAGCTGTGGACCACATTGACAAAGTGACAATATTTGTGATTTTATTGTACATGACAAATATGTATTTTCGTGTTACTTTATAACCACTAATGATTGTATAAAAATACAGATCTGGATCCAAGGGCAACACTGGTGATATTTTACAAGTCCAAAATCACACCAATGCTGGGTGGATATACTTTTTGTTTGTAGTTGTCAGTGTATACGGGATGGTCCCAAGGAAAGAATCATGTAAGAGGAGAAGGGGGTCCAATAATTCTAAATGTATTTCATTCGCCATTACGAATAGATGTAATTACACTCTGTACATAATAAAACTCTATTGTTATCTTTTTACATTTGACAAAGAAAATATGCACTAGTCTGCTATGTGCACCATTGCCTGTAAATGTTTTCATTGACTGATGATATATGTAGAAACCATGTTATTAAGTGGTGAACTGGCCTGGCAAAGAAGGTCGTTGGTTAGTTTTCGAACTCCATCGTTCGGATCAAAAATGCAATGATGTCACAAACTCCTGGGTATCGTCGCTGTATAAATACACAGAGTTCCTTATTAAAGAATTGAAGGAGAGAAATTTGAAGAGGAAGCGTATACGAGGAGGATAACGACACAGGTGGGTAGACAACATCAAGATATTGACTAGAAGAAATTTGTGAATGTATCATCGAAGACACTTACCAATGCATCGTTGAAGAGAGTTATGAATGCACATGTACACATATGCACGAAGATGCAGTACATAGCGAGTTGGGGACTAATTACAACTGACCGTTAATTTCTAAGATGACACTTTATTGAAATTAAACAAATGCAACAAGAGGGAGTCTCCGTGGCGAAGTAGTCAATCCGTCCGACTCGGGCTCCGAAGATTGTGGGTTCCATTCCGGGCCGCGTCCTTCGGTTCACGAATACATTTTTTCGGAGACTCCTGAGGGTCGTCGCTGGAGCTACTTAGCTCGTGCTCTGTGCGACGCTTTCCGCGCTGCGGAAAGAGACTGAGTCATATGGGATAAAAACCCAGTGCAATGATGTCGACCCTATCGACTTTTAAGCGACTGTTTTCTTTTTTAAATGCAACAAGAATGGGAGCAACAAGCGTATATAAAATGCACCTACTGTCATCGTTATCCATGTCTTCACAACCATCGCTGATCACGGTTCCTGACTGGTTGATGGAGATTGTGATGCACTTTCTCCACAGTCCGAAGTGAGCATTAATCCTAGCTCCGGACACGGGAGCGTAGTTCTCGTTGTCCAGCTGACACCACCAATCCGTGCTGAAGCCAACAACATACATCACCAGCCCTGTACAAGAGAACGGACATTAGGTATCAGGCTATCATGTGGGGAGCATCACCAGCCCTGTACAAGAGAACGGACATTAGGTATCAGGCTATCATGTGGGGAGCATCACCAGCCCTGTACAAGAGAACGGGCATTAGGTATCAGGCTATCATGGGCATACATCACCAGCCCTGTACAAGAGAACGGGCATTAGGTATCAGGCTATCATGGGCATACATCACCAGCCCTGTACAAGAGAACGGGCATTAGGTATCAGGCTATCATGGGCATACATCACCAGCCCGGTACAAGAGAACGGGCATTAGGTATCAGGCTATCATGGGCATACATCACCAGCCCTGTACAAGAGAACGGGCATTAGGTATCAGGCTATCATGGGCATACATCACCAGCCCTGTACAAGAGAAAGGGGCATTAGGTATCAGGCTATCATGGGCATACATCACCAGTCCTGTACAAGAGAACGGACATTAGGCATCAGACTATCATGGGCCAGCGATAATGGCAGCGCAGGTGAACATAAAACTGACATGACATATGTCTTGACAGATTCTACAAATGCCGACACATTGAACAATAAATGAACTGTGTGGCAGGATTTGATAGCCAAGAAAACGGTTTAGATAATAAGATTGAAAATACTAAAATAATGATTTTCACTAGAAGAAAACATAAAGCTTACCTTATGCTAATGTGAGTATATTTTAAACCTGTTTACATATATATATATATATATATATATATATATATATATATATATATATATATATATATATATTAAAGGCTGATTCGAACGTATATCAAAGAGACACCGGCGCTGATAACCAAAGAACAAAAGCATGATATAAAACAATGCTGGAAGTCCAACAAAAATATATAATAATTATTATAATAATTAAGATAATTGTTCTTAAAGCACATTAATTATAAATGCAGCGATTATTGTTCTTGTAGCACACTAATTATAAATGCATCGAAAGTTGTCCCTGTAGCACAGTTATTATCAACGTGCCTGCATCTCCCCCGCCTGTTGCCACCCTTGCCACTGACACACTATCAGTATTGTCAACATATGCCATGCTGGTATGTGTGGTCCTTCATGGTTCATGATCAAGCTTGTTCACAGAGTCTGTTCCATTCAAGTCTGCCAGTTGTCCTTAAGTTTTCTAAGTTGCCACACAACATGCCAGCAGACCTTCGCTGTCTACGCCTAATTTATCTAACCAACTTACAACTTTTCTTTCTTTCTTTAAGAACTGTTTGAATGTGATTTTTCCCGCACGTTCATGCTATTCGTTGCATTTTCCTTAGAAGCCACATTTTCATTGCCATTAGATGTTTCTCAGTTAGTCTGCTTATTGTTCATGTTTCACTTGCTACTGCAAGTGATGTCAAATGGCAAGTTTGAGTCTGGTAGATTCGTTAACATGTCTATCAGCTTGTAGTGCCTGTTATAGGTGGTATGTTCATTATTGATCCACAATGTCTCTGTAGTTCATGACGTGGAGGCCAGCAAATCTATTCGCCTTGGCCTCGTTATATCTGGGCACAATTTATGATCTAAGATTTCAAGTGAAGATATATTTATATAACTGTTTTTTAACCCCAAGACCTGTTGGACAGTTGGACTAAAATGTTGACCTATCGTCCTTGACTTGGGGATGTTAATTACAAGTACCTCTGATGTCGGAGTGGGTTCGCCTGATGGCGAGGGACACTGTTAATAGGGAAAGCTAACCCACAGGTACAGTTCAGTCCAGCACCACTAGAAGTAGTTCGTATGGACTAGGCTTGAGTTCAATGCGAGCGAGAGCTAAAAAAAAAAAGAGAGAGAGAAAAAGTCCAGAAAAAAAAAAACATACACAGCCATACTATTGCCAACTACGATGGACTTCCAAGGCATATATTGAGGATCAAACACAACAGTAACTCGTGTCTATAAAGGGGATGATACAGAACGGTAATTTCTGTCTATAAATTGTATCAGACAAAACGATAGTTCCTGTGTATAGGAAGGATCAGTCACAACAGTAATTTCTGTCTATAAAAGGAATAAGACAAAATGGTAGCTTGTGTCTATAAAGAGGGCCAGACATAATGGCAACACCATTCTCTAAAGGGGATCTGGTATAACGTTATCTCCTGTCTATAAATGAAATCAAACAAAAGAGTAATCCCTGTCTATAAAGTGTATCAGACACAATGCTAACTCCTGTCTATTAAGTCTCAGATAACCCTTGATGCGTTTCAGTAACTGTATATTCTTCCTTCACCACACCGGATGTTAACGTTGCGTATGTCTGTACAACTGTCCCAAGCTATCATGTTCTTTGTATCTAGTTGAGAGTTTCCTTTTGACCTGCTACCACGTAATGCAGACACATTGGTATTAACAATGATATCATTCAGAGTTGTCTGTCATTGTGGAGCTCTTCTATTTCTGTTTTATTCGACACTCTCATGGTTGACTATACGCATCCTACATAAGGTAATAAAACTCTATTTCATTGTTTCCTCGCAACAGCTGAACTTGATGTTTCTTGCATGAGTTGATGGACGCCACGTGATTCGAAGCACACCGGTGAGGCAGCTCATGCACGTGCCATGAGCTATCTGATCCCACTTGTTATTTCCTTATGTGTGTATACATTTGCATATTTACTACTATTCTTGGCTGTCAGTTTGCTGTACAGATGTTATAAACACAAGGTGTAATGGTCGCTTTCTACACGCCTAAGGCGTAATGAGAAAATGGAGCTAGACCCATGTTTGTATAGACCAAACGGCACTCTCTGGATGATGTGGCCTGTATCACACCAGCCGCTTTTACTTCCCAAAACATTCCTGGTACACATTTCAGACTGGATCAAACTGGGAACGAAGGTCAATTAATTATTTTGTTTTAAATCGTAACCGCTCTGATGTGGATTGAACCCAAGACCACCCAATTGCAGGCGAGCGTCTAGACACCCCACCACCAGTGTAGACAGGCGAGCGTCTAGCCTCCCCACCACCAGTGTAGACAGGCGAGCGTCTAGCCTCCCCCACTACTAGTGTAGACATGCGAGCGTCTAACCACCCCACCACCAGTGTAGACAGGCGAGCGTCTAGCCTCCCCACCACCAGTGTAGACAGGCGAGCGTCTAGCCTCCCCACCACCAGTGTAGACAGGCGAGCATCTAGCCTCCCCACCACCAGTGTAGACAGGCGAGCGTCTAGCCTCCCCACCACCAGTGTAGACAGGCGAGCGTCTAACCTCCCCACCACCAGTGTAGACAGGCGAGCGTCTAGCCTCCCCACCACCAGTGTAGACAGGCGAGCGTCTAACCTCCCCACCACCAGTGTAGACAGGCGAGCGTCTAGCCTCCCCACTACCAGTGTAGACATGCGAGCGTCTAACCACCCCACCACTAGTGTAGACAGGCGAGCGTCTAACCACCCCACCACCAGTGTAGACAGGCGAGCGTCTAACCACCCCACCACTAGTGTAGACAGGCG
This sequence comes from Cepaea hortensis, assembly GCA_963921405.1. Lineage (NCBI taxonomy): Eukaryota > Metazoa > Mollusca > Gastropoda > Stylommatophora > Helicidae > Cepaea > Cepaea hortensis. Next base: position 56,673,258 of record OY992895.1, on the reverse strand, counting down.
AGCGTCTAACCACCCCACCACCAGTGTAGACAGGCGAGCGTCTAACCTCCCCACCACCAGTGTAGACAGGCGAGCGTCTAGCCTCCCCACCACCAGTGTAGACAGGCGAGCGTCTAACCTTCCCACCACTAGTGTAGACAGGCGAGCGTCTATCCTCCGCACTACCAGTGTAGACATGCGAGCGTCTAACCACCCCACCACTAGTGTAGACAGGCGAGCGTCTAGCCTCCCCACCACCAGTGTAGACAGGCGAGCGTCTAGCCTTCCCACCACCAGTGTAGACAGGCGAGCGTCTAGCCTCCCCACCACCAGTGTAGACAGGCGAGCGTCTAGCCTCCCCACCACCAGTGTAGACAGGCGAGCGTCTAACCTCCCCACCACCAGTGTAGACAGGCGAGCGTCTAGCCTCCCCACCACCAGTGTAGACAGGCGAGCGTCTAGCCTCCCCACCACCAGTGTAGACAGGCGAGCGTCTAACCTCCCCACCACCAATGTAGACAGGCGAGCGTCTAGCCTCCCCACCACCAGTGTAGACAGGCGAGCGTCTAGCCTCCCCACCACCAGTGTAGACAGGCGAGCGTCTAGCCTCCCCACCACCAGTGTAGACAGGCGAGCGTCTAGCCTCCCCACCACCAGTGTAGACAGATGAGCGTCTAGTCTCCCCACCACCAGTGTAGACAGATGAGCGTCTAGTCTCCCCACCACCAGTGTAGACAGATGAGCGTCTAGCTTTCCCACCACCAGTGTAGACAGATGAGCGTCTAGTCTCCCCACCACCAGTGTAGACAGGCGAGCGTCTAGCTTTCCCACTACTAGTGTAGACAGATGAGCGTCAAGCCTCCCCACCACCAATGTAGACAGGCGAGCGTCTAGCCTCCCCACCACCAATGTAGACAGGCGAGCGTCTAACCTCCCCACCACCAGTGTAGACAGGCGAGCGTCTAGCCTCCCCACCACCAGTGTAGACAGGCGAGCGTCTAGCCTCCCTACCACCAGTGTAGACAGGCGAGCGTCTAGCCTCCCCACCACCAGTGTAGACAGATGAGCGTCTAGTTTCCCCACCACCAGTGTAGACAGATGAGCGTCTAGTCTCCCCACCACCAGTGTAGACAGGCGAGCGTCTAGCTTTCCCAATACTAGTGTAGACAGGGAAGCATCTAGCCTCCCCCACTACTAGTGTAGACAGGCGAGCGTCTAGCCACCCCATCACTAGTGTAGACAGGCGAGCGTCTAGCCTCCCCATCACTAGTGTAGACAGGCGAGCGTCTAGCCACCCCATCACTAGTGTAGACAGGCGAGCGTCTAGCCTCCCCACCACCAATGTCGACAGGCGAGCGTCTAGCCTCCCCACCACCAATGTAGACAGGCGAGCGTCTAGCCTCCCCACCACCAGTGTAGACAGATGAGCGTCTAGCCTCCCAACCACCAGTGTAGACAGGCGAGCGTCTAGCCTCCCCACCACCAGTGTAGACAGGCGAGCGTCTAGCCTCCCCACCACCAGTGTAGACAGGCGAGCGTCTAGCCTCCCCACCACCAGTGTAGACTGGCGAGCGTCTAGCCTCACCACCACCAGTGTAGACAGATGAGCGTCTAGCCTCCCCACCACAAATGTAGACAGGCGAGCGTTTAGCCTCCCCACCACCAGTGTAGACAGATGAGCGTCTAGTCTCCCCACCCCCAGTGTAGACAGATGAGCGTCTAGCTTTCCCACCACCAGTGTAGACAGATGAGCGTCTAGTCTCCCCACCACCAGTGTAGACAGGCGAGCGTCTAGTCTCCCCACCACCAGTGTAGACAGATGAGCGTCTAGTCTCCCCACCACCAGTGTAGACAGATGAGCGTCTAGCTTTCCCACCACCAGTGTAGACAGATGAGCGTCTAGTCTCCCCACCACCAGTGTAGACAGGCGAGCGTCTAGCTTTCCCACTACTAGTGTAGACAGGGAAGCATCTAGCCTCCCCCACTACTAGTGTAGACAGGCGAGCGTCTAGCCACCCCATCACTAGTGTAGACAGGCGAGCGTCTAGCCTCCCCATCACTAGTGTAGACAGGCGAGCGTCTAGCCACCCCATCACTAGTGTAGACAGGCGAGCGTCTAGCCACCCCATCACTAGTGTAGACAGGCGAGCGTCTAGCCTCCCCACCACCAATGTAGACAGGCGAGCGTCTAGCCTCCCCACCACCAATGTAGACAGGCGAGCGTCTAGCCTCCCCACCACCAATGTAGACAGGCGAGCGTCTAGTCTCCCCACCACCAGTGTAGACAGATGAGCATCTAGCCTTCCCACCACCAGTGTAGACAGGCGAGCGTCTAGCCTTCCCACCACCAGTGTAGACAGGCGAGCGTCTAGCCTCCCCACCACCAGTGTAGACAGGCGAGCGTCTAGCCTCCCCACCACCAGTGTAGACAGATGAGCGTCTAGCCTCCCCACCACCAGTGTAGACAGGTGAGCGTCTAGCCTCCCCACCACCAGTGTAGAGAGGCGAGCGTCTAGCCTCCCCACCATCAGTGTAGACAGGCGAGCGTCTAGCCTCCCCATCACCAGTGTAGACAGATGAGCGTCTAGCCTCTCCACCACCAATGTAGACAGGCGAGCGTCTAGCCTCCCCACCACCAGTGTAGACAGATGAGCGTCTAGTCTCCCCACCACCAGTGAAGACAGGCGAGCGTCTAGCCTCCCCACCACCAGTGTAGACAGGCGAGCGTCTAGCCTCCCCACCACCAGTGTAGACAGGCGAGCGTCTAGCCTCCCCACCACCAGTGTAGACAGGCGAGCGTCTAGCCTCCCCACCACCAGTGTAGACAGGCGAGCGTCTAGCCTCCCCACCACCAGTGTAGACAGGCGAGCGTCTAACCTCCCCATCACAAGTGTAGACAGGCGAGCGTCTAGTCACCCCACCACAAGTGTAAACAGGCGAGCGTCTAGTCTCCCCACCACCAGTGTAGACAGGCGAGCGTCTAGTCTCCCCACCACCAGTGTAGACAGGCGAGCTTCTAGTCTCCCCACCACCAGTGTAGACAGGCGAGCGTCTAGCCTCCCCACCACCAGTGTAGACAGGCGAGCGTCTAACCTCCCCATCACCAGTGTAGACAGGCGAGCGTCTAGCCTCCCCACCACCAGTGTAGACAGGCGAGCGTCTAGCCTCCCCACCACCAGTGTAGACAGATGAGCGTCTAGCTTTCCCACTACTAGTGTAGACAGGCGAGCGTCTAGCCTCCCTATCACCAGTGTAGACAGATGAGCGTCTAGCCTCCCCACCACCAGTGTAGACAGATGAGCGTCTAGCCTCCCCACCACCAGTGTAGACAGATGAGCGTCTAGTCTCCCCACCACCAGTGTAGACAGATGAGCGTCTAGTCTCCCCACCACCAGTGTAGACAGATGAGCGTCTAGCCTCCCCACCACCAGTGTAGACAGATGAGCGTCTAGTCTCCCCACCACCAGTGTAGACAGAAGAGCGTCTAGCCTCCCCACCATCAGTGTAGACAGGCGAGCGTCTAGCTACCCCACTACCTGTGAAAGTGAAAGTCTAATGGTGCCATGTTTGGGCTGTATGCTGGATGTTTCAAGGCCTCACATTTCAAAGCACTGAGTGTACTCAATGTATGCACAGTCGTATGAGGGCCGGCGTTGCCGTGAAAATAAGTATTCCTTTTTAGTTAATTCCCCGGTGTTCGGATCGTATCATGGGCTTCATTTTGTTGACTAGCATGTCACCGTAACGAGCACTAATCACAGTTTCACCACTTCCTGGAAATGCACAAGTGTCGGCCCATGACATCTAAACAGATGGTCTTCATGACCTTCCCAGCGGATTACTACGTTTTATTTTATTTTTTTCTCAACGGGACACGGCGGGTGTTTCGACTGCATCGACTGCCTCTTATTCTCTGATTTGTAATGGTACACCCAGGACTCGTTTCCGGTCACAGTTTCGTGAAGAAAAGCATCTCCTTCTCGAGCATGACAGTTCACATGCTCCTGACAAGCGTCTGGCATGCACATTTGTGGTGATCAGAAAGCTGTCTTGGGACCCATCTACTACACAGTTTCCTAAAACCGAGGTAATAATAGACAATATTTTACCCAACATCCTGACTCATGTAGAAATCTACGGACATTTCATCAATAGGTAGTCACCTGTTGTCATGAACTAGCTTGTTGATCTACCGTTCCTCTGTGTCAGCTGCCACACTCGCAGACCAACCAATTACACGGTTAATCAGTGACGTTTTGTCTTGTATTTTGAAATCTTACTACCCATTCATACGCTCTCCTCTGACTCTCACAACTATCTACACTCAAGATTCTAGACCATTATTCTGTTGTAGATTTCACTTTCAAACTCTCTGACCTCAACAAACGGATAATGCCTTGTTGTTCTTCAACGTTGCAATGTCAATAGAGCGGCAGTTATTTTGTAATCACTATTAAGGGCTTGCGAACGCGGTTTGTGCGCCCGTATACCCGGGTTCGAAACACAGCGGTGCTGGTTTTTTTCGAAAAAGGTATAGGAGCCGGTCGTTCAAAAAGCAATGGCAAACTACTGAACGTAACACTTGCCTAGTACACAAATAACAGCTGAAAATGCTGGTGTTGACTGCAACGTCCCATAAGGGATACGCAACACACACACAAATTGCGCATTTCGTACATTGATTAGAGAAATTAGACGTAGACAGTCAAAATTGTTTGGACATGTTATGAGAAGAAATGGATTGGAGAACTTGGTGACAACTGGCAAGATCGAGGGGAATAGACCAAGAGGAAGTTCGAGAGGAAAATACCTGGATGGCTTGGCCACATAGCATGGACGAGACAGGAACACTGAGCTGATCCACGACTCTGGTGATCGAGTGAAATGGCGAGTCATGACCGCCCACGCTTTCCGGCATGGCACATGATTGATTGATTGATTCCGCATTTGTAATCTGCTCGATCCACACGAACCTGCATGGAGTATAGCTTAAGTGAAGCTTTGTATCCCGAAATAAGATTGTCTGTGATCCATACTCTTCCATGCACTTGATATTAATTCCTGTTAGCTCATACCTACACATGTAAGAGAGAGGGGGAGGGAGAGAGATAGTGACAGAGAGAGATATAGAGATAGAGAGAGAGAGAGAGAGAGAGAGAGAGAGAGAGAGAGAGAGAGAGAGAGAGAGAGAGAGAGAACGAAAAAAGAGTTGTTTATGAGCTAGTTACTTCTTTGCCAAACTCTTAAAAATGTCATTCTTGTTCTTTTTATTGACCCGGGGTATCCCAAGAATGGTTCCACAACATTCAAGGGCGAACTTTCTTCAAGGTGATTGTGAGAGAGATCACGGCTGACATCCATTTACATCTATACAAGTGAACAAAAGAACCAGTTCCCAAACAGCAAGTGGGATATTAAACTTACCTACGTGTTACCTGTTCTCACTGATTAGAAGATTGGGAGTTGCATTGTTCGTGTAACAGTTGACAGCTTGTTGTTACAATAAAGAGATGGCCAACTTACCTATGAAGCTGATTAGAACGCCCAGCTGCCACAACCTTGTCGTGGGAGTCATTGCACTGGTGTCGGATACTGTGGACATATAACAGTTAGTGTTAATGTAAATATTAGTGCATTGTAATCGATAACATAAGCAAGAAAGGCAGTTGCGTCTGTCTTATCATAACTCATCTCATCTCATCTCATCTCATCTCATCTCTTCTCATCATGATCCTATTGTACCTTGCGGTGTTGAGGTGAAGTATAAACAGCGGAAGATTGCCCGCTTATGGGCTTCATGTATCGATATTCCCATGGACTATTATTCCCTGCGTCCATCGTTTAAGTGGTTGGTCTCTTCCTCTGCTTCCATCCGGTCTGTACACCATTGCTTGTTGCGGTATACTGTTTGCTGCATGACCAAACCATATGACATGCTGCCTTCCAATGAAATCTAGCGTAGCTATAACTTCCACTTTAGTCCTGATTTCATTTTTTTATCTTATCTCTTCTTGTCTTATTACATTACATGCCACGTTATTCGGTTTGAAGGTTAGTAGCTTCTGAACATATGTGTCCTCCTTTCAAGATGTCTGACTTTATTCAAGGAGAGAAACTATTGTAGCTTTCCCCTGTCTTTTACATCCCACATGGGTTGTTTCTGACCGCCACCATTGGGGACAGTTTCCGTCTATATGGACAACTGAGTGCCCGGCTCTGTTCATCTGCAGACGTAACCACTTATTCTGGTGGATATTGTGCCCGCTGAACTGCAATGACCTCAGTACTCCATCCATCCATCATGTGCCATGCCGGTAAGCGTGGGCGGTCATGTTCTGCCATCTCACTCGATCACCAGAGTCGTGGATCAGTTCCGTGTTTCTGTCTCGACGATGCCACAAGGCCAAGCCATCCAGGTACTTGCTTCTAGGTCTTCCCCTTGGTCTGTTCGCCTCGATCTTGCCAGTTGTCACCAAGTTCTCTAAATAATTTCTTCTCATAACATGCCCAAAAAATTGTGACTGTCTACGTTTAATGTCTCTAATCAGTTTACGATCTTCATTTGTTTCTTGACGGACTTGTTCATTGGTCTTTCTGGCTGTCCATGGTATTCTTTGCATTTTCCTCAGAAACCACATTTCTACAGCCATCAGATGCTTTTCAGCCTGACCGCTCATTGTCCAAGCTTCACATCCATATAAAAGTACAGCATCTATGTAGGATCTCAACACTCTTTTTCTCGATTCAATTGACATATTTTTATTGGTCAGTATGTTTTTTTATCTTGCTAAAGGCTACTTTTGCCATGGCGATTCTTATTCTAATCTCTTCAAGGCATCTCCCATCAGATGTTATTACTGTTCCGAGATAATTGCACCTATTCACTTGTTGAAGAATATTCCTATTTACTTGTATATTACATTGTGGTATTTCGTTCTTCCTAGTGACGACCATTATCTGTGTCTTTTTACAATTTAATTCTAACCACAGTTGTTCACTGTGTGTAACAACCGCATCTACTAAATTTTGCAGGTCCTGTTCATTGTCTGCAATCAAGACCTCAACACTGCTCGTGTTCAATCAATACAAGGTGCAGCTCGATGTTTCCCATCATCGAAATGAGAAGATTACAAGGGTGTCTCCTAGTCTCTCTCTCTCTCTCTCTCTCTCTCTCTCTCTCTCTCTCTCTCTCTCTCTCTCTCTATCTCTCTCTGTCTCTCTCTCTCTCTCCTTCTTCTTCTTCTTCTTCTTCTTCTTCTTCTTCTTCTTCTTCTTCTTCTTCTTCTTCTTCTTCTTCTTCTTCTTCTTCTTCTTCTCCTCCTCCTCCTCCTCTTCCTCCTCTTCCTCCTCCTCCTCCTCCTCCTCCTCCTCCTCCTCCTCCTCCTCCTCATCCTCCTCCTTCTTCTTCTTCTTCTTCTTCTTCTTCTTCTTCTTCTTCTTCTTCTTCTTCTTCTTCTTCTTCTTCTTCTTCTTCTTCTTCTTCTTCTTTTCCTCGTCCTCCTCATCCTCCTCGTCCTCCTCTCTTTCTTCTTCTTCTCCTTCTTTTTTATCCCGTTCGTTTATTTGTTTGTTTGTTTTGGACGCAATTACGTTGTGTCAGTTTTTTTATTTGTGTGTGTGTGCCGCCTTTCGGCCTAAACATCAGACTATTACGGGCGTTTGTTGACTGGATTAGAGTTCATAGGTGTTTCATAGGGTGTTTCACAGTCAAAAGATATTAATGACATCTTTGTCCTTCTATCCACTGGTGACACACCATTTGGTCCGTCCGGAACAGCCATATACATACCTGTTGGCTGTTAAACAAGATCAGGAGTTGAACATGGGAATTTCCTGTCATGTTCCACGTTCTACAGCGACGATACATTATGCGCTGGTACAGGGCCCACTCAAGATATCGTCACATCCTACATGTGAGCATCACGTTTGTATATTGAGCCTTCCCGTTCACCATCTTCGAAGATTATACATTTGTTTCTTTGTGAGGAAAGGAAACAAATAGAAATATATCCGAAAGTAGTTCTTAAAACAGGTGTATTGAAATCTATTTCAACAAACTGTTCACGTACAAGACTTCCTTTCAAAGGGGCAGCAGGTTAATAAAAAAACAGGAAGGTCGTGGATGGGTTAAGCCGAAGACATCCTTCAACAGTCACTGGAGGACTTAGAACCTGGCGAGGAGTGGATGCAAGTGCCAACAGATTTCTGCACGTCCTTTTCAGTTTGCATCCAACTAGACAGAAAATGCAGACAAGAAAATCCGGCTGCTTTGGAGGCGGAAGAAGTACAAGCGTTGATTTTCGAGAATTCATTAGACGGTGATGCTGTCATCTACACATATGGGTCGGTCGTCCGACATGTTAGAAGCCTTTACAGCGCGGGCCGGAGGGAGAATTGTGAAGGATGACTCTGGTGCTTTTGTTGAGACCACAAGTAGCCTGACACAAGTAGTCATGGCAGTAAGTAAAGCAATAACATGTCTCGAGACACAGACATTCAATAGGGCATGTTTCCTTAGCGACTCAATGAGCATGCTCAAGAGAATAGAGGTGGGGTGGATCCGAAGCTTCTGTCTCTGGAGCGGTCTCGGCTGACAAATATTAGTTTCATCTTGGTGCCAGGGCATGCGGGAATACAAGGAAATGAGCGGGCTGACAAGCTCGCAGGTAAGGCTAAGGTGGAGGACGGACGAGCATGGACCAGGCTGACATTCTGAATGCTCTACAAGAAGTAAGACTTTTGCGAGAACCAAGTGGTGACTGCGAATCTACAACCATGGTCAGACTGCGAGAACAGCCAATCAAAAGAGGGGTGGCCAAACAAGAACACTATGCAGGAAGCCAAAGAAGATTGATAATCCAACACAGAACTGGTGTCGTTAGCCGCTACACGCTGCGGGATTTTCTGAGGAGGGGATCCGAGCACTTATGGACTGAATGGTTCGATGTGCAATGAGGATGACCTGTCGACTAACTAACTGACTAACTAATTAACTGTCTTTCAAAACTAAAATTCAATATTTCCCATAGAAAATCTAATAGATGTGTTGATGTCCAAATGGAATGACACACAAGAGAAGATAAGAATGAATTTTAAAGGCTACAGAACACAGGACTCAACAAATGGAAAGGCATTCTAGGCAATAGCCACATAAATCGAAAAAGAGTAAACATATTGCAACAGCATGCACACTGAATGCAGGTAGAACACATCTGTGTATATTATGATCATATTTGACTTCGAAATGTGAACACGGACCTGTGAACGTTCCGTGCTGCAAATACTGCTGCTGCTGTTACTGCTACTACAGAGATACAGACAGATTGGCTGGCGAACAGGAAGACAGGCGGTTGGTTAGGGGGAGAATTGATAAACAATTAAACAGGCAAATGAATAAGATAGGTAGACAGACAGACATACAGAACGACAGATGCATAGAAAAAGGAAAAAAACACTTGGATGAGTTATATTTTATAGCTACGTGCAGTCTTTGTGAGTCATAATTATAATTTATATTCATATCATTAGCATACACAGTGGTGGGCATAAACACATCTGCTGGGGAAGTAGAAAGTCACAATAATAAATCGATTTCATTTAGGAAAATAAACATGTTCCGTGTTAACTATTTCTTTCTTTAACAGTGTATCTGTTATCTATTTCATGTTATGCATTTTATCAATCCACTAAAATGTCAGAAACGTCTCCCTACATGATAATATTACAACAGCTGGTCACAAGAAGAAATAAAACAGTTGGCGTATGTGGCGTGAATGTAAGTGCTAGCATAAGCAAGGTGATGATAACTCCCAAACAATAATGGAACTTTATAATGTTTTCATTAATATATATATATATATGTCAGTCAGGTCTTAGTCAAATATGACTGAGCTACCGTATAACAGTAGACGGTACTACCTGGTCTCTGTTAGCGCCGAACGTTGGGCGACGCTGACCAAACCCGACACCCCACATTGTGCCAACGGCTTCGGGCGGAAGAGCGCAATTGGGAGGGTACAAGTCTTACCCTGGTGCGAGGAAATGCAAGCTAAAGACAAAATTGTCATAGCAGGGCAGACCAGGCCCTAAGCCTTGGTTGGCGACTGGTCTAGGATCGAAGCTCCGACAGGCGGACAGTTAGAGCATTGCTTTGCTGATCCGGCAGCTTCTGCAGCTTGTCTTGTTCCAGATGTAGGGGTGTTACCTTTCCTCTGGAGTGAACTAGGCGGGCCGAGAGAGGGATCATGCTGCATGGGCAACACATGATCTCTATATTTTAGCCCAGGCTTTGTGCTATGGAGAGGCAATAACTCCATCCCTGGTCTTAACTGGTCTCGGAATCAAAGCGAGAGGCAACTGTTACGGGTTATAAGTCCTTGTCAGTTGGCGTAGACATGGGGCGCCACGCGTTGCCTCTGACGGTGGGAGACACCTATAGGTGTCACTGATCAGCTACCGCCCGCCTCAAGCTGGGCAGCCCCCAGCCAATTGGGTGCTGATCCGCCACAGCCTGCCTGCTTCAATGGGTGCTTGGGGCTAGGACAAAATCTGAATCGCAGGCTGTAAAACCAATGCACCAGGTACAAACAAAAATAAAAATAGAAACCTCAAGCTACGGCTTGCAACCTGGAACGTGAGAACCATGTGTCCAGGATTTTCCACTGACTTGACCAATATTGACGATGTGAGAAAAACGGCTGTGATTGATGCCGAACTCAATCGTCTTAACATTGATATTGCTGGCCTGCAGGAGACTCGCCTCGCTGAGGAAGGGTCACTCAGGGAAAACAACTACACCTTTTTCTGGAAGGTTAGAGGGCAGGCAGAAAAAAGGCAACACGGTGTGGGCTTTGCAGTGAAGAATTCGCTACTGGGAATGATTGAAATTCCAGCAGGAGGAAATGAAAGACTATTATCCCTGCGCTTGGCAACCTCTTTTGGGTTTGCCACCATTATTACTGCATATGCACCGACACTCGATTCCTCTGATGATGTGAAGGATTTGTTCTATGAGGAGTTAGACTCCGTGATCAAGGCAGTTCCAAAATCTGACTACATTTATATGCTCGGTGATTTCAATGCTCGTGTGGGCAAGGACTCAAGTTCATGGCCAGTGTGCCTTGGAAAATACAACATCGGTCGCATGAATGAAAATGGGCAAAGGCTGCTGGAGCATTGCACCAGTAATGACCTATGTATTACAAACTCTTTTTTTAAAACAAAAGAGATGCATAAGGTCACATGGAAACATCCAAGATCCGGCCATTGGCACCAGCTGGACTTCATCATCACACGGAGACAACATCTGAACCATATATCATTGACTCGTAGTTACCACAGTGCTGACTGTGATACGGATCATTCTTTGGTTGTTGCAAGGGTTAGACTGAGACCAAAGAGAATCTACACAGCTAAACACAAATCTAGCCCCAGGATTAATATTATTAACACTCATGATCCTGAAAAGTGCTTTCAGTTTCAACAGCAACTTGAAGATTCTTTCACTGATACACCAGAAAATTGTACAGTAAATGAAAAGTGGAGTCAAATTAAGGAAACTCTTTATAAAACTGCCGTAGGGGTTTACGGCACTGTGGATCATAAGAGGCAGGACTGGTTTGCGGCCAACAGCGAGACTCTGCAGCCCCTGATTGATAAAAAGAAGAAAGCTCTCTTAAGAAACAAGGAAAGACCAACGCGTAACACTCTGAGTGAGCTAAGGCAAGCTAGGAAGGATGTGCAAAAGCTGCCAGGCAGTGTGCAAATGATTATTGGGTCAAGTTATGTGAGTCCATTCAAATCGCAAGTGATAAGGGAGACATAAGAAGCATGTATGAAGGAATAAAGAAAGCCTGTGGTCCAGTGATCAAAAGAAGTGCACCATTGAAAACCTTGACTGGAGAAGTCATCACTGATAAGAAACAGCAGATGGACAGATGGGTAGAGCACTATTTGGAGCTTTACTCAAGTGAGACCAAACTAGCGGATGATGCCCTCAACGCCATAGAGGCTCTACCAACTCTTGACCACCTGGACACACTTCCCACCATAACAGAAGTTAAGTGTGCTATAAATGAACTTGCATCTGGCAAGGCTCCAGGTAAGGATGGGATTCCAATAGAGGTTATCAGGAGTGGGCAAGACACACTCACTATACAGATCCACCAGCTAATAGAGCTATGCTGGCGTGAAGGACAAGTCCCACAGGATTTCAAAGATTCAAGCATCATAACACTGTACAAGAACAAGGGCGATCGGAGCGACTGCAACAACTATAGGGGTATCTCACTTCTGTGTATTGTTGGAAAAGTATTTGCCAGAATTGTTCTGCGCAGACTTCAAGTCCTAGGAGATCAAGTCTACCCCGAATCACAGTGTGGCTTTCGACAGAACCGGTCTACCACTGATATGATATTCTCATTGCGACAAATGCAAGAAAAATGCCGTGAACAGAATCAACCACTGTTTATTGCCTTCATCGACCTCACAAAGGCATTTGATTTGGTCAGTCGTGAGGGTCTGTTCAAGGCACTAAAGAAGATTGGCTGCCCACCAACTCTTCTGTCCATTGTGGAATCGTTCCACACAGGCATGAAGGGTATAATCAAGTTTGATGGTGCAACTTCTGAAGAATTTGAAATCAAGAGTGGAGTTAAGCAAGGTTGTGTACTAGCTCCCACCCTCTTTGGAATATACTTTTCACTTCTACTGAAATATGCATTTCGTGATCAGGATGGTGGTATATACATTCACTCACGCTCAGATGGCGGCCTCTACAATGCTCAGAGATTGAAGGCTAAGACCAAAATTAGGAGGGTACTGATCAGAGAGTTGCTTTTTGCAGATGATGCTGCAGTTACGACCCACTCTGAGGAAGAATTGCAATGTCTACTATCTGCATTCTCCAATGCTTGTTCTGAATTTGGTTTAACAATTAGCAAAAAGAAGACACAGATTATGTCACAAGGTGCACATGAGGTACCATCAATCTTTATTGACGACGCCGAACTAGAGATAGTAGACCATTTTACATATCTAGGATCAGTGGTAAATAGCAAATTATCCCTAGATCAGGAAATCAACATCCGGATTGGTAAGGCAGCAACAACAATGAACAGGTTAAGAAAAAGAGTCTGGGAGAACAGGAAGCTTACTGCCAAAACAAAAGTCCTTGTCTATCAAGCCTGTGTCCTTAGTACTCTTCTCTATGGCAGTGAAACCTGGACAACTTACTCACACCAAGAGAACAATTTAAACAGCTTTCATATGCGGTGTCTGCGAAGAATTCTTGGTATTAAGTGGCAAGACAAAATCACAAATACTGAAGTATTGGAAAGATCAGGTTGTGTGACAGTTTATTCCATGCTCAGTCTTCGTAGACTTAGATGGATAGGACATCTTAGGAGGATGGATGATGGTAGAATACCAAAGGATATCTTTTTTGGTGAATTACAGATGGGTAAGAGATCTCAGGGTCGGCCTCTACTACGATACAAAGATGTGTGTAAGCGGGACATGATTGATACAGGCATTGATAATGCACATTGGGTGCAAGTCGCCGCTGAACGTGTTGCATGGAGGGCAAATATCAGAAATGGAATAAAGTCAAAGGAGAAAATTATTGCAGAAAAGACACACACCAAGCGTTTGAGACGTAAGATGGTGCATGATGGTGGAAATGACCACGTGTTCACATGCACCCACTGTGAACGGACATTTACAGCGCAAATTGGCCTTATCAGTCACACTCGCTACCGCCATAGTTAAAAGTTATTATGCCTTTTTAAAGCACAAACTATCGTCTGTCAAGACGGCAAGGTGCCAATGGATGGATATATATATATATATATATATATATATATATATATATATATATATATATATATATATATATATATATATATATAAGCAGCATGACAAAAGAAGAAGAGGAAGAAAAAGAAGAAGAAAACGAAGAAGAAGAAGAAGAAGAAGAAGAAGAAGAAGAAGAAGAAGAAGAAGAAGAAGAAGAAGAAGAAGAAGAAGAAGAAGAAGAAGAAGAAGAAGAAGAAGAAGAAGAAGAAGAAGAAGAAGAAGAAGAAGAAGAAGAAGAAGAAGAAGAAGAAGAAGAAGAAGAAGAAGAAGAAGAAGAAGAAGAAGAAGAAGAAGAAGAAGAAGAAGAAGAAGAAGAAGAAGAAGAAAAGCTAATAGATACTGGTTTATATATGTCTGTATATATGACATTGTGTAATATGTGACTGTATATTCATTCATTCATTCATTCAGTAGCATGTCAATTGCAGAACCTCGCTCCCAAATCAACTTTCCGGAAAATCTCTCTATCATAAGCAAGATGTCCCCCGTCCGATACACCCATTTGGAGATCATCCACCACATCCTGCACCCATCTTCTATTTGGCCTTCCTCTGCTCTCTTCCCAGGCATATACCCCTCCATTATTGTTCTCTCTAAACTTTCGTGACGTTTCAAGTGACCAAAATAATTCAATTTTCTTTGTTTTATCGTCTTTAATAGTCAACCTTCTTCAATATTCAGCTCTTGAGGTATGGATGCATTTGTTCTTTTCTTTACCCAAGATATTCTTAGAACTCGCCTATAACATTTATATTCAAAGGCGTTTATGCACTGTTCAGCTTGTTTAATAAGTGTCCAGGTCTCACAGGCGTACATTGCAATGGGAAAGAATCTATTGTGACTGTATTTATGACATTGTATAGTATATAACTGTATAATAAACATTGTTTAATGTATGTCTGTATATAAGACATGGCTTAATATATGACTGTATATAAGATATGATTTAATGTGTTATTGTTTGTAAGATACTATTTAATGTGTGATTGTATATAAGACAATATGTAATGTGATTCTATATGTGATATCATTTAATGTCTGATTATATAGAAGATATTATTGAATGTGTGACTGTATATAAGATATTTTTTAATGTGTCATTGTCCACAAGACAATTTTAATATACGGCCGTTAACATAATATTACTAAATGTGTAACTATTTACAAGATGGTGTGTGTATCGCTCTCACACACTCATTTGTAAGGACCGATTGTCACGTGTGTTGACAACGTCTTATTTCATTGACTTAATGTGCCTATTACAAAGTGTCTTACAAGCACGTTACATGTATGCTGTCGAAAGATATGCATAATATACTTCTGGATAAATGGGTATAAACTACTCTACATACTTCATTGTTGTGGACATTGCCTGTCCTGCAATACAAAATGAAACCTGCTGCCGAAACACAAGGACTGATATATTGTCAAAACTATATTAATATTGTGATTACAATTTTGCCAGAAACCGCTATACAATAAACGATATAAAGGTGTCACAGTTTATTCTGCACATGAATGTGAAATTATAATTGACTTCTATAATATAGTATGTCTATATGGTAACACAAGAAGCAAATCAGGGCTTGTAAACTGAAATGGTACAGCAACATTCCGATGAGTGAAACCAAGAACAGTATCTATAAAATCTGAATATCGAAGAAAATGACCTATAAACAATAAGTGTCATGTCGCTGAAACTGAGATACTTGTCATGAAACATCAAGTGACTGAGAAAGAGCAGTGATGGAAGGCATGGTTCATGGAGGAGGTTGGGGGAGGACAGCAAGAGTATACACGACGGACATTGAAGACATCTTGAGCATGAAAGTGTATGAACATACAAATTTCCAGTAGCTGAAGGCTGTCGTGGCTATGTGGAGTGTTAGAAAAATCGCAGTCTATAGACCCCAGTGCTCTGAGGAATACGTGGTTAGTCATTCTCTCTCATGATGAGCTGTAAGAGCTGACATCGAACCATTGAATTCATGCCATTCTCAGCATACCGTCGTAACTATTACACCAACGGAAAATACATGAGGCGGGGAAGTGATTGGGAATCTCCTAGTGGAGCCGTGATGACAGCAACAGTGTGCAATGAGCTGCTGTATGATAAGGGTTGTCTACGACTGTCCTGACATATTTACTATAAGATCGTCACAGAGACATTACAAGCACAGTATCTTCTAAATAAAGTGTTCGTATTCTGTCCTGTCACTTGTACTATTGCAATTAACAATATACACATTTTAACACTATCAGTGAGTTTACGTATGTGAAGTGTTCGGACAATAGGTACAACGCACACATTATACATGCTATGTCACAGGTATGCACCGCTACGAGGGTAAGATAACAAGTATGTCACAAATGGCTGTGGAAAAATAACTAAATATGATAACAACTTTAAACCAGTTTATTTTTATACATACACTGTCCCTTTTTATTATTCTTAAGAGCTATTAAGAATAATAAAGAATATATACTGGAACCAAGTAGCAGCAATTAACATGGGAAATAAAGAGGGTAGTTACGAACAGATAAAGCTAGGAGTACGACAGGGGTGTATCTTGTCACCCGATCTCTTCTCCCTATATAGCGAAGTAATAATGAGAGAGATCAAAGAGAAGCAGGAATACTAATCGGAGGATATAATATAAACACTATACGTTATACAGATGACACAGTATTGGTGGCGGATAATGCAACAGACCTACAACAATTATTTGACATTGTATTATCAGAGAGTGCACAGAAAGGACTCTCCTTGAATATCAAGAAAACAGTAACAATGGTGATATCAAAGAAAATGGGGACACCAAAATGTGACATAGAAATATAAGGGGAAATTCTCAACCAAGTGGATAATTTTAAATACCTAGGAGCACTTATAACATCAGATGGAAGATGTACAACAGAGATTAAGAGTAGAATAGGGCAGGCAAAAGCCGCATTTCAGAAAATGAAGAGCATCTTATGCAGTAAGTCGATATCAATGAATGTAAGAGAGTGCTAAAATGCTATATAGAACCAGTTTTGCTGTATGGCAGCGAATCTTGGAGTGTAAATGAACAAATTAGGAAGAAATTAGAAGCAACAGAGATGTGGTTTTTAAGACGAATGTTGCGAACTCCTTGGACTGCCAGAGTAACTAACAACGATTGCCTGAAAGAGGCTAATGAAACTAGAACACTATATACAACAATAAGAAAGAGACAAACAGCTTTCTTTGGTCATGTGACGAGAAGAGAGGCATTGGAGAACATCGTGACAACTGGAAAGATCGAGGGGAAGAGAGGCAGAGTCAGACCAAGAGAAATAATGCTGGACGGATTGAAACGGTGGCATGGAGGAATATCATCAGCAGAGTAGATCCAGAACACCAAAGACCGAGATCTGTGGAGAGCCATGAACGCTTTTGCCAGCCGGCACGGCACTTGATGATGATGATGATGATGATGATGATGATGATGATGATGATGATGATGATGATGATGATGATGACATTGTCCCTTTATTTCTGAACATAATTTCCACCAAAATTGATGTACTTATCCCATCGTTTTATCAGTCCTCCCAAACCGGCTTCACAGAGCTGCGTGCTCTGTTTTCTAAACCACGTTTTCACTTCACATTCAAATTTTGCGTCACTCACGAAATGTCTTCCGCCAAGGTGGGTTGTCAGTGTTTATGCTGATAAATGTTTGTTCCATAAAGCGGTGCATAGTTGGGTAGAAAAAGTTACGAGGGGGAGTCAATAAGTAAGTCACACAGTTATGCGAGATGGCGGTAAATGAAAACAAAACAACAGATCTATGCAGCCGGTTTGGTAGGACTGATAAAACGATGGGATAAGTGCATCAATGTTGGTGAAAATTATGTTGAGAAATAAAGGGACATTGTATGTATAAAAATAAACTGTTTCAAGTTGTTATCATGTTTAGTTATTTTTCTACAGCCATTTGTGACTTGCTTATTAACTCGCTCTCGAATGTGTTACGTCGAATAGAAATCGAAAATTCCCTACACAAATAAGTTACATTAGCAGTTACTTTGTACAGTCCACAAACGTTACCGGGGATTTACGTGTATGTGTAATATATATCATCAACATCATCCAGTGCCTTGCCGGCTGGCGTGGGAGATCATGCCTCTCCAGAAATTACGATCTCTGACGTCATGTATCAATTAGTGTGTTGACTCCATTCCATGCCATGACACAAGACTGTCATGAATCTTCTCACGGGGTCTTCCTCTTTCCGGTTGTCACATGTTCCACTTTTTGACTTCTCATAACGTGGCCAAAAGCGACGACTTTCTATTTTCTGATGTTTGTGATAAGTTCTGTTTGCGACTCAGCTTCCCTTAAAACGTCCTGATTGCTCATTTTGGCTGTCCGATTAATTTTCACCTCATCCCCAAGGCTTCCATGGACTTTGTGCCAGTTTACTACTTGTCCAGGATTTGCAGCTGTATGTTAAAACTGATTTTACGTAACATGCAAGAACTATTTTTCTAGCTTTCAAGGACAGTGACTTATAATATATATGTATGGGCTAAAAAAAAAAAACAAAGCAAACAAACAAACAAACAAACAAACAAACAAACAAACAAACTCTGAAAATTGTCTGATTCCTATTTGTATGAGACTGGGTCGGTCCCAGGGCTGTACTGGTCTAAAATATTAAAAAAAAAAAAAAAAAAATCCGGACTCTACTGGTGATTAATCCCGGAACACCGGCTTCACGGGCCACCGTACTAACCACAATACCACCGCGGCTCCTTAATTAACAACATACCTTTGTACCATCTTCAACTATTTAGAAAACAACAACTAAGAAGACATGTTTTATACACATATAAGAGCTAATGAATTTACTGAAGTGTAGTCTAAATATATGAAGCTGGCGCAAATCCGTCACAGTCTGTTAGAAGGCTTGAAACACAGGTAGACTATGACTGAAAGCATCTTCAGGCAACACAATCGTGTGTTCCACTAAACACAAGGTCCACATAACAACACCTGACGCTTGGTCACAGGTGCTGAGAATGTTGGTTGTTGATACATGCACACAACTGAAACTAGAACTCAGTGTTAACACCAGATAACACAAACATCGGTTAGGTTATGGTCTTATTTGGTGTTTTCGAAGCTAGGTTCCGTCGCTTTCCGTTCTCTATTGAATGATGAATGACATTAAATAGACATCTCTCTCCCTCTCTCCCCCTGTCTCTCCCCCTGACTGTCTGTCTGTCTGTCTGTCTGTCTGTCTGTCTGTCTGTCTGTCTGTATGTATGTCTTCTTCTTCTTCTTCTTCTTCTTCTTCTTCTTCTTCTTCTTCTTCTTCTTCTTCTTCTTCTTCTTCTTCTTCTTCTTCTTCTTCTTCTTCTTCTTCTTCTTCTTCTTCTTCATCGTCATCAACTCCTTTATTATCTGTATCTTCTTATTGCCCTTCTTGTTCTTTTTTTTCTGTTTCCTTTTCTTATTCGTCTTCTTTTTCTACTACTACTACTACTACTACTACTACTACTACTACTACTACTACTACTACTACTACTACTACTACTACTACTACTGCTGCTGCTGCTGCTTCTGCTGCTTCTGCTGCTGCTGATGCTGATGCTACTACTACTACTACTACTACTACTACTACTACTACTATTATTACTACTACTACTACTACTACTACTACTACTACTACTACTGCTACTACTACTAACACTACTACTACTACTAACACTACTACTACTACTACTACTACTACTACTACTACTACTACTACTACTACTACTACTACTACTATACTAACACTACTACTACTACTACTACTGCTGCTACTACTACTACTACTACTACTACTACTACTACTACTACTACTACTACTACTACTACTACTACTACTACTACTACTACTACTATTAACACTAACACTACTACTACTACTTCTACTACTACTACTACTACTACTACTACTACTACTACTACTACTACTACTACTACTACTACTACTACTACTACTACTACTATTAACACTACTACTACTACTACTATTAACACTACTACTACTACTAACACTACTACTACTACTAACACTACTACTAATACTACTACTACTACTACTACTACTACTACTACTACTACTACTACTACTACTACTACTACTACTACTACTACTAACACTACTACTACTACTAACACTACTACTACTACTAACACTGCTACTACAACTAACACTACTACTACTACTAACACTACTACTACTACTAACACTACTACTACTACTACTACTACTACTGCTGCTGCTGCTGCTGCTACTACTACTACTACTACTACTACTACTACTACTACTACTACTACTACTACTACTACTACTACTACTACCACTACTACTAACACTACTACTACTACAGTGTACATTTAAAAAAATGATAATAATAGTAGCTTCTGCAATACGAACAGAAAAACAAGTCACGCAAAAATTACATTTAAATAAGGGGGAAACGAAACTGAAAATGTCACAGACTTCGAATATACGATTGGATAATTAACAACAAAGGAGGGAGC
Source organism: Cepaea hortensis (assembly GCA_963921405.1). Lineage (NCBI taxonomy): Eukaryota > Metazoa > Mollusca > Gastropoda > Stylommatophora > Helicidae > Cepaea > Cepaea hortensis. The sequence goes on along the minus strand of OY992895.1, from coordinate 56,652,860 downwards.
TCACAATAAGTCAGAAACAGGTTAACAAAAGCAATGGAGAGGTTAAACACAACATCAACAGTCAATATAGGTAAAATTCTTGGCAGCATGCGTCGTTCCTGTGGCAACATGTGGATGTGAGTCACTAGCAATTTTACAACATTAAACGCGAAAATTGAGAGATGTTTTGGTCATCAGTGCTACATAAAAACTGCCATAACACAGCAGATCAAAAACGGGTGGGATTGGGGGGGGGGGGGAGATGATGGGGGTGTTTGAATAAACACTTCGTCTGGGATTTGAAAATGGACATCATTTCTCGAAAACTAAATTTAGTTGGCGACATCCAACGACACAGTGGTTTGGAAAGAAGAATAATGAATGGCATTGTTCCTGAAAGACGAGGTAGAGATGAAGCAACTCGCCGATGAACATGGGACATTACAGAATGTCGGAAGATCGAGAGTCTATCCAGCGGACTTTGATGGGATAGACTTTCTGCAAAGGACTTGCTACTTATTAATGATAATGGTGATGGTTCTTTCCTTTTTCAAAAATGTTATTACTGAGATTAGATGAGTTGGTTTCACTGTGGTTATTGTGATCACTTTCTAAGACAGCGGTGATTCAGTTTCCAATAGTGGCTATATTCCTTCATGACGAGTACGATTCTGGGATACCTCGTAATAATAAAAACGGATAATATTATGGGAGTGAACGTAGTGTTCACATGGATAAGGAATAATATTCTGGATGTCAACTTAGTGTGCCATGATGTAGTATTCGTGAATACCTATCGCGAGAGGACGTGGTCTTTCTTCTCTTCCTCATGTCTATTTCAATGCACAAGGAACCACAAGCTCATAAGCATCCTATGTCAGACCCTCGTAACCCTTGCTAACTCTTGTAATTCTTGTAACCACTTTCCACTATTACCAATCTCTGACTTTAACACTGTTCGCAGTGTCTGTGTTTATTATCTGTTATCTGTTAGGGTATTATATCTGTACCCCGGAGAAATCCATAGATGTTTAGATCCTCCCCACCACCATAACACAAGCATCAGCGTCCGGCAACTAATATTGCCAGTTATGTGTTGGTTAACAAGGTCCCTCGTTCTCTCGATATGCCTCTTGTGTCTGGCTGTGCCAATTCTTGCTCCGTAGTCTCTCGTTCTGGACAACGTTGTGGATTCACTGGCGTCAAAGCTCTCAACATCTCTATGAAAGCATTAATAACATCGCCACGATCTATGAGCTGGTCATCTGCAGTGGGTGCAGAACCAGCAAGTTTATCAGCTCGTTAAATTCCCTCAACTCAATGTCGTTTTGGTCTTTACAGAACCATGGATAGTTCTTCCTATATTTTGAATCACTGGGATTTCTTCTTCTTCTCGCACTACTTTAGACACCAGAATGAACAAATGCAAAGAAAGCAATAGTCAATTTGAGTTTGTTGACATCTCCATAGAGTTTGTCCACGAATGGAGTGGGTGTGAATCATTTTAGTTTTTACATCATGATATTTCCTTCACATTTACCTTTTTCAATCTAAACCTAACCAAAACATTTGAAATTAGCACGTTATAGATCGAAGAAACAACAACATGACGCTTTCGACACGGTCTCACGAAAACGATTGTAAAAATGTCCAAGCATTCTGCATTTTTAGTCATTGATGGAAAATCGTAGTTTACCAATGCATATTTATATGAAATAACAGCCAGACATCCTGTCAACGGTGGTGGTCGCTCATATGTGTAACCCATACACAGGAAAGGAAACAAACACATGCCCTGACATCCAGACATCATGTCAATGGCGGTGGTCGCAAGCCACTCATGTGGATGTGGAAAAAAGGGGAAGCCACACAATTATATTAATAGAATACGTGTGTGTGTGTGTTAGTTAGGTATGTAGTTAGCTGCCCACTAGATTATCCTCACTGCACGTCGGACCATTCAGTCCACAAGTGCTGGGATCCCCTCCTCAGTTTCTACCGCTGAGTGTAGGGCTGTATGTGCATGTCTCAAAACTGGAATGGAGGAGTGGTATGTTATGCTAGTCTTCAGCTGCTGAATCGCCTGGTATGACATGATACACAAGGCACCATATTAGTTTGTTTATGTATTTATTTTTGTTACTTCATTACCTGAATTGAGAAAAACACTGTGACGAAGTGCTCAAGCCGTTTGACTCGTGCTCCGAAGGTTGTGGGTTCGATCCCGGGCCGCGTCCTTCGGTTTACGAGTTAAATGTTTCGGAGACTCCTGTGGGTCGTCGATAAAAGCTACGGAGTTCGCGCTTTGTGCGACGCTTTCCGTGCTGCGGAAAGAGACCGAGCCATATGGGATAAAACCCGGTGCAATGAAGTCGACCCTGTCGACTTTTAAGCGACTTTTTAGACAATGGGGGAGACCCAACACATTGGATGGGTATAGCACTTAGAGGTCAGTCTGAGTCACCAGGGGACAGAGGGGAACGTGTTAGAGAGGGGATAAAACAAAGGGTAAACTCAGAAAGGTATTTTCGTGGGAGCTAGCAATGGGGTTTCAAGGGTGAAATAGATTTTCACGGGTGGTCCCGGGGAGGCTGAATAAAGACAGAAGTTTGAGCAAATTGTGTGAGTTGAGTTCTGGGGATAAGTAGTGAAACTTAGCCAGGGGAATTGAGTTTTGGGCTAAGTTAGGGAAACTAGCCAGGTACTCGGTGTTTGGGCGAAAGTAGGAAAACTTCAGCCCGGCAGTGAGAAGCATTGAGTATCGGGCCAGTGAGGGAAACTGCGGCCAGAGAGATGATACTCAAAGGAGTTGGTTACGTTTAGGGACGGAGAAGAGTCCAGCGTAACAAGTGATTTTTCGAAAGCTGCTAGAAGGCAATATTGGTTTCACATGGAATTAATGTGTCTGCCGTTTTTGTGATTGTTCCAAGGATGATGCGTTTTCATCCTGTCTCGTGATAATCAATAAAGTTGTGTGTGCGCAAACCGGTGTTCTATATTGATCATGGCTGTTGAGCAGTTGTCCGGCACAATATTCACACTGACATACACTAGACACAACCACAGCTACTTCTATCTGTCAGCAGCATTGTGACAAGTATTACAGTGCTTCAGTTTAGTTAGTATTAAACCAATAGCCTAGTATGCTTCCCCAAATGACAGTACAGACATCCCAACATGACATGCTCAATTAGTGTGTTCTTTTCAATGCCATGTGGACTGCCACTGTATTTATATAGTCTGGAATATCACCCTCGAGTGGCGGGATACATGTACTCTCTATCAAAGTAAGGCGCCTCCTTACCTCCGCCTTCCGGACACCTTTGGGTGATGCGGAGTACCCGTTTAGCACCCCAGACCAGGGTTTTATGAAACCATGGGTGCAGGTGAGTGGTTGAGCTAGAGAGCAGCCGACAAATAGTTGTTGGTTAAAATCTCAAGTAGGCAGAGAGTCTCTTATAGAGACATGGCTATGGTCCCTGGCCAGTACGGCCACTGCCACGAAAGAAAGCAATATCCGACTAACTTCTTTACAGATGCCTAGAATGCCATGTAGCAAATAAAAACCATAGACTGATTTATTTATTTAGTTGTTTCGGGACTTGGAGTTTGAAGACTGAGCGCAACATACTATTGGCAACGTTGATCGTATTTCGGTCCGAAGCTAAGGCCCTGTCTACGTCGAAATGGAAGCACTATAATCGAGTTTCGCTCTCGTTTGAGCTCACCAGTAGGGCGTATCCCTGACTGGACCCGGGATCGAGATCCGGATCACTGGCATGTAAAACGTTATGTAACCACTTGGCCACGCGTATCACGCTAGACGCGACCAAATTATCATATTAGAATATCACAACGTTACCCATCGTAGGCTATAGCTCAAAGCTTCCCCGATCACCGCGAATGACATCCGTCAATCGATGTGGCCCCAAATGATCAGGTATTCTTGATCTGGCAAGGTACACCAGGCGCCTACAGGCCAGCAAGCTATGAACAAATGATTTTGTCACCTTCGGTCTTTAGAACATTAGACAATCCATTGATGTGTGTGTGTGTGTGCTCTCTTCTTAGTAATATAATTAATTTGTGTGCAGAAACAAGAAATATTATCCTGGATGGGTTGAGACGGTGGCATGGAGGAATATCAGCAGCAGAGTTGATTAAGAACACCAAAGACAGAGATATGTGGAGAGACATGAACGCCTACGCCAGATGGCATAGCACTTGCTGCTGATGATGATGATGATGATGATGATGATGATGATTATGGTGATGATGATTCATTTGGTATTCAGAGTGTTATGGTGGTCTTCAATTTTCCTGCAATTTTCCCCAAGCCACGCTTCTTTTGCCTGTTTCCACAATTTCCTAATTTCCTAACAGGGGGATGAGTGGTCTAGAGGTATGGTGTCCGCCTCGAGTGCTGGAGGTCCCGAATTCAAGCCCTTGTGAGTGATTCTTTCACGTGGACTTCTAGTAATAAAATTTCCCCTAGTCTCTGGGTAGTGAGATCGGACACCCGTGTGTATTGTTGCGCACGTAAAAAATCCCTTGGCAGTTGGAAATCGAAAAAGAGTAGCCTAACGGCGCTGCCCGGGCAACATTTCGAGTAAAAAATCTACCCAAAGTATTTCAGGATCTTCGCCGGTGCTACGGAGTTCGTGCACTGAGCTGAGTTTCTCCAGACTCAGGTTTGAGTTAGGAGGAAACGGAGCACTTATGGGTTACACCCGTGTGTCGTGATGTTGATCCGTCGACTAAACTAAACTAATCTAAACAATTTCCTAATTTTCCCGTGAATCGAAAATATTCATATTTGTCATGGCTATTTTTATTATTTATTCTGATGTTTATTAGTTTTAAAATATCTTCCATTATCCATTTCTTAAGTTCCATCATCTTAATCGTTGGCATAACTGTTTCTGCAGCCTGGCTGACTGTGTCCTTCAGTGTTTTCCATTGGTCACTGACGTATCGTAATAAATTTCTAAATCCGACAATGCATTAAATCTGTTTTTTACTTCAATGATGAATTTATGGCCTAAATGCCAGGGACAGCAAGAACCAAATTTCATACCTGCAGAAGTCAAAGCAGTTATACAGAAAAGTCCTAAAAACAAATCAGCAGGTCCAGATGGAATAACCACAGAAGCTATTCAGGCCTGTGGGGAAACAGGAGTTAAATGGCTGACAAGACTTTTTAATATAGTATGGGAAGAAAGAAAAGTCCCAGATGATTGGTAACAGGCAATAATAGTACCAATATGGAAAAAGAAAGGCAATATGAGAGAGTGTGAAACATACAGAGGTATATCACTCCTGAGCCATATAGGGAAAATGTATGCAAAACTTTTGGAACAAAGAGCTAGACCAATAGTTGAACAACAGTTAAGCAAAGCACAATTCGGTTTTCGGAAAGGTAAAGGTTGCACTGGTGCATTATTTACACTTAGACAAATTTGTGAAAAAACTATCGAATATAGTGACCAGCAGAATATTGTGTTTGTAGATCAGGAAAAGGCTTTCGATAGAATAGACAGATACAAATTATGGACCATCCTTGAAGACTATGGGATAGAAGGGCAACTGCTAGAAAACATCATAGCCATATACCACTCGAACCAAAGTGCAGTAAGAACACAAGAAGGTATATCAGATATGTTCACAGTCAATACAGGAGTGAGGCAGGGATGTGTGCTCTCTCCCCTGCTATTCAATATCTACATGGACATAATTTCTAAAGAAGCAAGTCTCGACAGAACAGATTCAGAAAATTTAGAACTCTTTACTCCAGATGAAACAACTGACCCACAGGGAATAAATGAACTTCTATTTGCAGACGATCAGTGCCTGTTTTACAGCGATGAGGGCAGACTACAAAATCATATTACTAATCTGAGTTCAACCTGCAGAAGATACAATATGAGTATAATCACAGCCAAAACCGAAGTAATGCAAGTTAGCAGATCGCCAGGCCCACTAAGTATACAGATAAATAACACACCTCTGAAACAAGTTAAAGAATTCAAATACCTTGGAAGTATGATCACAGAAGATGGCAGATTGGACAGAGAAATTGAAATCAGATGTCAAAAAGCTAGTGCACTTACATATCAACTATCACCCTTACTGAAACATCCAAACATACCCATGTCCGCAAAACGACAGATAATAAACAGCATATTCACACCAACCCTATGCTACCAATCTATGCTACCAATTTATCCAAATTACACCTTGGCAAAATTAACACCTGCGAAATGAGATGCCTGAGGAGAGCTGCCAACTTAACAATCCGAGACCGAGTAAGAAATGCTACTATCAGACAGACTGTGGGATCAACACCTTGTGCCACATTTATTGAAAGACAGAAGATCAAGTGGTTTGGCCATGTCGTTAGAATGCATCATCAGCAACTACCATGACTGGCCTTACATCAAAGATCATCTGCGACGAGACCACGAGGACGTCCAAGAAGAAAATGGATTGACGACATCAGAGACACTGTACAACCACACGGAATGACACTATCCAGTGCCGCCCACCGGGCGCTGGAGCGCAGATTATCCTCCCCACGGCGCTTGACGGCAGAAGTGGAAGATGATGATGATGATGATGATGATGATGATGAATTTATCTTTTATAGCCTCACTCTCAGTGCGTATTGTTATAACTTTGTGTTTCTTAGTGTATATTTGATCTTTATAATTGTATATGCGTGTTGCTTACAGTTAATCTTTGGTAGCTGTAGCAATCTGCATTTGGCTTAATTAATTAATTAATTAATTTTTTTTATAGCGACTTTTAAGGCATTTCGAAATCTTCTGTTGATGAGGATGTAATCAATCTGGTTTTTGATATTATTGTCCGGACTCCTCCAAGTCGATAATCTCCTTGGATGTTGTTGATACCAGGTGTTTGGTTTCACTAATCATATCATGCCCATTTCCCGACTTTAAAAGCCTGCTCTTTCATTACGTTTCCCTAGTCCATATTCGCCTACTTATTATCCATCTTTTTGACTTTAAATTTTAGAATTACAGTCATTGATTATGATATTTAATTCTGAGTATTTGCACTTCTTGAAGGCATTATCTAATTCGCTGTAATATTCATCGATACTGTCATCACTGCTTTCCGTTGTTGGTGCATAAACATGAATTATATTGACACCAAAAAAACGTCTGCCACTTAACTTTCCAACAACATTCTGTCTGACACAGTCCAGAATCCTGATGATGGATATTGATCTCTCCAGATCCATAATAAGTGCTACACCTCGCTGTTGTTTCTCTCCTACAGTATTTTATATACCTCGGATGTTATCATGCCAGTTATTTCCATTTAGACCCACATATACCTTAAGGGTTAATATTCATTCTTCTCATTTTTGCTTGATGTTATCCAATTTGCCATCCCCAATCAAAGTTCGAACGTTCCACGTTCCAATGTTAAGTAATGTTAAACTGATGCTGCCAGTTACTTGGCGACGGTCTGGAGTCACATCCTGCACATGACTACCCTTAGGGGGCGAAGCTGCTCCTATGAGGCACCAATTTACGCCGTTTATCAGATTCTCTATGAATTGACGAAACAAGATTTTCTAGGCATCTGTAAATAAGGTAGTTCGCCATTGCTGCCCATCTTAGCAGTGACCATACTGGTCGATGTTCATAGCCATTGTCTCTAAAATGATGTCTCTTTAACTCCATCCACCACCTGCACCCATGGCTTCACGTTATCCTGATCGAAGAGTTAAACAGGAGCTCCACCTTGCCCAAGCGTGTCCCGTGTGCACTATTCTGCGCAGGAAAGTGAGTGTCAGTAGTTTATTAGTAATTGCTGTAGTCGTTCTCCGTGATGAGGAGGAGTGGCTGGCTGAGTGACTAGAACACCGGATTCTCCTTCGGTAGACCCGGGTTGGAATCATCGGTAAAGTGCCGGATTAATTTTTCTGTCGAGGGCAAAAAGAAAACTCTAACCTGTACAGTTCGCGGCGACTGCACTAGAAAGGCGGCCTTAATTCCTCAGGCTCAAAGACCCCTCTGCCATACACTACAAGGTACTATATTGGCAGTAAATGACAGTTCTCCACGATTCTCTTCCATACAAACGGACTGATTCAACATAGGATTTAAACGTTCTAAATTTAGTGCTAAGTTTATTTGACCTCCATAAATGTTCTAGTGCTATGAAAGCTCTTCTTGTCTTTGCATTTATATTTAAAAATAGCTATGCCTTGCCCATGTTTGTCTACATTGCTTCCCAAACAAGTGTGTGATTGCCCCTCTAGAGTGAGATTTCACAAAAGGAGATCGGGTTGTTATTTGCTTGGTTTAATCTCATTATCCTAGGCTTTACCCGGTGTCTTTTTAGACCTAATTGTTGTCACCTCTCATTAAGTCTGATTTGTTTATCCTGCATCTGATTACGTGTGTGTGAGTGTGTATGTGTGCGTTTGTGTGTGTGCGTGCGTGCGTGCGTGCGTGTGTGTGTGTGTGAGTGAGTGAGTGAGTGAGTGAGTGAGTGAGAGGCAGATGTGCAGTTTCGTCGGCGAAGTCAAAGTCATTAATTTGCATTGCACATATGACTGGTGGCAATGAACAAGTTCTGAAAGTACACCCATTCACAAATTGACACTGATACAGTGTTTATTTTGCTGTTTAATTTGACTGACTACATGGAAAACAAATGTAATCCATTTTTAAGACCAGTGGATTAAATTATGCCATAAATGACTCAAAGTTTCACAGCATCAATATCGTTTTTGAAGATATTCACAATGTATAGTAGTAATAGTTGGGTTCCTCACGCACAGGTCCGTCTCCACGCACGGACATTGGGGCCGTTTTCTCGACGAAGGAATTCCATTAGCGGTGTGAAGTATTCCAGGAGGGGTTGGTAGTCAATGGTGCGATTTCCTGTTAACTGCTCTAGTGCTTCAGGCCAGGATGTAGATGATCCTAGGCTCGTCATGTTCCTGCGTATAATGGTAACCATTAGTGTTGGAAAATGTGCTTTACATATAGCACTGTGCTTAATATGCTCTCTGGGGCATGCTTGTATGTTGATAAACACAGGCGGACATACTGGCTGGGGCTGAACCGGTTAGTGGGGTACTGGTGTACATAAGACTATGTCGTCAGGGACCATTGTGATCATTTTTTGTTTACTTCGGAAAAATTGATACATCATCAAAGCCAAGAGAGAATAGTTTGCCAGGGAGTTGATACATCATCAAAGCCAAGAGAGAATAGTTTGTCAGGGAGTTGATACATCATCAAAGTCAAGAGAGAATAGTTTGTCAGGGAGTTGATACATCATCAAAACCAAGAGAGAATAGTTTGTCAGGGAGTTGATACATCATCAAAGTCAAGAGAGAATAGTTTGTTAGGGAGTTGATACATCATCAAAGCCAAGAGAGAATAGTTTGTCAGGGAGTTGATACATCATCAAACCCAAGAGAGAATAGTTTGTCAGGGAGTTGATACATCATCAAACCCAAGAGAGAATAGTTTGTCAGGGAGTTGACTAGAGGATCAAGCCGACACTCAGTGCTCCGCAGAAAGGCCAGACTGACACATAATCAGACGGCAACTGGTACCATTAGTAGTGGGATTCTTCGCTGGTTGTGGACGATTTGGATGGAGCACGTATGGAGAGGCCTATTTGGCATACCCAATTTTCTAGTTTTTTGTTTGGTCTTATCTATCAGACTGCAACTGAAATTATCAGTATTTGGACTCTTCGCTGGTTGTTGAAGATGGGGGATGCTCGCATAAGGGAGTGTCCTGATATTGTTTTGCCGGTTCTTTACTCATCTCAACTCGACTCAAGGCACTTATCTGATAAGGTTAGGGGTGGATACACTTTACCAACATATGAGGATATGGTTTCCATCTATGCATATATTCTAGCTGTGAACCATCCAGGTTTCTGAAATTAAAGGCATACATCATGCATTCTCACACATGCTTCCTCCTCATCTTCAACAAGCAGCAAAGATTTCCAATACTAATGGTACCCGTTGCAGTCAGATTATATGTCCATTTGACATTTCCTCGTGTGACGTGAAGACCTTAGTTATTTTCTCTTGTATAATTAAATTGTGTTCCTAGACGTCAACAACACCAGATAAGTCTGAATTTATAATTGAGACAATTGGAAACGAGTCATTGGTTGTAGCCTATGCACGTCTGTAGCGGCGAATGTCGCAGTGTTCATTTTCCAAGGAAGAAGTGGACAAATCATAACAAGAGGTAAGAGTTAACATTCTATTTTGCCTACCGCTGCCATACCTTATTCGTTAATCTTTATTGCTGCAGATCCTTGTTGTGAAACCATTTCTATGTGTCGCCAAATAAATCAAAGGTGTAAACTCTATATTTTCTATAACAGTTTATCTCTCTTCTTCTGACCAAATCTACTATCCCGTTTTATGACCATGTATGTTTATGTTTGTTCATGTATGATTTCATATATACATGTGATACATTCTTGTGCAACCAACCATTGTTAAGAGGCAGATCGTGGACGGCTCAGGCAGAAGATACCATCAGGGAAGTGTGCACATTTGAAAATATTGGCAGAGGCAAGGAGTGGACCAGAGCGCCCAGTAGAAATTCAGATTTGTGTAGTGTTACAATCACATTGGGTCGTGAGTTTAAGGAATGGCCAAGAGGCGCTACGGAAGTAGAAATTCAGCAATTATTTCAGGACTACTCTCCTCTTGGCGATGTAATTATCCAAACTGATGGCTCTGTGCTAAGAGGCCAAAAACAAAAGTGCCAGGGGATTCAATGCAAATGTCAATGACCTATGGTTAGTAAAGGAGAGCTTGGAATATGACACCACAACCTCGAGTCTGAGAAAGGAGGTGGAGGAGGTTACTGCAGCTTTTCACTGGTTGGAGAAGAAACTGTATACGCATGTCGTGATTGTGAATGATTCACAAAGCGTGCTGACAAAGGTGAAGACTGACATGCTTCGTGATGAATGGTATGCGTCAATTCAAAGGTCGCTTTGCTGGATCTTTTATTCAGGACACTCTGGTGTGGTTGGAAATGAACAGGCGGTCAGACTGGCACGTGCTGCATCATTGAGGGGTGATTTGATGCATGCTAAGGCAGATGTGGTGAAGGCACTCTGAGTGTGCGTGAATAATGCAGAAGAACTTACAGGATATCATGGTCTAAAACAGTGGTTCTCAACCAGTGGGGAATTCCCCCCACCCGACCTCCCCACCCCCAAAAGGGGGGGGGGAATTCTAGGGTTTCCAGGAGGGGGTAATTAAGATTATTTCAAGATCTCTTTAATACAAGAACCGATTACATGATATTGTTTTTCCGTCCATACTTTACGGTTCTGTACTTATTACCCTTCTGAAATATCCGTTTTATAAGTAGACCCGCACATTACGTTTCATATAAACGTCCAGACATGTTCTAGTATATGTTATTAAATTTAGCTTCTATTGTTACGTATACTGTATAGGGGCAAGGGGGAATTTATAGGGAGGAAATATGAAAGGGGGGAATGACATTCTGAACATATGGTGGAGGGGTGCATGGGCCAAAAAAAGGTTGAAATCCATTGGTCTAGAGAGAATGCGAGAGCAGATGGTGGTCAGAGGATCTGGTAGACAGTCGTCACTTAGAGGTAAACCAGTATGGACATAAAATCAGATTGTATTGGCACCATTAGTAGTGAGACTCTCCGCTGGCTGTTGAAGATGATGACTGAGAGCTTATGGGAATGACCCGAGTGCAATGATGTTAGTTCTTGACTCAACAAGGCTCTGCTCTCCTTCTTTCTCTCTCTCTCTCTCTCTCTCTCTCTCTCTCTCTCTCTCTCTCGCTCTCTGATCTCCCTCACTTGCTATGTCTCCAGCCTCATACTCTTTCATGACCAAGATGCATGCAATGTCCTGTGTCCATCTTCGTTATATTCGACCCCTACCACGACTTCCAGGAACACGCCTTTCATCACTATTCTCTCCAAGGCTAATGTGGCCAACAAGTTTTAGCTCGAGAGACATGCTATTTTTTGGTGACATTATTATGTTTACGCTACTACACCATTCTGAAATGCACAATGACGAACCCGTCTCAACTTTTAGAACCATACAGTACAGACCATCTGCGTAATCTGATGAAAAAGGAGTGATTGTATTGTTGTAGCGGGGACGACAATTGGGATGGGTCGATGTATCTTTTGCCTACATATTGTCGGTCGAAAATTTTGAGGAGACAAGATGTGGTGAAATTCAGTGGAATTAATATAGATAAATTCTAAATTCCTGGATACATCGGTAAGTGAATGCTCATTAGTAAACTTATGTTGGTGCGTAGTAGGAAGGACTTGAACCTATAGTAGAGCTCTCTCTCTCTCTCTCTCTCTCTGTGTAATAATAGAGGTATTGAATTAGGCCCTAGAGATATACTTGGAGGATAAAGTGATTATTTCTTTGACTTAGAAAATATCGAACTAATATCTTTCTTTACTCATTACACGCACATTATGAACGATGTACTTCTCATTTAACCAGTCTGCTTGCTTATCTTATGATTATGCGAAGATTAAGCGAAGAAAATACATATTACCAGGAATGTGTGAGGGTGTAATTCCTGATGATAGCCACCCAGTAAACTAGGCGACTGGACCCCTAGAACACGAGAATGATTAATCTGCACAGCGCATGAATGTGATGAGACATATCTTGCCGTCATGATAGTTGGATGCCTATATCCGATATTTGTATGGTAGTATTAGTCACAGCAAAGTGTTGGAGTCATAGCAAGGCCTGGCTAATCTGCACTTGTGTAATGGTCAATTTACCTTCTCCCTTTCCCCCAATTTTCCGGTGAGTATGGATATGTGTTTGTGTCCGTGTTTCTAACAGGAATGGTGGTCGAATGACCTATATGGGGTATGTTCTTGAACGAGGAACATCATCATCTGGAGGGTTGAAGTCCTCAGTGATGGATGAGGGAATTTACCTTTCTGCTACAGGAAGCGTAGAAGAATATTGACCCGCTTTGACTCCTCCGAACTCAGAGCCACCCCAGCCTTGTGGACGTAAGCTGAATATAATAATGATAACATCAGTGAAAACCAACAGTCAAAAATATTAGCCTGGTTTCCATGATTTATAATGAATTAGAACAGTCAACAATATTAGCCTAAATGCCATGGTTTACCATAGATTAGAACAGACAAACAGGATATAAAAAGATTTCTATATCCACCCCAGTGAGAGGGAGTAGCAAGGGAACTATTCTGTTAGCCCCAGAAGAGAAGAAGGTCAACTTATATGGTGACAGTATAGAGCATATCGATCCAGAGGTTTAGATCAGAACATTATAGTTAATCACTTGTTATGGATCAGAACATTATAGTTAATCACTTGTGATGGATCAGAACATGCTAGTTAATGAACTTTGATGGATAGTTATAACTACTGGTGTCTTTTGTGAATTTTGGTTGTGTATAATTGCGATGTCTCTCGAGCATAACCCTTCCCAAATTCTTTTATTATTATAATATTATGATTTTATAACACGGAGGTATTTAATTTTCTTGTGAACTTATGTCTAACCTTGTGAGTAATAGGTGATAATACTACTCCATTTAACAACAGTTCTTGAGAGAAGTGTGTGGCAATGATACTACTTGACTTCAGTCAACCCTGAGTGAGCTTTGTCCTGTCTGAATGCAGTGACTTCCCCTGTGCTCTCCTGGCCTTCTACTTGAAAACCTTACTTTGTAGCTAGTGGAAACTTACCAGATGATGTGTTCAAGAACTAGGAAATATGACGAGCCATTTCTGGTTTTCTAGTAGTAGTCGTCAACAACTATTTGGAGATACACGTCTCCCATTTATAAATTTACATACCACATGTTTATGCACCAATTTCTTCGATGTTCAAGTCGTGTAACATTTCAGGAAATTTTGTCTTCTCTCTCCACGATGGTCTAAAATTGTTTCTGTAATACTTTAGCTCAAAAGCTCAAATTTTCTTATTTTATTAATAGCAAATTGATCAATAACTCACATCCATATGTTGCTAACGGGAAGATGCAAGTTGTCACCAATGTTACTGTAACTTGTATGCTTGTGTAGCGCAAATACTGCATATCGCCCATCACTTAATGCCACGAGTCCAGACTGCCCCTGCCTTTCCATCTCCGTTTGCTTTCAAATGTTCCCTGAAAGATTACCCTTGAGAGTTTGTCGTCCATGTGACATGACCACACTTGGCAAACTGTCGATACCTCCCACTGACAACATATTTCTGATGGCCTGCAGATATATTCAATTTGGTTTCTAACAGCGTCGGCTCTGTGGCGCAGGAGTGACTTACTCAGATCATAATCCCGCTTACCGCGTTCGAAACACAACTGGGGGTGATTTGGCAGCAGACCGCGTTGCGTTGATGCTCATAAAAAGGTATTTGTGCCGGCCTTTCCGAAAGCAATGGCAAACTACTGAACGTAAATTTGTGAAGAAATCACAAACAGTCAAAACATGCATGTGTTAACAGCTACGTCCTGTAAAGGGTATGCAACTAACGAACTTCTAACATATGTGTTTGTTTTGGGCCTCATATAATTTATTCGCATGCTTGTAATAAAGAATTCACATCCCAATCTCAGAACCATATAAATCTGTGGATACCACAGCTGACTTGCATAGTTCCATTATGACAGTAAAGCTAACGTTGCTTTTTCATATTGGATTTATTCTTGTCTTGTCAGATGAGGCCATCCCAACCTCTTGTTTTGGTCTTGAAATACCATCAAAGTATATATGGATGCAAGATATGTAAAGGTGTTCATGCCTGGTGTTCGTTCATTTACTGTAGCTAATCTATCACACATTCACACATTCAGTGTTTTGCAGACTAACGCTCGAAATCTCCAAGTTCATATTCTCTTAATGGCAAATGTGTATCAAAAGTAATGGTCGAAATGGGTTAAACGATAGGCACATATTAATCATCATCATATGGCATGTCGAGCGACGCAGGTGACATGCTCATCCATAAACATCTGTCCTCTATATTCTACATGGACTCGATCAGTGATCTTCTAATAAATCCAGGGGCGTCACTAGGGGGGTGCGGGGGGTGCGGGCCGCACCGGGTGACACCATCAAGGGGTGACACCAAAATAAAAAAATTGCAAATTTGACAAAGCAGACATAGCTCTGTCTAGTCGGGTTTCATAACCGTTCATTGTTAATTTTAGAAATTTTAATGTTAAATAACAAAAATTGAACTTTGTCCGAGTTTGTCGAAGTTCTTTATTTATGTTTTACCTGAAGTATTGAAGTTATATTGTTCAATTTGTTTTCTTTCTTATGTCCTTATTAACTTTTTGACTTATTTTACAAACATTACTATATGCGATTATATATGGTACAGGAACACTCGGAAGAAGACCATGGTGAAAGTCTAGAGGGGTGACACCAAGAGTTTACCGCACTGGGTGACACCAACCCCAGTGACGCCACTGAATAAATCTAATAGATACATGTCATTGTAAATTGTCATACCGCAGCTTTTGGCCGGCCTCCGTGCTGTTGTATAAGTCGCATCTGTGCAGTGGTCCTGTATAATTGGCCGCCGTACACGCCGCTTTGTGAAACTGGAACTGCAGAAACGTGGCGAAGAAATACCTGCAAAATCAATACATTTTCTGAATTCTTATCTTGTACGTAAGTCAACTGAAGGCTTCTGTTTTTTTTTTTGATACATGTTAAACTAACTAGATGGTTATAAACACAACCGCAAAATTGCCATCGCCTTATTATTAAAGCTTTACAGTCGTTGATATTGGTAAGGGCAACTGTGATAGCGCAATGACTAGCACGCTTGTCTGCCGGGGCGTGGACATGTGTTCGAATCCCTATCCAGTGGGGATCTGTGGTTTTACTGACCTGGACTCCTGGATAGATTCAGCCTGAAATAGGAACCATGGTTCTTTCTGGGAAGTATAGGCGACCGGCTTTATATTAACTACAACACTCACCAAGTGCAGGCTGGTCTACACGTATGGCGTTACCATCACAAACCAAATACTTTACCTTAACTACAACACTCATCGAGTGCAGGTTGGTCTGCACGTATGGGGTTACCATCAAATACCCAATACATTATATTAACTACAGCACTTATTGAGCTCATGTTGGTCTACACGTATGGGGTTTACCATCACATACCCAGTACGCATCATAGTGTACAATGCGTCCAATTGAATTTTGCACAGAAAATGTTTTAATGATAGCCAACACACTTTTGAAACAACACCCAAGAAGACTCTTCACATGGACGTCCCCGGACAGTATTACTAAAAATCAGATAGATTATATTTTAATACAAAGAAGATGGAGATCAAGCATAACATCTGCAAAAACCCTACTAAGTGCAGACTGTGATACAGATCATCAGTTATTAGAAGCAGATCTGAAATTAAAACTCAAAAAGCTTATCCGAGGACCAATGCCACTTCGTTATGATCTGACAAAAATTCCAGATACATACAAAGTATAAGTGAAGAATCGTTTTGGGGTCTTGATGTCCATACAAGAGGAAATGACACCTGATGAATTGGAAGTACAAGCTAGCTAGAGATATCTTGATAATTGCAGTCAAAGATTTAATTCCGACCAAAAAAAAAAAAAGCAACATAAGCTATGGATTACAATAGGCACGTTAGAATTAACAAAACGAAGGAAACTAAAACAGAAAGGAGGTGAATCCGATAACAGCAGGATGAAGTATAAATCTTTAACTCGAGAAATAAGAAAGAAGACATGACAGGATAAACACCAATATATGCAATATTACTGTACCAGAATAAAGCAATATCATAAAACTGGAAGAGATTCCGAAATGTTCAAAGAAATGAAGTTATTGACAAGAAATGTTCAACCTCAATTGAATGCTATCTGTGACAAGATCGGAAATACCTTAGCAAAATCTAGACAAATTCTAGAGAGATGACAAGAATACTTCAGTGGAATGTATGATATGAATGACAGTGATGATATGAATGAAATACATGAACCAATAACAGCAGAGACAGAACCTGAACCCTCATTAGATGAAATTGCATATGCAATAAAGAACCTGAAGAATGGTAAATCACCTGGTGGTGATGAGATACCAGCTGAACTAATTAAAGCGGGAGGAGAAGGGAGCATACAAATCTATCACGCATTATGTAAAAAAGATATGGAAATATGGTATTTGGCCAACAGATTGGAAGAGTACTATCTTCATTTCAATATCAAAAAACGGGCAACCTGAAATTATGCACCAACTATAGAACTGTTGCCCTGATCAGTCATGCAAGTAAAATTCTACTAACAATCATAATGGAAAGACTTCGCAAGAAAATCATCATCATCAAGTGCCGTGCCGACTGGCGTAGGCGTTCATGGCTCTCCACAGATCTCGGTCTTTGGTGTTCTGGATCAACTCTGCTGATGATATTTCTCCATGCCACCGTCTCAGTCCGTCCAGCATCATTTCTAATGGTCTGCCTATGCCTCTCTTCCCCTCGATCTTTCCAGTTGTCACGATGTTCTCCAATGCCTCTCTTCTCATCACATGACCAAAGGAAGCTGTTTGTCTCTTTCTTATTGTTGAATATAGAGTTCTAGTTTCATTAGCCTCTTTCAGGCAATCGTTGTTAGTTACTCTGGCAGTCCATGGAATTCGCAACATTCGTCTTAAAAACCACATCTCTGTTGCTTCTAAGTTCTTCCTAATTTGTTCATTTACATTCCAAGATTCGCTGCCATACAGCAAAACTGGTTCTATATAGCATTTTAGCACTCTCTTTCTTACATTCATTGATAGCGACGTATTGCATAAGATACTCTTCATTTTCTGAAATGCGGCTTTTGCCTGCCCTATTCTGCTCTTAATCCCTGTTGTACATCTTCCATCCGATGTTATAAGTGCCCCTAGGTATTTAAAATTCTCCACTTGGTTGAGAATTTCCCCTTCTATTTCTATGTCACATTTTGGTGTCCCCATTTTCCTTGATATCACAATGTTACTTGATATTCAAGAAAAGTCCTTTCTGTGCACTCTCTGATACTACAATGTCCAATAATTGTTGTAGGTCTGTTGCATTATCCGCCAACAATACTGTGTAATCTGCATAGCGTATATTGTTTATATTATATCCTCCGATTAGTATTCCTGGCTTCTCTTTGATCTCTCTCATTATTACTTCGCTATATAGGGAGAAGAGATCGGGTGACAAGACACACCCCTGCGTGAGAAAATGGAAGAAGAAATTAAATGGTTCATGCTGGATTTAGAGAAGGAAGAGGAACAAGAGATCACATTCTCAACGCGCGTTTAATAACACAGAAGTGCAGATAATTTAATGTAAACCTATGTTCATGTTTTGTGGATTATTCAAAGGCATTTGACAGTGTACAGCATCAGAAACTTTGGGAAACCATGAGGTATATGGGCTTTCCATCACATGTAATACAACTCATAAAAATGCTCTATCTAAACCAACAAGCAGCGGAGACATCGGATTGTTATGACATTAAGGAAGGATTCCGTTAGGGATGTGTGCTGTTCCCCTTCTCCTCCCCCACCCTGCCGTTTTTTTAAACCTGTACATCGAAAATATAATGAAAACATGTTAGAGATGATATAAACAGGGAGCAATATGATGCCCTAAATATCGGTGGTCATGACATACCAGAGATTCGGTATGCTGATGATACAGTATTGCCATTCACAACACAGAATGGTCTAGATAACCTAATACAACACAGAATGGTCTAGAAAACCTAATAGACTGAACCCAATTAAATAGTGAAAATCACAACTTATATCTTAACATAGCAAAAACAAAGATAATGCATACAGATAAAAGTACTATGGCGAAAGAAATATATGTTAATGAGGAAAGATTAGAGGTTGTGGAATAGTTTGAATATCTTGGGTCATTGATTTCCAACAACGGTGACACAATGAAATAAATTAAACGATGACTATCAATTGCTCTTCAAAGACTAAAACAACTGAATAAATTATGGAGTGGGACAGATAGAACTACAAAAATTAGATTTTTAAAAGCATGCATTTTTTCCCCATTTCAACAAACACCTGTGTGATCTGGACACTTACTAAACAAGCTGAACATCTTGGGTAAAGAAAAGAACGAATGCATCCATACTTCAATAGCTGAATATTGAAGAAGGTTGGCTATTAAAGACGATAAAGCAAAGAAAATTGAAATATTTTGGTCACTTGAAAAGTCACGAAAGTATGGAGAGAACTATAATGGAGGGGTATATGCCTGGGAAGAGAGGAAGAGGAAGGCCAAAGAGAAGATGAGCGCAGGATATGGCGGATGATCTCCAGATGGGTGTATCAGATACGGGACATCTTGCTTATGATCGAGAGGTTTTCCGTAAGGTTGTTATGGGAGCGAGGTTCTGCAAAGTACATGCTACTGAATGAATGAATATATATATATATATATATATATATATATATATATATATATATATATATATATATATATATATATATATATATATATATATATAATGACACACGCCTGCAGTGCTCCTATATCGCATTATAGCCTAGGGTGGACTGACACAATAATGCATATTACTATCTTCATCATCATCAAGTGTCTTGCCAGCTGGCTTAGGAGTTCATGTCTCTACACAGATTTTGGTCTATGGTGTTTTGGATCAACTCTGCTACATGCCTCTATCTCATTTCTGTTAGTATGCCTCTCTTCGCTTTCATCGTTCCAGTTGTCACAATATTCTCCGTTGCCTCTCTTTTCATCACATGACCAACCAAAGCTGTTTGTCTTTTTCTTATTGTTGAATATAATGTTCTAATTTCTTTGGCCTCTTTCGTGCAAGCGTTGTTGGTTACTTTGGCAGTCTAGTTAATTCGCAACATTCGTCTCAGGAAGCACATAGATTACTATGGTGGAATAAACACACACAGTCTCAGGAAGCACATAGATTACTATGGTGGAATAAACACACACAGTCTCAGGAACCACATAGATTACTATGGTGGAATAAACACACACAGTCTCAGGAAGCACATAGATTACTATGGTGGAATAAACACACACAGTCTTAGGAAGCACATAGATTACTATGGTGGAATAAACACACACAAGAGCAATAACAGAAATGCTCACTTGATGTAAGGCACATTGGCAGCTACATTATACATTAGTGCTGGTAAAAAGTGGTTTTCGTTCGTTTCAAGATGAGATAATCCTGTCAATTCACACCTGAAAAATAGATTACAATAATTGCTTCTAGTTTCACAAGCGAAACAAAAGAATAGCCTGTGTTCTATTCTATGTCGTTGGTCCTCCAGAATGTCCATAATTACAAAACTGAAGCTAAATGTGGCAGAGCTGGAGTGCCTCAGCATGCATGTTAGTACACTGTCATCGAACCACAGTCAACGTGTAAAGTATGCTAGTAAACTGCCATTGAACCACTGAATTGCACCATTGAATCTTTCCTGTTGTCACATCATGTTCGAGTTTTTGTCTTCTCTCAATGTGGCCAAAAAAAGATAACTGCTTTTTTCTGATATTTGTAATAAGTTGTCATTGAGACTCAGCTTACCTCAAAATATCCAAAGTTCTCCCTTTGGCGGTCCATTTAATTTATATCATTCTTCTTTAAAACCCCGTCTCCACGGCTTCCAGGGAATGTTTTTCCCCCCACCGGTTTACTAATTGTCCAGGATTCGCATCCACATGTTAAAATTGGTTCTATGTAACATGCAAGAACTCTTTTTCTAACTTTCAAGGACAATGAATTATTACACAAAACGTTCTTCATTCATGTTTGTAGTCGCCATGAATTTCATTTGTCCTTTATTTAGTAACACATGAAGCTGTCAGTAAGTCACGGTAATGTTGTGTGCTGTGTTCACATTTGCCATTGAACGAACGAACGAACAAACTTTATTTTCAAAGGGTTCAAGAATTGGGCACGCAGGCCCGTCTAACATTCTGCCCTTCTATCACTCTCTTTCATACATTATTTCATTCACACATCATTCAAGGCTAACAAAGAACAGCAACAATATAAAAGATATGCATTATAAAGGCATGGGCAAAATGCGAACATCAAAACTACACGACAGAGTAATATTAGATAATGGTCTGACACTTGTGATTAGCCATGTGGAATATACTGGCCTACAAAAATGGGACTGGCTGTTATACTAGGGTTTTGTTATTATTATTCAACAGTCAACATAACGAAGCGGCGTGGTAGCCGCGCAGGGAGAAAGAAGCAAGGTAAGCGCGGTGGTTTGAGACGTTTTAGACTCAAGTGTCACCGTCTAGGACTCAGGAACATCCGTATTCTATATTGGAACTGTGCCAGTGTAAAACAACGGGGCTCTATTTTAGAAACCCTAGTTTACAGGAACGACATTGTAGCACTCCAGGAGACGAGACTGGGCGATCAGCCACTCCGAATTGCCGGCTTCAAATGTTTCTACAACAGACGACATCTGGGAACGGCGATTCTCGTTCGCGACAGCATGGTGGCGTCAGAGCTAGACATGTCCAGTTGGGACAGTGACGATATACAAATACAGGCGTTGAGAGTTCATTCCAGTATACCATTCGTGTTGGTTAATGTTTATGCCCGCAATGCGAGTGTGGACGCCCAGAAGTGGCAGTGCTTAAGTGGCATGTTAGGCCACGAGAGAAATGTTATTTTCTGTGGTGACTTCAACGCTAAAGGCAGATCATGGGGAAACACTTCCTCCAATACACAAGGGGAGGAGCTCGAGACTGCACTGGAAACCATCGACCTGGTTTGTATCAACAGTGGCTGTGTCACCAGGACAGCAAGCCGTCCAGGCGATGAGGACAGTGCTATTGATCTGGCGCTAGTTTCACCTTCACTCACTACAGTGTGTAGATGGGGTGTCCTAGGACACCATGGCAGCGACCACCACCCTTGCAGCATATTGGTGGAGAAAGGCAGAACCAGGCAGCACAAGCTAAAGGTAAAGACGTTCCAGTATGACAGTACAGGGCAAGATGTGGTGAGTAAAATAAGACGTGACTAGCGCAGAACGTTTCAGGGCAGGAAAAAAAGCTGGGAGCAGCCACCGTGGTGGAGTTTCGAGGTGGAGAAGGCTTGGGTGGATAAGCGTAGTGCTGTAAGGAGATGGCAAAATGCCAAGAAGAACAGAGCTGGTAATCCAAGTCCCTGCTTGCACTTAGAAAGAGAGATGCACACAAAAGTAAGCTATTTCAAAAAACTGGTCAAGGTGGTTAAAAGCGAAAAATGGGCAGAGGTGTGTCAAAGAGTAAGCACAGACAAGTCACTGAAATTGTGTTGGCGACTACATAAAAGCATGAGTGGTGTAGTCAAGAATAAGAGCATTTCTGACTTCCAAGGTGCCGACCTCATCTGGCAGAGGACTGACGAGGACAAGGACAAAGCCCTCTTTGAACGCTACCTTGAGCAGAGCAACCAGACAGACATGGGAGGCCGAAATCTGGCCAAGGAGGTCACCTCAGACAGATGCAAGGCCCAGAACACTTCGGATGAAGACACAGTGACAGTGAAAGAAATCAAGGCTGTGCTTCGACGATCAAAAAACAGTACTCCAGGTCCTGATGGCATAAGATACGACGACATAAATAGGTGTATCGACAATGAGCTAGAGAAACTAGCAGACATGTACAGCAACAGTATAGGAAGTGCTAGCATCAAGGAGGAATGGTTACACAGCTATTTGATTCCCTTGCCAAAGCCTCACAAAGACCACAAAAAAATTCAGGGATATCGAATTATAACCATGCAGAATACAATAGGCAAGCTGCTGGAGAAGGTAATTGCCAGGAAAATATCAAGCCAACTAGAGAGGCAAGGTGTTTTCCCACCTACCCAGGTGGGTACCGTCCAAAAAGAGAAACCTGGACCAATGCAGCAGTCTTTGCCCATGATGGCTATGAAGGTTTCCACTCAGGCACTGAAACCGTTGCTGCAGCAATTGATCTTGAGGACGCATACAACAGAGTACCACTGGATTTTTTAATGTTTCAGCTTCTTGAACTAAACGTAAGTCCATTCCTCCTTAGTTGGATCGCTGCAGCCCTCTTCCAACGGAAAGTAGTTTTTAGATGTGGAAGTTGGACTTCGGAACCAACAACAATATATCCTGGCCTACCACAGGGATCACCATTATCTCCGGTACTGTTCAACGCCTACACAGTGAGAATCACCAGTGAGCAGATCACTGGACCTGGCAGGACATTGTCATATGCCGATGATGTTTTAGTGTATCGTCAGGGTAAGGATAGAGAGGAGGTTGCTGTGGAACTACAAACCGAACTCAATCGCATAAGTACTTGGTGTGATGAAGCTGGGGCAATGGTCAACCCAACAAAGGCAACAGTGACTTGGTTCTCGTTGAATAATCATATTGTCAACAATCCAACACCAACTGTAATGCTGTGTTCAGAGACGGTGGAAAGAACGCAGGCAATAAATTACCTGGGGATACGGTTTGATCGAAGCCTTGCTTATAATGTGCACATAGACCAGATGATAACAAAGGCCAAGCGGGGTTTGGCAGCGATGCGGGTGATGGCGGCAGCAAACTGTGAGCAGCGCCATCTATGTCTTCTGTACGAGGGGCTGGTCATGTCTGTTTTGGAGTATGCAATGGCAATCCTGACTCTCAGCTATAAGCAGATAGAAAGAATGGAAAGGATACAGAATGAAGCTATGCGCATTATTCTTGGATGTACAAGAGATACAGCATGCAGGGCGATGCGCTACCTTCTTGATTTTCCAACCATTGAAGAGAGAATACAAGTTTGCAGGGCACGCGCCTACCTCAGAATTAACGCAAACACACAACATCCACTGCATAGTGAAATTAGGAAGGTGAAGGGCAGCAGGTTAAAAAGAGGACGGTCGTGGATGGGTCAAGCCGAAGACATTCTTCAACAGATGTGTTCACTTGAGGACTTAGAACCTGGCGAGGAGTGGGTGCAAGTGCCAACAGACTTCTGCACATCCTTTTCAGTTTGCATCCAACTAGATAGAAAATGCAGACAAGAAAATCCGGCTGCTGTTGAGGCTGAAGTACAAGCGTTGATTTTCGAGAATTCGCTAGACGGTGACGCGGTCATCTACACAGGTGGGTCGGTCGTCCGACATGTGAGAAGCTCATGTGCCTTTACAGCTCGGGCCGGAGGGAGAATTGTGAAGGAGGACTCTGGTGCTTTCACTGAAACCACAAGTAGCCTGACCATGGAAGTCATGGCAGCAAGTAAAGGATTAACATGGCTCGAGACACAGACATTCACTAGGGCTTGTTTCCTTAGCGACTCAATGAACATGATCAAGAGGATAGAGGAGGGGTCGATCCGAAGAGAATGGTTGCTGCCTCTGAAGCGGTCTCGGCTGGCAAAGATTAGTTTCATCTTCGTGCCAGGGCATGCGGGAGTACAAGGAAATGAGCGGGCTGACAAGCTCGCAGGTGAGGCTACTGTGGAGGGCGGACGCGCCATGGACCAGGCTGACATTCTGAATGCTCTACGAGAAGTGAGACTTTTGCGAGAACCAAGTGATGACTGTGAATCTACAACAATGGCCAGACTGCGAGAGCAGCAAATTAAAAGAGGGGTGGCCAAACAAGAAGACTACGCAGGAAGCCAAAGAAGATTGATAAACCAACACAGAACTGGCGTCGTTAGCCGCTACACGCTGCGGGATTTGCTGAGGAGGGGATTCGAGCACTTATGGACTGAATGGTTCGATGTGCAATGAGGATGATCTGTCGACTAACTAACTAACTAACTATTATTATTATTATCTCTATTATTAAGGGGGAAGGTAATCCGTATTGAGATAGTATTCGAATAATTTGCGATTATATGAATATGGATTGGTGATGGCTTTGATTTCTTGTGGAAGATTGTTCCACAGCTGAACTGCAGAGTACGTTAAGCTTGTTTTGTATAAGTCAATCCTAGGCTTCGGAATGTGTAGTATATTTAAACGTTTACTGTGTCTAGCATTATATTTAAACAATGGCCAAAGGTAATTTGGGGCATTCCGGTGCAGAATTTTGTGAATTAGTTTAGCTTTATTGAAAAGCAGGCGTTTGCGGAATGGTAATAACTGAAGGCATTTATACAGGCTAGGATTGTCAGATAAATGTTTGCTATAAATTAGACTCATGGCCCGTTTCTTTAGTGAGTAAAGTCGCTTGGTGTTTGAATTAGAACAACCGTCCCAGATTGTGGAGCAGTAGTCAAAGTGTGTCTGTATATGAGAAGTATAGAATAGTTTCCTTGTGTCCTCATCAAGGAAGTTTTTAATTTTGGCGAGTTGGTAGACTTTTTTCGCTGTTTGTTTAATGAGCGCTTGAACGTGGGAATTAAAGGTTAGGTTTCTATCAATGATTAGGCCTAATGTTTTGTGCTCAATTACACTTTCTACTGGCATGTTATCGATGTGAAGTTGAAGTGATGTGTGTGAGCTTAGAGTTTGAAGTCTTTGTCTGGTTGTTAATAACATTGCTTTTGTTTTAGTGATGTTAATTTGCATACGGTTTGAATAGCTCCACCTAACTACATTAATTAATTCTTGTTGTAAAGACGACTCCAGTAAAATACAGTTTTCAGCGTTTGTGTACACTGTACAGTCATCTGCAAATAGATCGCAGGACGACGAAAGATGCAAAGGTAGATCGTTAATATATATGGCAAATAATAGACGGCCAAGAATAGAGCCTTGCGGTACTCCAATATTGAAGGTAGTGGTTTGAGACAGAGATTTATTATGTGATACTACTTGCTTTCTGTTTGATAGAAAAGATGATATTAGAGTGACTACATTAGGGCCAATTTTCATTGTCTCAAGTTTTTTAATTAAAATAACATGGTCTATCATTGTGACAAAACGGAATTGCACCTCAGGATGGGGCAGCCGAATCTACACTCTGCGGTACCCCATTTTCATGGGTGTACAGTATGATAGTGTGTGTGGGTCTATTATTTGGTATCCAGGACCAGCTTCGACTATCTTTGGGTTCACGCAACGCTTGGAGTCCAGCTCTGGTGAAATTCACTGTCCTGAGAAAGATATCGGGAGATACTCTCTAACCCTTGTTGCGTAGTATCCATTCTAGTATATCCAGAATATCGCGTCATTCGATTTGACGACACTTCCGGAGAGCGCTGGGAACGGCATTCACCGTTGATATCTAATGGACTAACGGTCATGTCTTGTGTTGGGGAATTATTGACCTCATACTGAAGACCCAAGGCCAGTCTATTGAAGGGCATTGAGCTACCCTGAGGATCCCGTGAATCCTATTCTGGTGTCAAAATGAAGTTGTGTCTACTGTCAAGTGTTTCAACGTCTGGTGATCCAGATAAAGACGGACAGTGGTGGCTCTCTAGATGCTAGGATAGCACATTCTGTGGCTGATGTATTCCTACAGAAAAGGTAATTGGTCTCTCCCGCTGTACTGATCTATTTGAGTGCCTTGTAGGTCTGTCAACTAGTGACCAAGCCAGTTTAGTGATGAGCCTGCTGTGTCTTCCTTTTGCATAGAGCTTTAATTTAACTACACAAGCGACACAGATTATTATCATCATCAGGTGGCGCACCAGAGCCATGACGGGTATTTCACCACTGAGGAGGATAGAGGAATTGTAAGCTAAGAAGGGATATCAACCTTGGTCGAGCTGTATCTAACTTGGATTGTGGAAGAGGGGTACCGATATCTCCATACCTATTAGGGTAAACTCGCCCTGACACATGTACATAAACACGAGGCACACACATACAATGTTTGCTTTCTAACTTCTAGTTTGATTAATAGATTACATCTTTGCTCAGAGAATAATAATATTATTATGCGTGTCTAATGGATACACTGTCTGTTGTATAATGGGAACAGGATGTTCTGCAAATGATGTTTACACTTGGTTGGGCTGCCAAGAGAAGCCAAACCAATGGGGTTCAGTGCATATACATTCCAAACTTTCCATATGCCCGAGGAGAGGAGGAGAAAAAGCGACAGACTCAAGATGACACTCTTCTTTCTTTGTCTTTCTGTAATCAATATTTCAGGAAAGGTTTACCAGCGCAGCTGGAACGTAGACCAACACCCTTGGCCAGTATAGGGGAAATTTGTCTACCTGAAGTCTTGAACCTTATATCCTCTCTATCTCGAATGGTAATGGATTGTGTTTCCAGAGAGGCTATCCTTGCCATGAGTGAGGTTAATCAGGGACATTGAAGTCTAGTACCTGGCTGCTCTACACAGATCTAGTGGCGAGATGTCTGAAGTCAGACCTATGGAATTGGTCTGAGGGTGGAAACTGACCACATAACTAGTATCAGTCTGAATCTGGTTGTGATGTATTAATAACAGGTGAAATGGATATGTACACCGGGCATCTTCTTCTTACTTGCAGGAACCCTCATTATCATTATCCTGGTTATTATTATTGACGCGGGTGTCAACTGACGTCCTTGATGTGTCGTGGAGGAGAAGAGTCGCCTTCAAGCAACTGATCTCAACTCCAGTCTGGTGGAAGAAGCAGACTTATACAAAGAACTTTATATGCCGATACTCAGGTCAAGAGGAGTTCCAGGCAGCCAAAGGAGAGATCAGGTGAACGATATTCTGCCACCGGTATCTACATCACTCACATACTGATGACTGACAAACTACTGGTGGAATGATGATCTGCTCCTCCAGAATCCTCGCACAAATACTCAGTGTTGTTTCTGTTTGTCTTGAACTTGAACTTCGTTTGTTTTGTGGAGTCTGAATCTTTATTAAAGACTCGTGTTCTACCTATCTGAAAAGTGTTCTCTTATCATCAGGTGGTGATCTGTTTGTCTATAGTGATAGGAAAATAAGTCAGCGTCCGGGCACCGTCCCGGGGTCAACAAGGTAATGGTAGACAGAAGTAAGAAAGGTCATGACAACCACTGAGATCCGGACCAGTGTTGTCACACGACAATCATATCAAATGCTTTCTTGAAATCAATAAACACAGTTCCACATAGACTGTTGTTGTTTATGTTCTGGTGCCAATTTTCTATCATGTTTGTTAGGGCCGTATGGCAAGAATATTTTGGTCGAAATCCTGATTGGCTGTCAACAATAAGCTTGTTGCGAACTAAATACTGTAATGTTACTTTATGGATGCGTTTTTCTAGTGGCTTAGATAGTGATGATAGTAAGGAAATAGGTCTGTAATTGTTTGGGAGACCATTGTCCAATGAACCAGGTTTAAGAAGAGGGTACACTTTAGCGATTTTGAGAGCTGATGGAAAGTGGCCTTTGGTGAGACACTGATTATATACATAGGTTAGTGATGTACAGATCACTGGCGCAGCACAACGGAGAATCCGGTTGCTGATTCCATCTAACCCAGATGACGTTGTGTTTTTTAGGTTACTGAGGTAAGTGAATACTTCAGTGATTGTCATTAGCGGTATGTCGGAAAGAATATCGCGGGAGCATCTATTCTCGCAAAACGATGACAATAAAGATAAGTTGCAAGGAGAATTAGGTATTGAAGCCTTCAACTGGTCTATGTCGGTTTGAAAAAAATTACTGAATTGGTCGCATGTAATATGATTTGATGGTAAAGAATTTCGGAAATTATACTTGTTTGTCAAGGTGTTAATTGCCTTCCATATATCCTTACTATTTGTTTTATCCATTACTAAGTTCTTAAAGTAATTTTTCTTTTCCTGTCGTATGTTATATTGAACTTTGTTTCTAAGAGTACGGTATGCACTGAGATCCCGCATTTTATGTGCTTTATCTCTGTCTCTCATAATTTCAAGTATTTCCTGGGTGATCCAAGGTGGCTTAAAGTGGTGTTTTACTCGAACTTCCTTGACTGGCACATGTCTATCAAAAACATCAATAAAGGTTTTCATCCAGAATTCCAGAGCATCATCCGGGTCAGGAAGCTGATAAACATTGTCTAGAGGTGAACTGAGCAAGTCCTGTAAAAAATGCATTTTGGTTGAAATTTTTGTAATTTCTATATTTTACACTTATGTGTTTATGTTTAGGAGTTTTAATTCCTTTTTTAGACCACGTGCAGCATATTGGGTAGTGATCGCTCATTGCACAATTGGGTACGGTGCATTCTATGATGTTGTCTGAGCAAGTTACATAAATGTGATCTATGACTGTTGAAGATGACTTTGTTACTCTAGTAGCTTGTTGTACTATTTGTTGGAAATTGTATGAAGCAATTATATTTCCCCATATTATATTGGATTTGTTGGTGTCAATGTTAAAGTCTCCGAGTAGTATAATTTCCTTCCCAGAAGCGAAAACCACATCCATCATGGTAGTGAAGTTTTCGTACCAGACGTGTCCAGCACTGGGATTTCGATAAAGGTAGCCAATTATCAGGGGTGTGCGGTTTTGAAGTTTTAGCTCTAACCAAATACATTCTATTTCGCAAGTTTCAAAGTCTAGCCTACGGTGAGCATTTAGTAAATTAGAAACATAGGTTACTATGCCTGTCTCTTGTTTCCTACAGGGATCCCTTCTAAAAACTTTGTACCCTTTAATAGAGATGTCCTCATCTGAAATTTTATCATTAAGCCTACTTTCACTAAGGCCGAATAAATGAAAATTTTGATTAAGAATAGAAGATAACTCTGGTAGCTTGTTAAATAAGCTACAAATGTTTAAGTGTCCAAGGCGTATTCCTGACTTATTGAGCCAGTGTTGCCACTTCTGAGACATTTCATCCATGAAGAAATTGTAAATTAGTCAAAGTTAAGCAAAAATACAAGATCATAAAAAAATCACAATTACATTCATTAACTTACAAAATATCAGTAATACAAATCGATAAGTAAATGACAATATTATAACGATATAACTAATTAGACAAACGAATATAATGCAAACAAGGAACAAAACGAATTAAAGAACATACAACAAATAATTAACCTGAAAATACTACTTCACAAGCTAAGTACCAACTGTTATCCAAAATAATCAATAAATGACTATATAAGTCAATGTCTCTGTTCAAAGCGGGGAGTGAAGACCCCCTCACTCAGAGTATTAACGCGATAAAAAGTATTATAAAAGATATCTAAGTGTCAATCTCTGTGACTTCAATACGAGTCAATGTTTACAGCCACGTATAATCTAATACGTTGCTATACAAATCAATAACCAAGTATGCACATAAACTTTCTAGGAGAGGCTCTTTCTTGTACCACGATCCGGTGTTGCTTTGTGCTGAATTGCTAGTAAATACCAGGCTGTGTTGGTCCTTGGTACAGCGACATCATAAATGCCTGCCGAAGTGAAGCTGGGCTAAACCGTGTGAGGTATAACAACTCTGGGTTACAATGGAATGGATACTGTTGATTTCTCACGGGTGTGTAACGACTTCCAACTACAGGCTCTGATTCGTGGCTAACAGGAGGCTGTGGTGGCACGTTGTTGTTACTACTGGATTGATCCTTGCTGTGGAGAAGAGGGAACGTATCTTTATAATTATCACCCTCCTGTGTGAAAGAGGGCGTATTGTACGGATTTGGTGTGGTGGAAATGTTCCGTCTGGCTTGGATATCAGGTGCCGTGGTTATGAGTGGTCTGCTCTCTTCTGGCCTATTGGTACTTGATGTGGCGGCAGTATGTCGTCTGGCTTGAGTTTGAGGTGGTGTAGCTAAAAGTGTCCTACGCGATCCAGTATTGGATGTAGGTTGTGTACGTTCAGGGTATTTAATATTTTTGGCGAGCAAGCTGGTGCCCAATGTAGACACATGTACTTGATCCTTATAAAGTCGCTTTTTAGGTGCTCCTGACTGTGAAGTAAACACCGGTGTATTGTTGATGGACTGTATGTTGTTGTGAGAACAAAACTTCTGCAATATGTTGTTATTTATGTCAGCTAGACGACACTGGAATCCATAACTCGGTGATATGATGGAGGAGAAGAAAATGGACGAGTTAGGAAAAATGTGACGTAATCCGTTCAAGAGCGCCAGCAGTTGAGATGTTGTGATTTGCTTGTTGTTCGTGGTGTCATTGATACCAATATGAACACTTGCCCTTTTTACATTAAGATTTACAGCCAACCTCCTAATCTTGTCTGTTAGCCGGTCAACACCAGCCCCAGGCAATGGAATTATGGAAATAATGTCTTTGTCTGTAGTAGCCATCCGGTCGCTGTATAGACCTTTCATTAGAGAGTCGCCTATTATAATGTGTGTACAGTCGGGTCGTGCTGTCTGCACATGTTGGTTGTCAGTACGCCTTGCTCGTTGTTTCTCCCATTTAGCAGCAGTCTGTACGTCTCCATGTGACTCTCCCTGTGTTTCCTGGAGGCGTGTGTTGTCTGTTGGCAGTGCACTATAGCACTGTACGTTTTCTGACAAATTTTCTTGAAGCACTTCGAATCTGTTGCTTATTTTTACATCAATGGGATAGACTGCGTGTAGCGTTTTATCCTCCTCTGCACGTTGAGGTTTTTCCGCGTCTTGTTTTGTTATTTGTTTTTGGTGAGACTGGGCTTCAAGATTCTCCGAAGTTGATACAGCTGCTTGGGAATTACATGCTTGTTCAGTTGGGTTGGTGGTGGACTCGTGCTGTAAAGTTTCTATTGTTTTTCTTAGCAATAGATTTTCCTCTCTCAGGAGCGTGATTTCTGCTTTGAGAGCAGTGTAGTCACTGCTGGTCTTGCTATTAGCTTCAATGTTCGCTGTAACAGTAGCAGTGAGCGCCTTTAAGGATTGTTCTATTACCTCAATGCACCTATGACAATCGCACGATTGTCCATTGATAGTTGGCGTGTTATCTAAGGCTGGTATTTCTTCTGCTACTCTTACGTTGGTCTCAAGATTGTTTTGGAGGTGCTCCATTGGATATTCAATGGCCAAGAGTACTGATGGGGTAGCTGACCTCGTGTTGATGGTATTGTCCTGTTCATTCATTGTATGTGTTAGATGAGAAACATTGTCTATTGTGATATCCACAGCTGTAGTTGTGGGCTGTGTAGATTCTGAGTCCTCACTCGAGACGAGCATGTTGATGATATCTTGTGTATTTGATATGTCTCTACTCGTTAATGTAAGTATTGAGTTCTCCAGCTCGACAAAGTCTAATTTTAGCCAAGAGTTAATGTTTTCAACGCTGCCCTGAGCTAGTAACTTGTTCTTCGAATGATATAAATGTATTGTAAGGAATGGCGTCGTAATCAGATCTTCCACGTAGGCCCCGCTTCTATCTTGTCTGTGTTGGATTCGTTCAGGCTTGTAATAATTGATGAGGCACGTTCGAAATGCCTCATAATGGAGTGTGTTGTTAAAGGATACTGTAACACATTGGCCAGAGTTGGTGTGTTGGACGACTCGGTCGACTGGATTCGCACACCTGGCTAGCTTGGTCTTCACCGCCTTCTCTTTATTTAGTGTGTATGGTTTATTCACGGCCGATCATAAACCACATCTTGTTTTAACACCAGTCACCTCCAGAGAGGCCTCTCCTATAGATGACATTACTGCATCATGTTATCAAACCCGTTTTAAGAATGCAGCGAACTCATTGTAGTCTAGACGCGCCGCGGGCTATTTGATGTTAGGTAAGGTACATGTTTTATTTAGTTTTAGACTCAATATCGAACGATCACACAATTCACAAACGTGCTGAATATAACAGACAATTTCCCAGGACAGATCTCTGGCTAGCTTTGTATTCGACTTGATCGGTCTTTAGAGCTAGTTCATAAATAAATACATACGTAAATACGGAGTGAGACATGGTGTGTGCTCTCTCCTCTGCTATTTAATATCTACATTGACATAATATCTAAAGAAGCAAGTCTTGACAGAACAGACTCAGAAAAGTTAGAACACTTTAATCCAGATGAAACAACTGATCCACGGGACATAAATGAATTCCTATTTGCAGACGATCAGTGACTGTTTTATAGCGACGAGGGCAGACTGCAAAATCATAGTAATAATCTGAGTATATATAGCAGAAACAATATGAGTATAAGTAACGCCAAAACAGAAAAAATGCAAGTTAGAAGATCACCTGGCCCACTAAGCATACAGATAGATAGCACATCTCTGAAAAAAAAATTAAAGAATTCAAATATCTTGGAAGTATGATCACACAAGATGGCAGATTGGACAGAGAAATCTAAATCAGATGTCGAAAAGCAAGTGCACTTACATAGTAGCTATCACCCATACTGAAACATCCAAATATACCTATGTCAGCAAAACGACAGATAATAAACAGCTTATCCACACAAACCGTAATCTACCAATCTCAAACGTGGGCATTATCAAAATCACTCTTTCGCAAAATCTTACTCCGCGACCGAGTAAGAAGTGTTGTTATTAGACAGACATTGGGATCAACACCTTGTGCCGCATTTATTGAAAGACAGAAGATCAAGTGGTTTGGCCGTCTCGCTGGAATGCAAAACCATCAACTACCATCACTGGCCTTACATCAAAGATCATCTGCGACGAGACCACGAGGACGTCCGAGAAGAAAATGGATTGACGACATCACAGACATTGTACAATGACACGGAATGACACTATACAATGCAATCCACCGGGCGCTGGAACGCCAATTATTCCTCCCAACGACGCATAACTGCAAAAGTGGAAGTTGATGATGATAACGATGATGATGATGATGATTTTTTGGCATTTATAGAAGATGGGGAGAGAATTAGAGACTAGACCTGCAGTCTTTAATTCTTTCTTCTACTGATATGAGCCCCAAACAATACGTGTGTATGTATTTATGAACTGTCTTAGCGGCCTCAACGGGGTTCCCAATATGACATAGCTTGGCCGACAGTACAACACCTCTCCTCTATGACAGAGCTTGGCCGACAGTACAACACCTCTCCTCTATGACAGAGCTTGGCCGACACTACAACACCTCTCCTCTATGACAGAGCTTGGCCGACACTACAACACCTCTCCTCTATGACAGAGCTTGGCCGACACTACAACACCTCTCCTCTATGACAGAGCTTGGTCGACACTACAACACCTCTCCTCTATGACAGAGCTTGGCCGACACTACAACACCTCTCCTCTATGACAGAGCTTGGCCGACACTACAACACCTCTCCTCTTTGACAGAGCTTGGCCGACACTACAACACCTCTCCTCTATGACAGAGCTTGGCCGACACTACAACACCTCTCCTCTATGACAGAGCTTGGCCGACACTACAACACCTCCCCTCTATGACACAGCTTGGCCGACAGTACAACACCTCCCCTCTATGACAGAGCTTGGCCGACAGTACAACACCTCTCCTCTATGACAGAGCTTGGCCGACAGTACAACACCTCTCCTCTATGACAGAGCTTGGCCGACAGTACAACACCTCTCCTCTATGACAGAGCTTGGCCGACACTACAACACCTCTCCTCTATGACAGAGATTGGCCGACACTACAACACCTCTCCTCTATGACAGAGCTTGGCCGACAGTACAACACCTCTCTTCTATGACAGAGCTTGGCCGACACTACAACACCTCTCCTCTATGACAGAGCTTGGCCGACACTACAACACCTCTCCTCTATGACAGAGCTTGGCCGACACTACAACACCTCTTCTCTATGACAGAGCTTGGCCGACACTACAACACCTCTCCTCTATGACAGAGCTTGGCCGACACTACAACACCTCTCCTCTATGACAGACGCTGTGAACTTCTTCGCTAAGCCAGTGGTCATGGTGGTGGTGGTGGTGGTGGTTCTGGTGGGTATTCTTCTTCTTCTTCTTCTTCTTCTTCTTCTTCTTCTTCTTCTTCTTCTTCTTCTTCTTCTTCTTCTTCTTCTTCTTCTTCTTCTTCTTCTTCTTCTTCTTCTTCTTCTTCTTCTTCTTCTTCTTCTTCTTCTTCTTCTTCTTCTTCTTCTTCTTCTTCTTCTTCTTCTTCTTCTTCTTCTTCTTCTTCTTCTTCTTCTTCTTCTTCTTCTTCTTCTTCTTCTTCTTCTTCTTCTTCTTCTTCTTCTTCTTCTTCTTCTTCTTCTTCTTCTTCTTCTTCTTCTTCTTCTTCTTATCTCCTCTTAGCGCTTCTCCTCCTCCTTTTCCTACTGCTTCTCCTGATCTGTTTGTTTCGCTTTTCCTTTTGCTTCTTCCGTTTTTCATTCTCCTTCTGGGACTTGTTCTTCTGCTTCTCCTCCTTTCGCTTCTCCTTTTGTTTCTTCTCCTCCTCATTCTACTCCTCCTCCTCCTCCTAACTGCTCTTCGAATTGTTCTTTTTCGACTATCTTCTGATGTCAACCTGAACATTTTTAAAGACACCATAGATCATCGTGAGGTCTCCATTGCGTTTGTCATGACATAAACTCTTCTATGTTTGCTTATTCTGAACACTCGTGTAGTAAATGTTTTGCCGTCAGTTGCCACTTCTATAGTTACATTCATTAAACCATTGGTTTATTGAATCAATGATATCCCATGCAGTTAAGTAAGCAAAACATAGGACTGTAAAGTGGAATTTGTAAAATAATGTTCTAGCATACGAATCAATCTACACTCTACAGGGTATATGTTTAATGACTATGCAGTGTTTGAAAATATTGCCGGTCCAAGTTTTGTATGTACCTATTATGTTGCATGAACTTTACAGACGTCAAAATTTTTTTGACATGTTATGAGAAGAAATGGATTGGAGAACTTAGTGACAACTGGCAAGATCGAAGGGAACAGACCAAGAGGAAGACTTAGAGGAAAATACCTGGATGGCTTGGCCACATGGCATGGATGAGACAGGAACACTGAACTGATCCACGACACTGGTGATCGAGTGAAATGGCGAGTCATGACCGCCCACGCTTTCCGGCATGGCACATGATTGATTGATTGAATACAAAATTTGGACCGGCAATATTTTCAAACACTGCGCAGTCATTAAAAATACACCATATACAACAGTAACAATATTAGTTTATTACAACCTGTACAATTATGGAATTTTAAAATGGCTTCCAAATAATGTCCATAATTCCCTACAAAAAATGACACTGGTCACTTGTACCTTATGTTTTTTGTTTTTGTTTTTTTAATTCGCATATCCTTTACAGGAGATCACTGTCATTATAAGCATCTTTCAGCTGATTGTTGATTTCTTGGCAAGATTACTCATTAGTTTGCCATTGCTTTCTGAGCTGCCGGCTCACTTATCCCGCAACCGCGGAGAGAACCGCTTCCAATTCTCGCGCGCTGCGATACCCTGGGTGGATAAACGGGATTACGGAGAAAGTCGTGTAACCCTTTCGCCAAATAAGGCTTGTACGTTATTATGTAGTTAAAAAGATTAGTGTCGTATCCTTTAATCACTTGGAAGTTAACTCCAGCAATGTTTTGCTGTTTGTGGTTCAATAGCTTTCCAATGCCTTCTAAACGACCGTAACTCATTCCATTGTAGGGAAACCAACGCAAGGCGGTCTGCTTCCAAATCGCCCGCAGCTGTGCTTAGAATGCGGCATGCGGATGACGAATCACATTCGTAAACCCTTTGCCACAAAGCCTTTAACCTAGACAGTAGTTCCCAAGGGTCACAGCGTTATAAAATTATAAAATTCGAGCAGTATCATGCTTACCTTTCTTAATTTAAATTTTAAATCAGTTTCGAAAATCGCTATTAATGCAATTAATTTACAATTGTAACAGTTCTTCATAACTAGTTACTTAAGTTCAGATGCCTGTTTATCAATGTCTGGGCACAAATATGTAGTGTCCAAAGTCATAAGCTCAGCTCGGTCATTGTTGGTGAGTCTGGAACAATGCCTGATTTTTATAACGGTCATTGCGGAAAATGACTGCACGAAGCCTCGCGTGCCACTTTCTGACAGCTGGCGGGCCACAAGTGGCCCGCGGGCCGTTGTTTGGGAACCTCTGACCTAGAATATAGAAACGCATCATATGTTTGGCAGTATCTGTCATGAGGCTACTAAAAATAACTATGTAGCGTGTAAAACTTGAGAAGATGCATAATAACAGAAGCAACAATACAAAACGTACCGAAGTCTATTCCATTCTGCCATATATCTATCTTGAGTGATGCTTCCATTGAATACTCCCCAACGCCACGCATCAACGAGATACGCATACGGGATTTGCGTAACTGTCGTCAAAGCCAAATTCAGCAGCATGTTGATCTCCGACTCTGAATTACCTGTAATGAATATGTAGTACTATGGAGGATCATACATTTCTAGAAATGATCAATAGGATGTGTTTTCTGTTTATACAGTATTGTTAGTTGTATATCCTTTACTTGACGTATCAATCAACTCCAGAATTGTTTGGTTGTTTGTGATTCCTGGACAAGATTACATTCTGTAGTGTGCCAATTGCTTTCTGAACGACCGGCACTCATGCAATTGTATGAACACCATCGCAAAACGGTCTGCTGCCAAATTGGCCGCAGCTGTGTTTCGAACGTGGTATGGGGGATTACGAATTACATTTGTAACCCCTTCGCTACAAAGCCGTTTATACAGTAGCAAACCGAATAATCTTCAGAACACGGCAATGAACAGCCATCACTGACATGACGGCACTTGGCACATGCTCGCATGTGCTCCTTCTCTTTCGGAAGATGGTAAGAGTATTTAATTTAGTTTAGTTTAGTCGACGGATCAACATCATGGCACAAGGGTGTAATCCATATGTGCTTCGTCCTACTCCTAACTCAAGCCTGGGTCCGGCGAATCGCAGCTCAGTGCACGAACTCCGTAGCACCGGTGAGGATTCTGAAATACGTAGGGTAGATTTTTAACACGAAATGTTGCCCGGGCGTCGCCGTTTGGCTACTCTTTTTCGATTTCCACCTGCCAAGGGATTTTTTACGAGCGCAAAAATACAAACGGGCCTCCGATCTCACTATCCAGAGACCAGGGGGAAATTCTGTTAATCCAGGTGGAAAAAAATCCCGCCCCCTCATCGGGGTATGAACCCGGGACATCCAGCACTCGAGGCGGACAACATACCTCGAGACCACTCAGCCCCCCGATTAGGATATGGCTAAGTATGATCTAGATGATTAGTTAGTTAGTTAGTTAGTTAGTTAGGTAGTTAGTTAGTTAGTTAGTTAGTTAGTTAGTTAGTTAGTTAGTTAGTTAGATATTCAACAGATCATCCTCATTGCACATCGAACCATTCAGTCCATAAGTGCTCGGATCCCCTCCTCAGCAAATCCCGCAGCGTGTAGCGGCTAACGACACCAGTTCTGTGTTGGTTTATCAATCTTCTGTAGCTTCCTGCGTAGTGTTCTTGTTTGGCCACACCTCTTTTAATTTGCTGTTCTCGCAGCCTGACCATGGTTGTAGATTCGCAGTCATCACTTGGTCTTGCAAAAGTCTTACTTCTCGTAGAGCATTCAGAATGTCAGCCTGGTCCATGGCGCGTCCGCCCTATACAGTAGCCTTACCTGCCAGCTTGACAGCCCACTCATTTCCTTGCCCCTGGCACGAAGATGAAACTAATCTTTGTAACCAAGCGGCACACCCGCTTCACACGCGTGATCCGGGACTGTTTCCGGATCCGGTCAGGGATATGCACTACTGACGAGCTCAAACGAGGGCGAAACTCGAGTATGGTGCTTCCATATTGACGTGGATAGGCCTTAGGTTCATACCAGAATGCGATCGGCGTTGCCAGTAGTGGGTTGTGCTCAATATTTAAATTTCAAATCCCGAAACAACCACATAATCAATTGATTATTGCTCACTGGATTTAGGAGGCCTGGTGTTCCTTGCCAGTGAGAAGTCCTGATCGTTCGGGTCCCATCGATTGACGGACGTTGGTCACGGCGATTGGGCAATCTTGAGCATAGCCTACGATGGGTAGCGTTGTGATATTCTGTTGTGATAATTTGGTGTGTCCAGTGTGTGCCGCGTGGTTACACACCCGCTTCACACGCGTGATCCGGGACTGTTTCCGGATCCGGTCAGGGATATGCACTACTGACGATCTCAAACGAGGGCGAAACTCGAGTATAGTGCTTCCATATTGACGTGGATAGGCGTTAGGTTCATACCAGAATGCGATCGGCGTTGTCAGTAGTGGGTTGTGCTCAATATTTAAATTTCAAATCCCGAAACAACCACATAATCAATTGATTATTGCTCACTGGATTTAGGAGGCCTGGTGTTCCTTGCCAGTGAGAAGTCCTGATTGTTCGGGTCCCATCGATTGACGGACGTCGGTCGCGGCGATTGGGCAATCTTGAGCATAGCCTACTATGGGTAGCGTTGTGATATTCTGTTGTGATAATTTGGTGTGTCCAGTGTGTGCCGCGTGGTTACACACCCGCTTCACACGCGTGATTCGGGACTGTTTCCGGATCCGGTCAGGGATATGCACTACTGACGAGCTCAAACGAGGGCGAAACTCGAGTATAGTGCTTCCATATTGACGTGGATAGGCCTTAGGTTCATACCAGAATGCGATCGGCGTTGCCAGTAGTGGGTTGTGCTCAATATTTAAATTTTACTAATTTTTTAACAAGATTTTACATCTTGTTATTATAACAAATATTCTTTATTATCTATCAATGGCTTTAATTTAGACACAAACCCCGACTATACTGTCACTATAATTGTTGATTTCTAATGAGATGTATGTAACTGCTTGCACTTTTTGACAATATTCTTGAAATCTGGAGCAAGTTTACTAGTTGAAATTCGCATGACAGCATGCAAGTTGCAGTCCGACAATAAAGACCTATTCTTAGATTTGTTAATCTTCAAGGAAGAGAATCCTTGTTGTATGTTGATCCAAACAATAATAAAAGTTTAGCTGCAAAGTTTTTCAAGTTGGGAAATGATTCTTGTGATAAAGATCCATAGAAATCCAGCAAACCGTCTGTCTTGAATTTCTCTTTCAGGTCATGATCTGCTTGTAAGTCAGGCAGCTCCAACTGTATGTCCTCTGTGGCTGTATCAGCTTCTGCACTAAAAAGAGAACTGAGAATATTGAACTGTGGCTCTAAATTCTTGAAATCTTGGAATCTCCATCCAAATTCTTCAATCAATGCATCTAATTGGGCTTTGTACTTTTTAGTCATTTCACCAGAAATGGTTTCTTGTTTCAGCAAAGGGAAGTGACAAAATCTTTTTTCACTTGCTTGTCTGGAGAACAGTGAGAGTTTTGCCTGAAATGATTTTACATGTACATACAATTCATGTGCAAACACACCATTGCCCTGAAGTTTGACATTCAGTTCATTTATCTTTTCTATAATTTCAATGGCAAACATAAAGTCTACCTTCCACTCTTTATTGACAATGTTAGTATTAAAGTCACATTCAATGCCCTTCATCTCTAGGAACATCACTATTTCTTCTCTGAGTTCCCACACTCGCCTCAACACCTTGCCGAGACTCAGCCATCGAACAATGGTGTGGTACAGGACATCGGAATGTTAAGTATCCAAATCGTCAAGTAATGACTTGAACTGTCTGTGATTAAGTCCTCTTGATCTAATGAGGTTGATGACACTGAGAACTGGGTCAATAACATGCTTGATATTCAAAACAGTTTTACACAGACATTAAAGCAGAAAATCCACAAATCAGGTATCAGTTATCAGTTGGGGTATCTTCATTGCACTCCAGACATGTCCATAGGTGCTCATATCCTCCCCTCCCCCCAGCATATGCATCAGCCTCCGGTGGCTAATAGTACCAGTTCTGTGTTGGTTGACGAGGAGCTTTGTTTTCCCGATATACCTCTCGCGCCTGGCCGTGCCGATTCTTACTCCCAAGTCTTTCATCCTGGACAGCGATGTGGATTCACTGACGTCAAAGTCCTCTGTTCTCGCCATATCTTTGAGGACGTTAATAACATCGGCACGATCCATGGGCTGGCCATCTACAGGGGGTGCAGAGCCAGCCAGTTTATGCATCAGCGTCCGGTGGCTAATAGTACCAGTTCTGTGTTGGTTGACGAGGAGCTTTGTTTTCCCGATATACCTCTCGCGCCTGGCCGTGCCGATTCTTACTCCCAAGTCTTTCATCCTGGACAGCGATGTGGATTCACTGACGTCAAAGTCCTCTGTTCTCGCCATATCTTTGAGGACGTTAATAACATCGGCACGATCCATGGGCTGGCCATCTACAGGGGGTGCAGAGCCAGCCAGTTTATCAGCTCGTTCATTTCCCTCGACTCCCGCATGTCCCGGGACGAAGATGAAGGTCACTTTACGGACAACAGACTTCTGCAGCGACTCAGTCCACTGTCAACGTACAGATCCAGCTTCGACCTTCTGAATCATGCTCATTGAATCACTTAGTACACACACGTTGGTATAATGCTGTGATTCCAGCCATATGAAAGCCTGTGTAACTGCCATCACCTCCATCGTCATGCTGCTCGTGGTCATAGAGTGGGCACCACTGGATTCTTGAAAGGTTCGGCCCGCTAAGTGGGCTGTAAATGCCCACGCACTTCCTTGCTGCTTTACAACAGATCCTTCTATATAGATGAGCACTTCGGGGCTGAGTG
Source organism: Cepaea hortensis (assembly GCA_963921405.1). Classification (NCBI taxonomy): domain Eukaryota; kingdom Metazoa; phylum Mollusca; class Gastropoda; order Stylommatophora; family Helicidae; genus Cepaea; species Cepaea hortensis. Next base: position 56,611,289 of record OY992895.1, on the reverse strand, counting down.
TTCATAGAGAGCGCGTTAACCTCTGCATTGACAGCGGCAGGGTTCTGCTCTCTGCACCGTCTGTCGAGTGTGATAATGCAGGAGAAAGTGCACTTAAAAGCTGGAGGCACCAGCACCCATTCCTTGCCGGTGTTGATACTGGTAGGACTGCAGACCTGTCTGACGACATCTTCCGCCCGTCCCATCCATGATTTGCCACTCTTTAGCCTGTCACCCTTTTCTCTGAATATAGCGTCATGCAGAGGGTGCTGATCATCTGCACTTATTTTTAAGTATGCACGAGCTCTCCAGATCTTGATTCTGTGTTCCATTGTCGGGAAGTCAAGGAGTTATCTCAATGCTACACAGCTGGTGTTTCTCGTGCAGCCCAAAATGATGCGATTGGCTTCGTTTTGTACCTTTTCAAGTCTTCCAATCTGTGTAGGGCTGACAGTGAGGATGGCCAGGGCATACTCGATGCGTGAAAGCACAAGTCCTTGGAACAGAAGTATTAGCAGCCTTTGCTCGATATTGGCAGTCGCCATGACTTTCATTGCTGACAAACCTTTTTGAGCCTTCGTTATGACATAATCGACATGATCTCTGAAGGACAGGCTACGATCAAGCCTCACGCCAAGATATGCTTTAATCTGCTTTAATCTTATCACTTATAAACTTTACCAGACCTACATTTTTTCCAGTCACAGCACGACCTCCGTCAGTTGTAACACTTGCAATCTTGTTCCAAACCAACCCAGATCTTTCAATACAGTTAGTAACAGCATTGCATATATCATGGCCTGTGGTTGTGTCTTTGAGTGCCTCAACACTCAGTAACTCTTCAGTGAGTTTGAAAGAAGTCTTTACTCCACGTATAAATATCAATAATTGGGCAGTATCTTGTACATCGATACTCTCATCCAATGCAAGAGAGTACCACAAAAATTATTTACTTGCATCTTGAAGTTTGTGCATCAAATTGTCAGTTATCTTGTCAACACGTCTGACCGCAGTTCTCCTTGATAAAGTAATGTTGTCAAATCTTTGTTTTTGTTCTGGACACATAATGTTTGCTGCATCTAGCAAACATTCCTTGATGAACTCGCCATCAGAAAATGGCTTGTTCTGTTTTAAAATTCTGTGTGACAGCACAAGATTAGCTTCAGTTGCAGCATCTTGAATTGAAGACTGTTTAGTGAAATCAGTTTGCTATTTCTCCAAATTTTTCACCAATTCAAGGCATTTCCATTCCCTCCCTTCGGTTGTTAAATTGTATCCAAAATCGGAATGATTTGTTTGATAATGTCTTTTTAAATTGTACTCCTTGAAGACAGTCACTAACTCACGACACAACAAGCAAACTGACTTGCTACAAACTTTTATAAACAATACTTAGTTGCCCATTCATCATTAAAAGCATGGCTTTCATCTTCAATCTTATATTTGTTATTGACACTCATTGTTTTAATAAATTTCGAACAGTTAGAATTGTACAAAACTTTAAAACGGAAATGAAACAAAACCTTCTGCCGGCTGTGTGTGAAAATAAAATATTCGGAAAACAAGTAGTAAACTCAGAATAAATTTCAGAAATACATGAAGACTACTACAACAAATAAATTAATTTGAACATTGTAAATGTGAAAATAATTTATAACAGCAAAATACTTTTAAATGTAATATTTACTTGCAAAATAAATCATTTTATTCACGGGAGAAATATCTGTTTTTCATAAAATCGTCCTTATTAAATTTTTACATGTCGATAAAAATTTCTCTCTATAAAAACCGATAAATTCGCATTTTAGCATTACATGGCTCCAAATGTTGCAGTATGTTGCCAGGGGCCGGGTTGGGGTGAGCGCCCAACCTTGCATAAATACCCTAATGGCTCGTTCATTCATCACCTATGCAGCAAAGGTCCAACTCCTGGCCTTCTCGAGGCGTAACTGTTTTTAACTAACAGGAGAAGAAGCGGCGGCGAGTCACTGGTGCCGAGAAATATCCAGAAAGCTCTAGATGTCTATGCACGCACATGCATGCGCAGACATGTGTGTGCGTGCCTATACACCTAAACTCGTATAAGACCACAGTCTGCTCTAGCAAAGGAAAGGTGCTGAATACGGAGGCAACCAGCCAGGAGGCGCACCACAGAAATCAGGATGCCACTTGTCACGCGTAACGAAATATGTCGACTACTGCTAAATGTTACGGTGCTCGCTCTGCTTTGGACCCCCAGGCAGGTGCAGTGCTGGGCCATATGCCTTGAAGGGGTCCAACCACAGCTACTGGAGGTCCTTCTCAGATGTCCTGTGGAGCCTGGGGACCTGAGAATAGAGCGTCTGGCCATACTAAACAAAGACTAAAACTAATGCACTGGAATGTTGAGGGATTCAGCAACAAAACAATATAACTAGAAAACATCTTTGATAAAGAAAAGGTAAGCGTATGTTGCTTGCAATAAACTCACTTCAACGAAAACGAAATGATGTCTTGGAAATTGCCAGTACTAAGGACACTACTTTCTGAACTTACGAGAGCAGCCGTAGCTCAATGTTCGAATATCAGGGGGGGGGGGGGGGGGTGGGGGGATGTTTAAATTAGACGCAGGCTCACAAGTCGGCTCAACATGAAATAGGTCTAGGAAAATGCAATGGGAAGTAAAAACAGTCGAGTGATGTTAATTACATTTGCCCATGGAGTGCTGACTGGTCAATACAAATATGAGGCTAGGACCATACAGCCTTAAATTGGTCCTAGGAAATGTTTAGGGAGCAAAGACGGTAAAAGAATAAGTTTAATATATTACAAACAACTGTAATATCCTCCAATATTCCTCCTATTATTTCATGCTTGGCTCTAGTTAATGAACATAGACATAAGGGAAGCACTAGAAGCTCTGGAGATGTAGTTTCTTAGAGGAATGCTAACATTCCTTGGGTAGCCAAATTGAGTAATATGGTTGTTTGTGAGGGAGGCTAAGACGCAAGGACAAGTTATCACAAGCATCAGAAAGAGGCAGATTTTATGTTTTAATCACAATTTAGGAAAACAAATTCTGGAACATACTGTGAAAATCTGAAAGATTTGTAGAAAGAGAGATAGAGGTAGACAGGAGAGAAAATTCTTGATAGTCTTGTTTCATGGTACGGAAGAAAATTAGCGCATGAACTGATGATGCCGTTGGAGATAACAAAATATGGTGAAGCATGATAACCCATTCCAGTCGGAAAAGCACTTGATAATGAGACATAACGGTCACTTTAACATTTCCATTAGTCCGTTAAATCGAGTGTTTACATTATAAATGTTAGTAGAACAGATGAGTGTCCACACATGATATATTTCTGTTTGACACATAGAGTTGTGTTTGTCACAGATGTATCTCGCAATCTCTATTACCGTCATCTGAGGGTAAATTATTGATCAGGTTTAGTCTACGCAGGTGTTCTGGAGTCAGAGACGACAACGTAAATAGATTGCCAATGGCCTCGAGGAACGCTGAAAATATAAATAGCACATTATATTCCATCAACAAGAAAGTGAAGAATTACAGTTAATATAAATAGCACATTATATTCCATCAACAAGAAAGTGAAGAATTACAGTTAACGGAATTGGGGTTTGCACTTTATTATAAGAGTTTCATTGAGAATAGCTATTATTATTGTTTACTTTCACGTAAATGCATGCTTATTTCCCCATATTTATGTATGCTGCTCTCACCACAGCCTTCACTGATTATTATATTTACATCTTATATCACGTCTTCTTCTTACAACCCTTGTCGTGTGGTGGTGGTGACCATGTCTGTCCTCAGCCTTCTGTCTCGTGTATCGCCAGTTATTATCTGATACCAATGTCCCCTCCCTGTCATGATGTCAAACTGTGCAGGATTTCTCGCTTTTAGTCTGCCCCTACTTGTCGTTCCTGCCATATTTCCCTTTGTTACAACGAATTCCAGCTTTCCACTTCACACGACATACCCAAAGAATGTGGAACGTTTTTCCCAATTCAATTAACCCGTTCTCCATAAGAGTATTTTTCTTTCAAAATGTATTCATCTTTTTTTTTTCTTTCCGTCCACGGTGTCCTCATCCTCCAATGAAACTACTATCCCGCAGCTTCCACATAATTGTGTCATTAAGTTAATTTTATATAATTAAACTTGCAAACAACAAATTACGTTCACCAATAAAGAAATGTTATGTGCAGTGAATACTTTTACTCCATAATTAACCCAATAGAAAGTCATCAGAAGACAGAAGGAGGCTGGTCATTGTCAAAGACTGAAGTATAGAAGACCACCCTGAAGGAGTGGTCTACCTCAAGATAGAAGACCACCCTGAATGAGTGGTCTACCCCAAGTAGATTCGAGGTAACCCAGTGCCCCTACATGAGGGCAGGGTAGGTGATAGGGAGGGGAACTATTAACTAGTTCTCTCATGAGACACGGAGATGTCAACCACAGAGAGTAAGCACTCTGGTCACGGCAGAATCACGCCTACGTGATAGCCACGGAGAAGTGGAATCCCACTCAAGAGTAAACGGCTACTCTAAGCGTGCTGAGTGTTGCAGCACGCAAAAAGCCGAAGGACGCACAAGGTCCTTCCGCGGGCTGTGTAGCCACGCGTGTAGAATAGTCAGAAGGGGACTGACTTTCATAGTGATCGCATCGATTAGTGTCGATGCGCGCTTCCTTAGCCAAGTAGATAGAGTTAGCTGTAGGGATAGGATATGACTGGATAGGGAATTCTGTGTCTTTATGTGTGATTTAATAGCGACCGTTTTTGTGCAGTAATCTATTGTTAAAGAGCCAGTGACAATAAAATGCATCATCCATACCTCTCGTACGACTTGCAATATTTTTGTATGGTACGGGAGAAGTTGATCCTGTAATGCCTGACGCATCGGTTGCTGACAGGCTAGGATTAAAGTGGTGTCAAAAGTGTGGCTTGGACAATTGTTCAAGCTAAAACACTCACCCACGGCTCTAAATTAGTATTACGGCTAGATAATCAATCAATCAATCATGTGCCATGCCGGAAAGCGCCCATGCCCCCCCTTTACCATATGTTCAGAACGTCACCCCCTCCCCCTTTCGAATTTCCTCTTTATAAATCCTCCCCCCCTCCCACCCTTACACAGTATACACAAAATTGGAAGCTAAGTTTAATAACACATACTAGAACAAGTCTAGACATCTACATAACACTTCATAAAACGTGATTATTGGGTCTCCATCCATCATATGCCATGCCGGTAAGCGTGGGCGGTCATGTTTTGCCATCTCACTCGATCACCAGAGTCGTGGATCAGCTCAGTGTTCCTGTCTCGTCCATGCCATGTGGCCAAACCATCCAGGTATTTTCCTCTCGGTCTTCCTCTTGGTCTGTTCCCCTCGATCTTGCCAGCTGTCACCAAGTTCTCCAGTCCATTTCTTCTCATAACATGTCCAAAAAAATTTTGACTGTCTACGTCTAATTTCTCTAATCAATCTACGATTTTCATTTGTCTCTTGTAGTACTTGGTCATTGGTTTTTCTATCTGTCCATGGTATTCTTTGCATTTTCCTCAGAAACCACATTTCTGCAGCCATCAGATGTTTTTCAGCTTGACTGCACATTGTCCAAGTTTCACATCCATACAAAAGAACAGGCTCTATGTATCCCCTCAACACTCTTTTTCTCGTTTCAATTGACATCAATTTATTGGTCAGAATGTTTTTCATCTTGCTAAAGGCTACTTTCGCAATGGCGATTCTTGTTCTAATCTCTTCAAGGCATCTGCCATCAGATGTTATGACTGTTCCGAGATAATTGAACCGATTCACTTGTTGAAGAATATTCCCATTTACTTGTATATTACATTGTGGTACTTCGTTCTTCCTAGTGACGACCATAACCTGTGTCTTCCTACAATTTAATTCCAACCCCAGCTGCTCACTGTGTACAACCACAGCGTCTACTAATTGTTGCAGATCCTGTGCATTGTCTGCAATCAATACTGTATCATCTGCATATCTAATGTTATTTATGTTTCGTCCTCCAATCCTGATTCCATTTAGGTCTTCTACATTTCTGAAAATATTTTCACTGTATAAGGAAAAAAGATCTGGAGACATTACACATCCCTGCCTAACACCTCTCTTAATAGGTTGGTATTGTCCTACTTCATTATCAATTCTTATGGCAGCTTGTTGTTTCCAATATATGTTTTTTATAAGTCTAATGTCTTTCCCATCAATTTGTAGATCTGCAAGCATATCCACAATGTTGACATGTCTTACTCTATCAAAAGCCTTTGTGTAGTCAATAAAGCAAAGATGTATATCCTTGTTTACTTCTAAAGCACGTTCAATAACTGTTCGCAGCATATACACAGCATTTACTGTACCCTTTCCTTCTACAAAACCACATTGTTCTTCCCCTATTTCAGGTTGTATTTTCTTCCTCACTCTTTGCATGATAATTCGTAACAAAATCTTTGTGATGTGACTCATTATACTAATTGTTCTATGTTGATCACATTCTAAGGTTCCTGATTTCTTTGGGATTGCAATAAATACAGAATTACATAATTCAGACGGTATATCTCCAGTATCATATAATGTGTTCAGCAGTCTAGTGACTTGCTCTAGTCCAAATTCTTCTAAAGCTTTAATCATTTCTGTTGTGATGTTATCTGCACCGGGGGCCTTGCCAGCTTTCATATGCTTAAGAACATTTTGAACCTCCATCTTTAAAATTGCTGGTCCTTCATTATTAAATCTAATAGCATACTGTTCCTCTCTGTTATCATTATACAGGTCTTTCACATAATCTGTCCATACATGTAGAATCTGATCTTTTTCTATTATGATTTTGCCATCTCTAGTTCTTAGACAGCCTGTTGATGTACTTGTTCTTTTATTAGTAAGTTCCTGAATCCTTTTGTGCACTAATTTGGTATTTTGACTGTTGTGTTGTTTTTCAATTTCTAAGCACTTTTCCTCAAGCCATGATTCTTTTGCCTTCCTACATAATATTCTGACTTGTCTGTGAATTTCTTCATATTTGGCAGGATTATTTTTGTTGAGTCTTCTTGTTTCCATTAAGTGTAAAATTTCCTCAGTCATCCATTTCTTACGACCCACCTTCTTTAATTTTGGAATAGTTGTTTCTGCAGCCATATTGATTGAATTCTTTAACATTTCCCATTGATCATCCACATCCTGGAATAGGATCTCTAGATCAGACAATATTTCAAATCTGTTCTGTACTTCTATGTTGAATTTGTTTTGTATTTCCTTGTCATTACTCAATGTACACAAATCATATTTAGTGTTCCCTGTTGTATACTTGACTTTCTTCAACTTTATCCTCAATGTTCCTGTGAGTAATCTGTGGTCACTATAACAGTCAGCACTGGGAACTGTTTTTGCTACTGTTAGGGCGTTTCTAAATCTTCTGCTAATGAGAATGTAGTCAATCTGGTTTCTAATCCTGCTATCAGGACTCCTCCAGGTCCATAATCTTCTAGGGTGTTGCTTGAACCAGGTGTTTCCTACAATCATTTCCTGTTCTTTTGCCCACTCTACTAGTCTGTATCCTCTTTCATTTCTCTCTCCTAAACCATAGTTTCCTACTGTGTATCTATCCCCTTGATTTCCTACTTTTGCATTGAAGTCCCCTATTATAATGTTTATTTCTGAATTTTTACATTTCTTTAAGGCAGACTCTATGTCATTATAAAATTCCTCTACACTATCTTCACTGGACTCTCCTGTTGGGGCATATACTTGAATAATATTTATGTTAAAAGGTCTGCCACTCAATTTAACTAGTAGTACTCTGTCCGACACGGCCCAATATCCCTGAACAGACGTTGATGTTTTCCGGTCCAAAACTATTGCCACTCCCCCATGCCGATCCTCACCTCCAGAATAAATAATCTTAAAATCTTTATGTATCTTGATGCCTGCTCCTGTCCATCTCGTTTCGCACATACCTAATATATTAATTTTTTCTCTTTGAATTTCTTGTGTTATGTTCTCTAATTTTCCGTCGTTGTTTAGCGTCCTAACGTTCCATGTTCCTAATTTTAATGTCTCTGTCCTTGTCTTGCGATGATCAGTCTTTAAGCGAATCATAATAAACTAGGCAATTTCAAAGAGGTAGTTTGCCGTTGCTTTCCTCTATGGCAGTGACCATACTGGCCGGATGACCGCAATCAGTGTCTCTCGAAAGAGAGAAAGCTTGCCGTCGCGAAACTCGAGACCATAACCAACAAATATCTGTCGGCTGCCCTCATAATTTCATCCACCACCTGCCTTCCGTGGCTTCTTTTGAACACTTCCAATTAACGAACACGAAATAACATCACATAATCCAAAGGAAAAACACTATCCACACGAATTTCACGGGAATTTCCATAAGGAATCCACAGAAAAACACTGAACAGCTTCTCCCCCAAGACAGCGAGTCATCGCGTCTCCATTACACCGGATGTACTAGATAATCACAGGGTTTAATTTGTGTTAGTGTGATAATGACGTGTGCAGACTAGGTCGAGTTGCGAGCTGTGCTGTGCCTATCGTGACCAAATAATATTTATTTATGCTTAATGAAATATTTTGTGCTTATAATCATGTGTTCTTCGAAGATGTAAGTATTGCTATTATGGTTTTCTATCATTTATTTATGTAATTACTTATTTGTTGATGAATATATGTCAAATATGATTCATGGCGGAGCGATACACAAAACAAAATGAGCCGAGAACATTATTGATTTTCCAATCTAAAAATAGCGCTGCGCCTCTGACGTATTGCGGCTGACAAACAGCTGTATTACGCCATTTGCAATCGGCGACGGATTGTTGACAAATCACAAAGCGGCTGCTCGCCTGAATCATTGGCTTATACCAAACATTATTTGTTCAAATACGTTATTTATTGAATATATTTATTTATTTGAACATTATTATTACCTTTATATTTATTTCAAAGCATTTATTTAATTATTTATATACCTATTCTAATTTGTTAACGTCACGATGGCACTACTTTTGCTATGCAAATAAGACTTGGCCTGCACAACACTTCCATAGATTAAACTAGAATAGGAAAGCAAGGCATACGACGTTAGAACGAAGACAGGACATTGACATTTAATATTAATTAGACTACATTGTACTGTTCTGGGGGCATGTGATGTGATTGTACCAAATTGTCTAAAGTCATATATCATTTACAAGTTGTTAATTGTTACTGCTCCTGTAAACCAGGCAGAACAACAGCTGTTTGGAAGAAGAGCACAAGGTGTATGTCATAGTGCCTGACTATTTGACCTGAGGTGCCAAACGATTGTACCTGATTGATCTGGAATATAAGATGAGTATACCCGAACTATTTTCAATGCAATATGATTAATAATGCATCTCTTTTTCAGGGTGTGATCTATAAGAATATTTTATTTTTCTGTCATCCATTTTTCAAGGTGTAATCTAAAAATATATCAGTGGTGCACAGTGTGGTAAATTACTTCATATTCCGAATATAAATAAGTGAGTAAATATTGAAGTGCCTGTCAACGCTAGCTAATAACCCAACAACATGGCAACTTTAGCTGATTTCATAAAAATAGGCAAAGAATTACAATACACAGGAAAGGAGCTAGAGCAATATGCTGACCAAAAATTTAAGGAAACAAAAGATGCTGAGAGAGATGAACGTGCACGAGATAGACAACATCAGAAGGAGATTGCAGAACTAGCTGAGATAACAAAACAGAAGCAGTTAGAACATGATAAGGAGATAAAGCAAAAACAACTAGATCAGGAGAAAGAACTAAAGCAAAAGACATTAGATCAGGAGAAAGAACTAAAGCAAAAGACATTAGATCAGGAGAAAGAATTAAAGCAAAAAGAGATAGATGAAATGGCAAGAGTTAAGGAAAAACAAATACAAGTGGAATCAGAGATACAGTTAAAGATGAAAGGGATGGATGTAGATTCACACTTAGAAATCTCCGCTACTAAATTAAAGAGTCAGCAGGAAGAAAATAAATTTAATAAGTATAAGAATATTATTAAACCATTCTGTAAAGAAGACTCCATATCAGCCTGGACAGAAAATGTCGAATATCAGTTTAAGTACCACCAAGTACCAATCGAGATGTGGGCTATGATTTACATGAAGAACCTTAGTGTGGAGCCCCTTAAAGTGATAGAATCAATACCAACTGAGCTTAGATCTAACTATCAGTACATCCATGATAGGATAATGCAACATTTCTTACTTGATGCCCCTGGGTATCAAGTACAGTTTTCCAACCTGAAACCAAAACCCAGTGAGACTTTCATTGATTACGTCTCAAATGTCCAGAGCGTACTAAATAGATGGCTGAATGCTGCAAACATAGGAAAAGATTTTGAAAAACTTAAAAATTTAATAGCCATGGATAAAGTCATATCCACAATACCATCTCCTTTCGCTAAATTTCTTCAGCAGTCAGACATTGAGACCATAGAACAATTTGAAAAAAAAGGCTCAGCTTATTTTTCCTCCAATAGGGAGATTTTTAAAACATCTAATAGCGACTCTGAAATAGTTTCTTTTGTTAAGGACCAACATAAAAGCTATCGGAGTAATAAAAAACCATTTCAGAGAGTCGACAAAAAAGACCATAAATTACCCAAATGTGTGTATTGCCAACTTTTGCATGATACTTATTCTATGTGTGATAAATCGCCTAACTATCCGGCACATCTTGAAAATGTCATTAAGAAGCAACAAAACAAGAGAACTGCATACAGGCGTGCAGTCAAATGCTTCTTCTGTTCCAGCTACGGCCATTATTCAAATAAGTGCCTGGGCCGCCAACGAATGAAAGCCAACAATGCAGTGTTAATTGATACATCATCTGATAGTGAGAGTGAGACTGACTGTGAAGTTGAAAATGAATTACCTGTTAACCAAGCTGAAAATGTGTGTTCTGTAAATGATGTATTGAGCTTTGACAGTTGTGAACGATGTCACCAATTCCATGCAGACGGAAAATTAGAATGTGGGCATACAGTACCATTCTCCACTGAGAGTGTAAACGCAGCATTAGCCTCCAGAGGCAATTTGGCGTTCCACAATGCATTGGTCAACGAAAAATCATGCCAATGTTTGCTGAACAGTGGGAGCACTCTTATAGGGCTTAGAAAGGAACTGGTGAATCCAAGTGATTATACAGGTGACTCAGTCAAATGCCGAACTTTTTCGGGCAATATTGAAATTTACCCTTTGGCAAAAGCCCGTATTAACACTCCTTTCCTTTCTGGTACCTTTACATGTGTGATTTTAGATAACCCTTGTACTGATTTGATTTTGGGATGTTTACCCCAATTAAAACATTGCACGAACAAGGAAATAGCTGCATGGGAGAAATTAAATGCAGCTAATGCAACAACCAGAGCAGATACTATGAAACACCAAGACACATTACAGGATGAAAGACTACTGTTGCTATCACCAACTAGCACAGATGATACCAGCAGACAAAAGTTCATAGACCAGCAAAAAGCTGATCCGAGTGTGTCTCCGTATCTGAAGTTATTGAAAGAAAAAGCCAAAATAACGAAAAACGCATCATGGTTTTTTAGACTAAATAATGGCATTCTTACCCGCTATTATACAACTGGTAACCATGAGATTCAGCAAACGGTGTTACCTGTACAACACCGCCAAACTGTGTTAAAGATTGCACACGAGTCACCGTTTGCTGGTCACCTTGCATACGACAAAACCAGGGCCAGAATTCAGGCTCATTTTTATTGGCCGGGTTTTTGTAACGACATAAAACTATTTTGTCGTTCATGTAATGTCTGTCAGCAACTAGTACGTAAGGGTAAACATCCTACAGCTGAAGTGCAGCCTTCAACACTGGCCTCTAGGCCATTTGAGAGTGTGGCGGTCGATATTGTTGGACCCCTAAACCAGGTGTCCAGCAAAGGAAATCGCTTCATTTTAACGACGGTAGACCTATGTTCAAGGTAGGTTGAGGCAGTAGCTTTGAAATACGTCACCTCCAAAGACGTTGCCAATGTTTTTCTACACTTGTTCTCACGATTCGGATTCCCTCGTACCATCTTATCCGACCGTGGAACCCAATTCATATCGGTTGCAACGCAAGCCCTTACTAAAATGTTAGGGATAAAACAACAGTTTACAACAGCGTATCATCCAGCCAGCAATGGAATCGTAGAAAAACTTAACGGAGATCTGAAACATATGCTGGCTAAGGTCACAGCAGAAAACCCAGCTGATTGGGATACACTGTTACCAACAGGGCTATTCGCCTATCGGGAGATTCCCCATTCAAGCACGGGTTTCTCACCGTTTGAATTAGTGTACGGGGCTAACCCACGTGGACCCCTAACAATTTATCATCAGGTAGTAACTAATTCCATTGAAATTCCAACCCATAAAACACCTTATGAAATTGTAACAGAGACACGAGACAAGATTATGAAATCGTGTATCATAGCCAAGGCAGCTTTGGAGAGGAAGGGTCAAATCTACCGCCAGTACGCAAATAAAGGTGCGAGAACTATTAATCTTGAACCAGATCAAGACATACTGCTTTTACTTCCAGACAAACGAAATTTATTATTGACCTCATGGCAAGGGCCATTCAAGGTGGTACGTAAAATTTCAGATGTCGACTATGAAATATCAATAAACGGACACTTAAAGATATTTCATGTCAACATGTTGGAACCCTACTTTTCACGACAAGAGACAGAATTAGAGACAGACGAACACAAGGCATCCACACCGATTGATGAGACGACGGACATACACAATGCAACTACACTAGTTAGCGAGACTGGCAAATCCGACGATATCCATACACCTAGTGAGTTTACAGAAAACGCACTTAGCACCACAACTGTACTGAATCAGGTAGACGACGACGGGATGGAACTACCTGTTCCAATTGTCGACAAGACTGCGACATTAGATTCTATACGAGTAGAACATGGACTAACAGACGAGCAACGACGACAGATAATAGAGTTAGTAACGGAATATAAGGACATATTTTCCGACATTCCAGGTAGGACGGACAGAATCGAACACTCCATCCTTCTTTCGGACTCTAAGCCTATCAAATGCAGGCCGTACTCTATCCCACTCAGCTATAGAGAAAGTCTAAATACGAAAATTCTTAATTTAGAAGCTAGTGGGATCATTCAGAAATCTACATCTGAGTACTCCTTTCCAATCGTCCTTGTCAAGAAAAAAGACTCCACCATTCGTCTTTGTGTGGACTATAGAAAGCTCAATAAGGTCACTAAGATCGACGCAGAACCAATTCCTTCCTGCGAAGATCTTATTCTGGACATGTCCACTTCCAAAATCTTCTCTAAATTAGACCTTACTAAGGGATATTGGCAGGTCCCTATGAAGATTGAATCTATCCATCTTACTGCTTTCTCAACACCTTTAGGTCTCTACGAGTGGCGTTTTCTTCCTTTCGGAATTCGCAACGCTCCTGCCACTTTCGTACGCTTAACTAGAGATTTACTTCATGGAGTGACGAATACAGTGACATATATAGATGATATTTGTGTCCATACAGATGACTGGACAACACACTTACTGAAACTCAGACATGTCTTCGATAGGTTGCGACTCTTCGGTCTCACTGTCAAACCGAGCAAAGTCGAATTGGGCCTACAAGAAATTGATTTGTTTGGTCATGTCATTTCACAAGGACAACTAAAAACTGACAATAGAATTATTACTAAAATTATGAACCTGACCATGCCTACAACGAAAAAGCAGGTCAGGAGTCTTTTGGGTTTAGTAAATTACTATAGTAAGTTCATACCGAACTTAGCTGAAATTACAAGTGTATTTTCAAATGTGTTAAAAGCATCAGTCAAATTAGATGTCAAAGATGCATTATTAATTTCTGCATTGTCAAAATTGAAACTCCTATTTAGTTATGTACCAATCCTCCGTTTGCCTAATCCTAGGCTCGTTTATTATCTTAGGACAGATGCCAGCAGGATTTCCATCGCTGCAGTACTAGGCCAGTTTTATGATGGCATCTTCCATCCAATTTGCTACGTGAGCCGCAAGATCACACCTGCTGAGTCCAGATATTCCATATCAGAGTTGGAAGCCCTAAGCGTCATCTATGCGGTGAGGAAGTTGCATCGATTTCTGGCGGGTGTTCACTTTGTGGTCCAGACTGACAACTCCCCGATCACGGTCATACAAAGTGGAGTACATCGCAACGACCGCATCTACAGGTGGTCATTGATATTACAGAATTATACTTTTAGTATAGAACATATTAAGGGTAGGGATAACATTCTGGCAGATACCCTGAGTCGACCATCTGAGGTAGAAATACTTGATATTCCACATGAGTAGTTAGTATAAGAAAGGTTAATTAGTACTCTTATAGGATCCTGTGTAAAATATCCTATTTATTACATAGACATGATTTTCAGGACTGTGTGCTAAGAACATTGAACTACCATGTGTCCGTAGACAGCAAAATAAGAACTATGCTCCAGGAACAAGTGTATCACCGTGTGTACATAGACAGCTCGTTACTTACTATGCTCCATTTGTGTTCCGGTGAATCACCTGTGTTAATCATGGAAGAACAGTGTCAGAACATTGCATAAATAACAGACACGAAAATACTGGTCTACGTCACGTGCGGAATCTACGAGCGAAATAAGACCCATAGGACACAAGTATGACTGTGTAGTGTATTTAGTATACCCAGGATAATTATGTATATATAATCTATGCCAACGAAAACAATTTCTGAACATTATGGCAACCAATAACCTGAGGTAAATAGATACCATGTATATATACCTAATATTGTGATATGTATTATAACAGTTTTAATATAGTGTTAAATTATAGTTAGATTAGTTACTTTAAGATAGAGTAGATTAGATTTAGAGAATATAAATAGATTTTTTTTTGTAGTTTAAATAAATCATTAATTTACCCACTTACGTAGGATAAAATTAGATTAGGACAGTATTTACACTTAATAGTAGCTAATTAAAAAAACCAGAATAGAAAGTT
The DNA here is from genome assembly GCA_963921405.1 of Cepaea hortensis. Taxonomy (NCBI): domain Eukaryota; kingdom Metazoa; phylum Mollusca; class Gastropoda; order Stylommatophora; family Helicidae; genus Cepaea; species Cepaea hortensis. Next base: position 56,596,216 of record OY992895.1, on the reverse strand, counting down.
TAGATAAGACCAAGATTATTTAGTGTAGATAGGAATAACACCATTTAGTTCATTTCATTTCACTTTATTTCATTCCATCTTAATGAACACTACAACAACATCATCATTTAATATTAAATGTAGTTTACACCTTATAGGATTAAAGTATACAAATAACAGTAATCAATTACAACATTTAGAATAAATATATCAATCATATATTTGTTTTTTCATTAAAACATTATTTAGAATTTTGTTACATTTCACATCACCCATTTCAGAAAAGTACATAACTCATCTCACATCATTTTCATTTGTAGATAGTTAGATTACTTCCCTTAAATTAGATTGATTTCCTACAACAAGTTAGAATATATAGATATAGAATTAGTATTAGTATGTCATTAGAATATAGAGTTTAGTAATATCAGGGTACAATTCTATCAACCCTATTTCATCCTTGTACATATTTTGTAAATACATGACTCGTGCAGTAAGTTAGGCACAGTCATTAAGCTCAACGTTTTCAAACGAGCTAAACTTGTACAGTGTCACTTCAAGGTTTTAAACAGTTGGGAGGATAAAAGATGTGTGACAGAAGTGTGAAAGTGAGAGAAAAAGGAAAATATACAAGAGAGAATGGGGACAACCAGCGGATTTTTTCTGCCGCTCAACGCGACTTTTTTATTTTTTGTCTGCGTCAAGCGTTTGCTTTCGATAGTGAAAGTGTATTGTCTTCAATGTGGTGTGTATAGTTTAGTGTAGTTTAGTATAGATCTTAGATAAAGTATTTTAAGTCTCATAAGACGGAAACGTAGCCACGAATTAGTGTTATACACTTGTTTGTGGCCACATTTAACCGAATTATGGCACTTGAAAAACTAACTTACATACATATTATAGATAGACACATATGGTAGAAATTAAAGTATATTAATAGTTACATGAAAACACACAAACAACCAGGAAAACAAACAGGTAAATTACATACATTTGTTAAAACAAAGAGGGATAACTCCGGGTCAGGGGACACAATAGACAACGAAACACTAGCTTAACAGTGAAAGATAACTTTACACGCGGAAGCGAGATAGGTAAAGCCTGTCGCACACAGCTTGTGTAAAGGTTGTTTAATATTATATGGGGGACATGAAGCGATTCATGTGTTGACCCTAAGAAAGTCAACTTTGTATGGGTAGTGAGTTAATTTGCTATTTGAGGGCAGGTCTTATAAGACAATGGTCCGGTTCAGACAAACCTCTAATTAATATAATATTGCGATGAGAAGAGGGCTCACGCCAACCAGACAAGTTTGTGGCGATCACCAGTAGCCAAGTAAAGTGAGACTACATTGTGACAATAGTCAGTAGGAGTCTATTTAGTTACCCAGAACCAGGTTATCAATAGTCTTTGACAAAAATTAGAGACACTAATTTTTTAGAAACCTCTTGCGTCACAACCATGAGTCAAAGTTTGTAACGCAACACAGGAGGGGAGGGTGTGTGTCAAAGACTGAAGTATAGAAGACCACCCTGAAGGAGTGGTCTACCTCAAGATATAAGACCACCCTGAATGAGTGGTCTACCCCAAGTAGATTCGAGGTAACCCAGTGCCCCTACATGAGGGCAGGGTAGGTGATAGGGAGGGGAACTATTAACTAGTTCTCTCATGAGACACGGAGATGTCAACCACAGAGAGTAAGCACTCTGGTCACGGCAGAATCACGCCTACGTGATAGCCACGGAGAAGTGGAATCCCACTCAAGAGTAAACGGCTACTCTAAGCGTGCTGAGTGTTGCAGCACGCAAAAAGCCGAAGGACGCACAAGGTCATTCCGCTGGCTGTGTAGCCACGCGTGTAGAATAGTCAGACGGGGACTGACTTTCATAGTGAGCGCATCGATTAGTGTCGATGCGCGCTTCCTTAGCCAAGTAGATAGAGTTAGCTGTAGGGATAGGATATGACTGGATAGGGAATTCTGTGTCTTTATGTGTGATTTAATAGCGACCGTTTTTGTGCAGTAATCTATTGTTAAAGAGCCAGTGACAATAAAATGCATCATCCATACCTCTCGTACGACTTGCAATATTTTTGTGTGGTACGGGAGAAGTTGATCCTGTAATGCCTGACGCATCGGTTGCTGACAGTCATAGCAATGCAGAGGTTACACCTCATTAAGAGCAAAAGGCACAAACACTAGCATACAAATACAAGTAACTTGGTATAGAATCAACACATTCCCCTGGTAACATCGTTATGTGAGTCAAGCACCATTTCGCAATCAATAAAGAATAAATCAGAACGTTTGAACAGACATGTAACAGAAACATTAACGGAATTCTGTAAATTAGACAGAATTAAGTGTTCAGCATGGCCGAATGGATAAGAGCGCTCGTATTTAAACATTCGGTGTGCTGATGCCTAGGTTGCGGGTTCAACCCCTACACCGTTCAGTTTGACTATAATATTGACTTCTCATCCTTGACTTGGGGCCGTAAATTACAAGTATTTTAGAAGTTGGAGTTGATTCACCTGATGGCGAAGGGGCACTGGTAATAGGGACAGCTAATCCACACGTACAATTCAGTCCAATGAACAAGAAGTAATAGCGCGTGTATGTACTACGCTTGAGTTCAAAGCGAGCGAATGCACACAAAAAAAAGGGGAAAAAAATAGCAATATGAATATCCTTCAAGATGTGAGCATTGAAGATATTATGGCCACAATCAGCTATAAGTCTCGGAAACTGAAGCAGTTTGGCCATATTAAGCGTCACGTATTCTTATAAGGAACAATAATGGAAGCCATGGTTCCTGGAGGATGTGAGACACGGGATCACCAGCACGACGATTGTGAGCAAAGATCATTAAAGACACACTGGACGTAGCAATGCATGACATGCAGAGGTGCTGAAGTTTTGGTTTCGTGGTTGACACTGAGTAAGACATCTCTACCCATCGTTTGGAACATCATTGACACACACAGAAATGGTTAGCGCGGGATGGATGACTGCTGCCGTCACTGTGACCACATCTGTCTGGCTCTTCTGTGTGCGTGAAATGAGAATATAAGAAGGTGATAACAACAACAACAACAACAACAAAAACAGCTATAGCGCAATGACTGGGACACCTATCTGTCGGGTGGTAATGTGGTTTAATAGCTCTCCAGGTCGCCTGTCAAGTTCCATATTGCCTGGGGTCGAGGTGGAGTGATTAGTTAAACAGTTAGTTGAATATCCTTTACAGAACGTCGCAGTCAAGCCAGGCATTTGTGATCTCTTGGAAAGTTTACGTTCAGTAGTTTTCCTTTGCTTACTTCACTCATAACATTTTATTGAAACCAGCGCAATGTAAGGTATGGATTTTTTTCTGTCGGGGGCAAAAAGAAATCTCTAACCTGTACAGTTCACTGCCACTGCACTAGCCAGGCCGCTATAATTCTTTAGGTTCAAGACCTCCATGTCCTACGCCGCAAGGCACTATATTCAGTAGATGACATCTGTTGAGAATCGACTATTTTCTAAAAATGTATTGACCAGCACGATTACCAGTTCTCCTGTAGGTTTGAGAATGAATCCTTGCCTCTTCATTTACAAGACTCTAAGAGTGCAACGTCCATTCCCTGTGGTGATGGTGGCTAATCAGAACCAAGGTCTTGCACTCATCGTTTACGGAGCTCAAGATTATATTCGGAATACGTATTAATGCTTTCCCATGGGGATGGAATTCCAGTTCCTTATTCTTCAATTGATTTAAGAGTAAATAATAAATCCATGGAATATTTATTCTTCAATAGAATCAAGAGGTAAGATTCCATTCATGGGTACTTATTTTTCAACTGATTAAGGAGTGAATAATTAATCTACTGGGACCTTATTAGTAGTAAGGGACACGCAAACTAAGTATTATTTGGGGTTTCAAACCACCGATAAATCGTTCTTTACAGGTTTATCCGGCCATCTTGTTTCGTCACAAAACCGGCCCGCAATTGTCCCAGATATTTTGACCTTGGCGGGTGTTTTTCTTGGTTCTGGGTGACCACTTCCGGTTGTCACTTCCGGTTGTCGTGGTGACTACTTCCGGTCCATGGCTACCCCCTACCCAGGTCCCCCTACCCAGGTCCCCGTACCCGAACCGGCGCGAACAAGTGCGACACAATTCGATCCGACGCGATCCGGCCCGATCGGGTGTGCACCTCGGTCCGACGCGCGATCAGATCGATCGGGTGTGGGGGCACCGCTGCGGTGGGTGATCGAACCCCAGTCTAGACCCTTCGATAAAGAAGACTGAAGTCAATATGTCATAAATTGATTTATTTCATCTCTCGAGCGAACCCGAGTAGGTCAAGTAATGACCGTCTTAATAAACTTTTGCACGGCTCAGAATGCTAATTCGACAGAAGTCCCGACCCCAGGTATAACCTTTACGCGCATGGTGAAAATCTGCTTTATGAATATACCAGACAAAGAAAAGTTATTAAAAATTAACCCTTACACATGTAATAACGCCAAAATTTCTTGTATGTATACTAGAGAATAGGTACGTCAATATATAACTTTGACTCTCATTTAAAATATTTCATAATATTCCTAGATATACATTAAAATATGTAATATTATTAAACATCAAAGTTATACCCCTTAATTATAAAAATATTCCAAGGGAAATAAATCGGAGCCCTTGGCTCAAACCAGAATTGTTTCCCATTTTAAGTGCTGACCTCCCTTGAATGTCAGTATACCTACGCGACCAGGTAAAGAAACCTGCGCCACCAGGTAAAGAGCACACACAATAGACAGCGACCAGGAGATTTTCCGAAACCGGTCAAGCATATCGCTTCACCGAGCACACCCCACGAGAAAAATACAATGACCAGCAACGACCGTACAAGATTAAACGATACCAGTCAAACGGGAACGCTTCACCGACCACAGCCGAGGGGTATCACAATAGCCGCGGCCGGTGGTTACTGATAACCGCTAGATAAGAAACTTGAAGGAAATTACCATTGACGACTAGGCGAGCTATGGTCAAATATTCAGTGCAAATATGTATTTTCTATTTGCTGTAAATCTCTCTCTCTCTCTCTCTCTCTCTCTCTCTCTCTCTCTCTCTCTCTCTCTCTCTCTCTCTCTCTCTCTCTCTCTCTCTCTCTCTCTCATGAAATAATAGCGTGGGTGTGCTATCAATTGCAGGACACCGCAGTCAACCTCAATATTCTACTGAGTGTCTGACTTTCTGAGGCAAGTTTTGCAATTGTGTATTATGGACGACCGACAGTCATGGGGTGTGCGCTAGCGCGCGTGTGTGTATATACATGCGTATGTGCATGCGCGTGTGCTATCAATTACAGGACATCACAGTCAACCTCAACATTCTTTGGAGTTTCGTGTGTGCTGGGCAAGTTTGCAATTGTCATTATATACCAACCACAGTCAGGTCGTGTGCGCTAGCGCGCGTGTGTGTGTGTGTGCGTGCGCGCGCGCGCGTGTGCTATCAATTACAGGACATCACAGTCAACCTCAACATTCTTTGGAGTTTCGTGTGTGCTGGGCAAGTTTGCAATTGTCATTATATACGAAAGACAGGTAGGGCGTGTGCGCTAGCGCGCGTGCGTGTGTGTGTGCGTGCGTGCGTGCTCGCGCGTGTGCTATCAATTACAGGACATCACAGTCAACCTCAACATTCTTTGGAGTTTCGTGTGTGCTGGGCAAGTTTGCAGTTGTCATTATATACGAAAGACAGGCAGGGCGTGTGCGCTAGCGCGCGTGTGTGTGTGCGTGCGTGCGCGCGGGTGTGCTATCAATTACACGACACCACAGTCAGACCCAACATTCTATGGAGTGGTGTGCTTGCTGGGTAAGATTACTGCTGTCTTACTGAACAAGCGGCAGTCATGTCACACGCGTAACCGTTCGTGTATGTACATGCGTGTGTGTGCGCTATCAATTACAGGACGTCGCATGCGACCCCAACATTGATTGGTTGCTCGTGTACCACCATGCTTTACCGTGTCATTGCATGGCCAAAGCTAGGTATTGTACTATACTTGTGTGTCTATCTTTTACATAGCACAGCTAAGCTGTAAGGCAAGCCATTTACAGGACGTTGCACTCAGCCCTAACATTGATTGGTTGATCGTGTGGTATCATGATTCACCGTGTCACTTCACGACCAAAACTATGCCTTGTACTATAGCTGTGTCTGACTATTACATACTGCAGTCAGCCCCAGCATTCATGCTTCTTGGACAAGCTTGCCGATGTCTTTCTGACCAACCGATACCCATGATCATCTGTAGTATCTGTCACCCGGATTACCAGCTTCAGCATCACCCAGCTCCATCAACAAAATCACTATCATCATCAGCATCAACAGCAGCATCGTCATAAGCTGAAGGTGACCGATCGAGTGACTCACCACAGGCTAGGTCGGCGAGTCAACGTGTTCAGACATGTCTTTAGGGAAAACTGGAAGATAACTCAGAGCGTACTGACAACATAACGATACAGCTGATCAAATATGACGATGCTTCCGGTCATATGTCTAAGGTATACAATCGAAACACGTGACTAAAACCGTAAAGATGGCGTCGCAATCGATCACATGTGTAAGTGTACATCCGCGTGACTAAAACCGGTCAAAAAATGGCGCTGTACCTGGTCTCGTGTCTTATGGGATACATCCTAAACACGTGACTAATGGTCAAAGACGAAGTCGCATCCGGTCATATGACCAGAGAATATACTGCTGAGTCAGGAGTCTTCACCAGCAGATATCGTGTATATAACACCCACCATTCGCCGTCTAGATGTCCTGGTCTCAGTGAACATCGTTCAGGTCACAATGTGCCAAGTCTCTAATGGTAAGATGGGATTTTTGATAAGTCTTTCACATTTTCGGTGTGGTTCTCCAAGTAGGCATACAGTTAACCTAACAATACTAGTATAATAAAGAGATATATGATGCTAATCACATATAACTGGAGTATGTGCTCTGCTGGTTGCGACACCAATCAACACATGCACATGGCTGATCCATCAACCCTGCATACAGAAAGTAGTGTCCTTAGGACCGGTAATGTCCCACAAGGAGTGCCTCGACCACTGATTTTTGCATTTGACAACAGCAACTAATGATACAACCGAGACACGCGTGTAATGACCCAGTAGGTCAAAAACAGTGGTAATGGAAGAAACCATCGTGGAAACTAACACACAAAATACCCCAGAGGGGGAAAGAAATTCGTTCTGGTGCATGTGTGATCGGCGAATGCCGCGACTAGAGATTGTCTGCTTCTGTCAACTGGTCGCTATATACACAGTCATTGGCGTATCACTATTCAATATGTCTCGAGACAGCGTCGACACAGTCGATGGCAAGTTGTGGATAGCTCTTCTAAGCAGCTGTCTGGGTTACATGCTACCAAACCCTAAAATATGAGCTTCTACCTTAAATTACCGAGTAATGCGTCGCCGAACATGTTTCCCAAGAACACACCGGGTCAATATTTCGTCAAGTTACCGCAGACTATTGAGGTGAGTCAACATTTCGAAGTGGGTCTGGCCGAAATTCAGTTCCCCAACTACTACTGCAATGTGCTAGAGAATGAAGTATGGCTAAGATACATACCACCAAATGGTAGAGTGATAAGAAAGGCGTGTCCCCCGGGCCTGTACATCTTACCAGACGTGTTTATAAATCCCCTGAATCGCCTAATGAAAGATCGGAAGGTGGACGACCAGCTCTGTGTTCTATTCCATTTCGACAATGCATCAAAGAAAGTCATCGTGAAAATACTAGAACCCGGGGCCACTATTACATTTAGTGAGCAGTTGCAAGAGATACTAGATAAAATTGAAGGTGAAGGAGCGTTGGACCTGAATTCCGACCTACAAAATGTCTACGTATACTGCGATCTCATTGCGGCGAGACCAGTCGGAGACGTCCTGGTCCCACTACTAAGAACGGTTCCTATCATGAATCAGCACTCGACCTCAGTGTTTCGCGCCTACGACAATCCTCATTACATACCGCTGAGTCGTTACTCCTTCGACACGGTGGAAATACTTCTAACCACTGATACGGGCACAAAGGTCGCATTCACTACAGGGACTTCAGTGCTGACGTTACATTTTCGAGTTCGGAAGAAATCAGACCTAGAATAAAGGTAAAATACGGGACGATACGCCGAAACCACAGACTGTCCGAAGACATGATGTGCCCGACACTCAGATGATTGATGCCTCGGTTATCTACAAGACTCAGATATCAGCCCACCAATCAGGAGACCAGTTTTATGACTACATGCTAAGTAACATGTACATACCAGGCTACCAGCTGAAAAAACCAACCTAACCAGACAAGTGTGTGAAGAAATCCAGATACAACATACATTGTGTATAGCTCTGTATGTGAAAATAAAAGGTTGTGATGATACTATGTATACCACCTCATTTCACATCAGTCATTTCGTATAATGACATTATACGATTTTATTCTTGAAAAAAAATGTACTGAAATACTGTAAAAATTTACTGAAATACTGTAAAATACACAGGTCTATATTATAATTACGTCTTGGTTGTTGAATATTTTTTTCTCCAGTGTTTACGGTGTATATAGTTGTCATGTGATGAGAGAATGAAGGGCAAAAATCTTGGTCAAGTAAGAAAATTTGTTAGCCAAAAGGGAAAAATGTTGGCTACATTTCAACCAGACTTATAAAAAACTCACCCAAGCTTAAGAAAAGTAGGAAAATTTGTTAACCAAATGTGAAAAGGTTAGCCGAATTTCAAACCAAACTTATAAAAAAAAAGCTCAGTCAAGCATATGAAAAGTAGGAAAATTTGTTAACCAGACGTGAAAAGTTTGGCCAACTGTCACCCAAGCTTATGAAAAGTGGGAAATTTTGTTGTCCAGTGGTGACAATTTTAACCGCATTTCACCCAAACTTATGAAAAGTAGAACAATTATGTTAACAAAAGGGCAAAAATCTTGGCCAAGTAAGAAAATGTGTTAACCAAATGTGAAAAGGTTAGCCAAATTTCAAACCAAACTTATAAAAATCTCAGTCAAACTTATGAAAAGTAGGAACATTTGTTAACCAAAGGTGAAAAAGTTAGCCGAATGTCAAACCAAACTTATAAACATCTCAGTCAAACACATGAAAAGTAGGAAAATTTGTTAACCAAGCATGAAAACTTTGGTCAACTTTCATCCAAACTTATGAAAAGCAGGAAACTTTGTTAACCAAATGGCAAAAAGATTGGCGAAGTAAGAAAATGTGTTAACCAAATGTGAAAAGATTAACCAAATTTCAAACCAAACCTATAAAAATCTCAGTTAAACATATGAAAAGTAGGAAAAATATGTTAACCAAACGGGAAAAAAGTTTGGCCAACTGTCACCTAAACTTATGAAAAGTGGGAAATTTTATTGTCCAGAAGTGAAAAGTGTGACCAAATTTCACCCAAACTTATGAAAAGTAGGAAACTTTGTTAACCAAAGGGCAAAAAATCTTGACCAAGTAATACAATTTGTTAGCCAAAGGGGAACAATTTGGCTACATTTCAACCAGACTTATAAAAAGCGCACCCAAGTTTATGAAAAGTAGGAAAACTTGTTAACCAAATAGCAAAAGCTTGGTCAAATAAGAAAATTTGTTAACCAAATGTGAAAAGGTTAGCCGAATTTCAAACCAAACTTATAAAAAATTCCAGTTAAACATATGAAAAGTAGGAAAATTTGTTAACCAAACGTGAAAAGTTTGGCCAACTTTCACCCAAACTTATGAAAAGTGGGAAATTTTGTTGTCCAGCTGTGAAAATTTTGACAAAATTTCACCCAAACTTATGAAAAGTAGGAAACTTTGTTAACCAAAAGGTGAAAAGTTTGGTCAAAGTTCAACCACAAGCATCAACAAGTAGGAACATTTGGTAACTAAAGTGAAAAGGTTAGCCAAATTTCAAACAAACTCATAAAAAGTAGGAAACTTTGTTAACCAAATGGCAAAAATCTTGGCCAAGTAATAAAATTTGTTAGCCAGAGGGCGAAAATTTTGGCTACATTTCAACCAGACTTATAAAACGCTCACCCAATCTTATGAAAAGTAGGAAAATTTGTTAACCAAAGGCGAAAAGGTTAGCCGAATTTCAAACCACACTTATAAAAAGCTCAGTCAAACATATGAAAAGTAGGAAAATTCGTTAACCAAACATGAAAAGTTTGGCCAACTGTCAACCAAACTTATGAAAAGTGGGAAATTTTATTGTCCAGATGCGAAAAGTTTGACCACATTTCACCCGAACTTATGAAAAGTAGGAAACTTTGTTAACCAAATGGTAAAAATCTTGGCCAAGTAAGAAAATGTGTTAACCAAAGGTGAAAATTTTTGGACAAGTTTGAACAAATTTCAAACAAAACTCATAAAAAGGTAGGAAACAAAGGAAAAAAAGGTAGTTTGACCAAACTTTATCGAAACGAATAAGATATTCGCCTGTCCCCTATGCAAACAACAGCGGTATTTCAGAAAATTAAACGTATCTTATGTAATAAGTCACTATAATTGAAGGAACAAAATAAAATTTCAACAATAAAATTGCACAAAAAATTAACAATTAAATTTCTCTTTATGTTTCCAACTTGAATGTTTCATGTAGAAATTTTATTGTTAATTTTTGTACAATTTTATTGTTGAAATTTTATTTTTTTCCTTCACTCCATAGAATGTTGGGTCTGACTGTGGTGTCGTGTAATTGATAGCACACCCGCGCGCACGCACGCACGCACACACACACACACACACACACACGCGCGCGCTAGCGCACACGCCCTACCTGTCTTTCGTATATATTTCGAACAATTGCAAACTTGCCCAGCACACACGAAACTCCAAAGAATGTTGAGGTTGACTGTGATGTCCTGTAATTGATAGCACACGCGCGCGCACGCACGCGCGCACACACACACGCGCTAGCGCACACGACCTGACTGTGGTTCGTATATAATGACAATCGCAAACTTGCCCAGCACACACGAAACTCCAAAGAATGTTGAGGTTGACTGTGATGTCCTGTAATTGATAGCACACGCGCATGCACACACGCATGTATATACACACACGCGCGATAGCGCACACCACATGACTGTCGGTCGTCCATAATGACAATTGCAAAACTTGCCTCAGAAAGTCAGACACTCAGTAGAATACTGAGGTTGACTGCGATGTCCTGCAATTAATAGCACACCCACGCTATTATTTCATGAGAGCGAGAGAGAGAGAGAGAGAGAGAGAGAGAGAGAGAGAGAGAGAGAGAGAGAGAGAGAGAGAGAGAGAGAGAGAGAGAGAGATTTACAGCAAATAGAAAATACATATTTGCACTGAATATTTGACCATAGCTCGCCTAGTCGTCAATGGTAATTTCCTTCAGGTTCTTATCTATCGGTTATCAGTAACCACCGGCCGCGGCTATTGTGATACCCCTCGGCTGTGGTCGGTGAAGCGTTCCCGTTGACTGGTATCGTTTAATCTTGTACGGTCGTCGCTGGTCATTGTATTTTTCTCGTGGGGTGTGCTCGGTTAAGCGATATGCTTGACCGGTATCGGAAAATCTCCTGGTCGCTGTCTATTGTGTGTGCTCTTTACCTGGTGGCGCAGGTTTCTTTACCTGGTCGCGTAGGTATACTGACATTCAAGGGAGGTCAGCACTTAAAATGGGAAACAATTCTGGTTTGAGCCAAGGGCTCCGATTTATTTCCCTTGGAATATTTTTATAATTAAGGGGTATAACTTTGATGTTTAATAATATTACATATTTTAATGTATATCTAGGAATATTATGACTTATTTTAAATGAGAGTCAAAGTTATATATTGACGTACCTATTCTCTAGTATACATACAAGAAATTTTGGCGTTATTACATGTGTAAGGGTTAATTTTTAATAACTTTTCTTTGTCTGGTATATTCATAAAGCAGATTTTCACCATGCGCGTAAAGGTTATACCTGGGGTCGGGACTTCTGTCGAATTAGCATTCTGAGCCGTGCAAAAGTTTATTAAGACGGTCATTACTTGACCTACTCGGGTTCGCTCGAGAGATGAAATAAATCAATTTATGACATATTGACTTCAGTCTTCTTCATCGAAGAGTCTAGACTGGGGTTCGATCACCCACCGGTCGGATCGCGCGTCGGACCGAGGTGCACACCCGATCGGGCCGGATCGCGTCGGATCGAATTGTGTCGCACCGGTTCGGGTACGGGGGACCTTGATAGGGGGACCTGGGTAGGGGGTAGCCATGGACCGGAAGTAGTCACCACGACAACCGGAAGTGGTCACCCAGAACCAAGAAAAACACCCGCCTAGGTCAAAATATCTGGGTCAATTGCCGGCCGGTTTTGTGACGAAACAAGATGGCCGGATAGCCCTGTAAAGAACGATTTATCGGGGGTTTGAAACCCCAAATAATACTTAGTTTGCGTGTCCCTTACTACTCTTATTCGTCAAGTGATTCAAAGGTGAATAATTAATCCACGCGGTTCGTTTTCTTCAACATCAATTGTTACCAAACCACTAGCAAAAATAACAGCAGCAACAACAAAAATATGATTACCCTCATTAGCGCCCTCCTTGTAGATGGTTGGCTGATCTTTATATGACATCATATAAGCTATTTTACCCATTTCACGATATACTTTGGAGAAGTCTTTCTCATTCACATCACCACATATCATTATCCTGAAATTATAAAACAGATTTTCAACTAAAATTGTTTTCATGGATTATTTAATAACCAGTTATTATGTTTTAAACAGGGAGAATATGTTCACGAAAAAGACTACAAAATGTGTTTTTAAATAAAAGTCAGAAAATGTGTGTTTAGATTCCTGTACAAAGCCTGTATTCTAGTATGCATGTGAGACACGGACATTTAGTTTTTATTCTAGAAACCTTTGATTTCAATAGTGATGTGGATTCTGACACACGATCATGAAAATACAAGCAAAAATTCTGAATCAAGTGGATAATTTTAAATACACAGGGGTATTTATAACATCAGATGGAAGATGCACAACATAGATTTAGAACAGAATAGGGCAAGCAAAAGCTACATTTCATACAATGAAAAATATCTTAATAAATAAGTCTTCATCATCTAATGTAAGAAAGAGGTGCTGAAATGCTATATAGAACCTGTTGTGCTGCATGATAGTGAATCTTGGAATGTAAATGAACAAATCTAGATGCAACAGAGATGTGGTTCTGAGACAAATGTTGCGAATTCCTCGAACTGCTAGAGTAACTTACAACGGTTGTCTGAAAGAGGCTAATGAAACTAGAACATTATATACAACAATAAGAAAGATACCAACAGCTTTCTTTGGTCATGTTATGAGAAGAAAGGCATTGTAGAACATCATGACAACTATAAAGATCAAAGGGAAGAGAAGCAGGGGCAGATCAAGAGAAATTATGCTGGATTGACTGAGCTGGTAGCATGGATGGAGGAATATCATTACCAGAGATGATCCAGAACACCAAAGACCTACATCTGTGGAGAGACATGAACACCTACTCGAGCTGGTAGGGCACGTGATGGTGATGACTGAACAAAGTGATGTTTTCTTGAAGCAAATTATTACAGAGAATAAAACTAAGTGTTCCAATAATGTCAGAGACAAATTGATATTCTTTGAAATGGAAACATTCTGGCTGCATACTGCACAATGCTCAAAACGTGGAGCAGTCTTGATAAATTATCACTGCCTCGCCCCCGTACACCGAAGTGCGTCATCTTACATACATCCACGGAAAGCAGCAGTCATCTTCGGCTTGTTATCGTCCACATACACATACATCTTTAAATGGAGCGGGTGTAGGTCAGCATACTTTCTGTTCTCCAAATGTTTGACACTCCTGTCAGGTATGTTAATATGTCATCATACCAGGTCCACATTTGCATTCACAGGTATCTTCTCTCTGTAGTTAGTCAAAATGTTATTTATATCCCGTGTGGAGTATGGGAATTGTTACTTATTCTCATCCTTGGAGTTGATCAAATGCGTAATCTTTCTGGTGGCATGGTTTCACACTTGGTTCCATAAATATTTCTTATACATCTCTTAGCCTCATCATAAGTTTTGCCCATATAAGGCCAGTGATTATTGAAACAGTGTGTCCTTCAGTTGAATGTAACTAATCGTAGAGCAAGCGTTGATGTTTCTGTGTATTACCACACTCTCATGAAACTGAAGAATGTTCAAGGCGTCCGATATTAGTAACAACCGGAGAGGGTGTAACAACCAATCGATGTGATTGCTGCATGACAATATCTGACTACGCATATTTCGAGGTAAAATGAATCTTTTTCACATCTGGATCTGATAGTTTCTGAAATATTTTGGATGGTACCATGTCTCGACGTCGAATTAGGGTGTCTATGAGCGATAAAATGTCATTGTGTTCGTGGTCAATAGATCACAAGATGTCTTGTGGGCTTGGTTCATGGTGGAGTCAAACCATTCTGCTTGCTGTCGGGTCTCTGTAATGAACAATATGTCATTGACATAAAGGTGGTTTGTTGTCGGGTCTCTGTAATGAACAATATGTCATTGACATAACGGTGGTTTGTTGTCGGGTCTCTGTAATGAACAATATGTCATTCACATAACGGTGGTTTGTTGTCGGGTCTCTGTAATGAACAATATGTCATTGACATAACGGTGGTTTGTTGTCGGGTCTCTGTAATGAACAATATGTCATTGACATAACGATGGTTTAGAAACATCATCATCAACATCACCATATGTTATGCCAATGAGCGTGGGCGGTCATGTTTAGAAGCAGGTCCTTAATGTTCGAGGCTCTTTATTCTTTTAAGTGCGCCATAACGATTTCCGCTAGAATGGGGCCCAGGGAACTCCGCATTGACCACTCGGTCAATGTGGCGGTAGAATGATTTAAGAAACTTGAGTTTTGGATGTGCACAGCAATATTAGTTTCTCGAGTTTGGAAGTTTGTAAGCCTAATTTCAGTTTCTCCTCTTTTATGCGATCACAGATCTTCACTGTTTTCTTCCAGGGGAAAAGTCAGCGAAAATGAATGTTCAACACAGATGGTGAAATGGCTTGCCGAAATTCTCAAACCAGAGCGACATTCATTTGACCCCATAATACTAAAAGATTTATTTTCGTATAATGTATTCGATGTGAAATAAACGATAGCTCAAATATAGTGATACATTAAAATTAGGCTGTTCCAGTGGGTTTTGTGCAAACCGAAAGAGTTCGTGGTGAAGATGAATTACCGTAGGGATAACAGATGTAACAAATTCGAATGATGCCGGTGACTATGTGTTTTAATTGTTTCAACTTAAGCATTATTCATGTATTCACTTCATAAGATATATAACTCTGTAGTATTAAACCGGGCCAGCTACGTGGCGATGGGTTTGCCGACGCGATTCGTAATGCCGCTAATGCGCGTTCGAAACACAGAGGCGACCGATTTGGAAGCAGACCGTGTCGCGCTGATTTTAACGTTTTGCTAAGGGAGTAGGCCGTTCAGAAAGCAATGACAAACTACTGAACGTAAAGCTTACCAAGACATCAACAACGGCAGTAAAATGCTGGTGTTGACTGCAACGTCCTGTAAGGGATATGCAACTTTAAAAAAGAAATTCAACTGGTGAGATGCAATGAAATAATCCAGGCAATAAATGGTGCAACATATTATTTGTGGCTTGTGTTTATAAATTTTAGCATCAGCGCGACTTTCAGTTATCGTGATGACATCATTGGCGCCACCACGTGACAGTGTGGCAATGTTAGCATCTGCACGACTTTCAGTTATCTTGATGACATCATAGGCGCCACCACGTGACAGTGTGGCAATGTTAGCATCTGCACGACTTTCAGTTATCGTGATGACATCATAGGCGCCACCGCGTGACAGTGTGGCAATGTTAGCATCTGCACGACTTTCAGTTATCGTGATGACATCATAGGCGCCACCACGTGACAGTGTGGCAATGTTAGCATCTGCACGACTTTCAGTTATCGTGATGACATCATAGGCGCCACCGCGTGACAGTGTGGCAATGTTAGCATCTGCACGACTTTCAGTTATCGTAATGACATCATAGGCGCCACCGCGTGACAGTGTGGCAATGTTAGCATCTGCACGACTTTCAGTTATCGTGATGACATCATAGGCGCCACCACGTGACAGTGTGGCAATGTTAGCATCTGCACGACTTTCAGTTATCGTGATGACATCATAGGCGCCACCGCGTGACAGTGTGGCAATGTTAGCATCTGCACGACTTTCAGTTATCGTAATGACATCATAGGCGCCACCACGTGACAGTGTGGCAATGTTTCAGCCGAAGAGGGCAAGCACACACGACTTGAGATAAAAGCTATATTACTAACCTTACAATATAAACACATGCAAACACCACGCGATATCTGGATATATTAACATCTTTCTCCGGGCAAGACACGCAGTGGCAGCTAACGTTATCATCATCATCATCATCAGCATCGTGTGTCACGCAGATCAGCGTGACCCGTCAATATCTGGCATTTCGTGTGACAACCAGTCCTGATTCTTTTATATGTCGTTACGGCCCGATCATATCATGTGGCCAAGCCATCCAGGCATTCATATTCTTGTCTTTCTCTTGATCTTTTTCCATCACGTTTGCCATTTGTCGCTGTCTTGTAGGGTAGTTCTTCTCATAGCACACCACGAAAAATATTATTGACTGCCTACGTCTAGTTTCTCTAATTGGTTTACAGTTGTCATTTGTTTCTTGAAGGACAGTCGAACTTATATTTTCTTTTACCCCTTCTTCGCGTTTTCTTGCATATTCGTTAAAAACTACATTTTCAGTGCCATTAAATGTTTCTAAGCCTGTCCATGTATCGCAATAATGCATGAGTGTAGATTCTATATAGCACTTAGACAATCTTGTTTCCTCACTGGTATTGACATAATTTTATTGGTGAGTACGTTTTCCGCCTTCTTTCAGGTGTTGTTTCTATACTATGATAGGTGTGCCGATTCACCCTTTTAAAAATGTAACTGTTTACCTGGTTTTACTACTTGACTTCCTTGGGAATCCGAGCGCTTATTGGCATGTCCATAGTGCAACAAAGTCAAGTTTATCCCACAGACATAATATGTGTTATTATGTGAATAAAATATCAATGGAATAGAAACACCGGTTATATAACAGAACGAGGTAACAACATAACCCGAAACAACAGTAGAAGGGAAAACGCCTAACAAAGTCGATACATTTAAATACGTAGAGATCATCATACCATCAGTTCAAAAATGCCTAAATGAGATTACGAGCAGAAAAGGTAAAGCAACAAATGCATGAAAAATATCATCCATGCCGACTGGCGTAGGCGTTCATAGCTCTCCACATATTCGGTCTTTGGTGTTCTGGATCAACTCTGCTAATGATATTCCTCCATCCCACCGTCTCAATCCGTCCTGCATCATTTCTCTTGGTCTGCCTCTGCCTCTCTTCCCCTCGATCTTTCCAGTTTTCACGATGTTCTCCAATGCCTCTCTTCTCATCACATGACCAAAGAAAGCTGTTTGTCTCTTTCTTATTGTTGTATATAGTGTTCTAGTTTCATTAGCCTCTTTCAGGCAATCGTTGTTAGTTACTCTGGCAGTCCAAGGAATTCGCAACATTCGTCTTAAAATCCGCATCTCTGTTGCTTCTAAGTTCTTCCTAATTTGTTCATTTACATTCCAAGATTCGCTACCATACATAAAAACTGGTTTTATATAGCATTTTAGCACTCTCTTTCTTACATTCATTGATAGCGACTTATTGCATAAGATACTCTTCATTTTCTGAAATGCGGCTTTTGCCTGCCCTATTCTGCTCTTAATCTCTGTTGTACATCTTCCATCTGATGTTATAAGTTTTTTTTTTTCCCGCGTTTCCATCCTGTTTCAGGATATTGCGGTCAACACCAGCATCTTTCAGCTGTATGTTGATTCCTAGGCTAGATTACGCTCATCAGCACGCCACGACTTTCTGAGCGACCGGCTCCATACTCTCATAAGTCACTTTTGCGATTCGAACCACTGCTAATTCTCGTCGCGTCACGTGACGAGAGTATTCGGGGTTAGCGGAGAAAGCTGCTAACCCCTCGGCCATGGAGCCGGCTGATGTTATAAGTGCCCCTAGGTATTTAAAATTATCCACTTGGTTGAGAATTTTCCCTTTTATTTCTATGTCACATTTTGGTGTCCCCATTTGCTTTGATATCACCACTGTTACTGTTTTCTTGATATTCAAGGAGAGTCCTTTCCTTGCACTCTCTGTTACTACAATGTCCAATAATTGTTGTAGGTTTGTTGTATTATCCGCCACCAATAGGCCTACTGTGTCATCTGCATAGCGTATATTGTTTGTATTATATCCTCCGATTAGTATTCCTGGCTTATCTTTGATCTCTCTCATTATTACTTCGCTATATAGGGAGAAGAGATCGGGTGACAGGACACACCCCTGTCGTACTCCTAGCGTTATCTATTCGTAACTACCCTCTTTATTTCCCATTTTAATTGCTGCTACTTGGTTCCAGTATATATTCTTTATTATTCTTAAATCTTTCCCATCAATGTTGATATCTTCCAACATTTTAATCAGCTCATCATGTTTTACTTTATTAAATGCCTTAGTATAAACAAATGCCTTAGTATAAATGAAAAATATAGTAAGCAATAAATCACTTTCATTGAAAGTCAAAAATAGATTACTGACACTTTGTTTAGAATATGTTTCGCTGTGTGACGATAAATCATGTAACATTAAGAATAGCATGGAAGCAATGGAGATGTGGTTCCTTAGAAGAATGATGCGAATCTCATGGATTGCCAGAGTAAATAACAACGATTGCCAGGAACAGGTTATTGAAAATAGCACATTAGATGCAGCTATAAGAAAAGAGACAGAGATCATTCTTTAGGCATATCATGATCAGAGAAGCGTTGTTAAACATCGTGATGATAGGAAATATCAGTTGGAGAAGTGGCAGAGGCAAGCCCAGAGAAATGATGCGGAATGGACTGAGAAACACAGGGATATCGTCAGCAGAGTTAATCGAAAGAATCAAGGACCGAGATCTGTGCAGAGACATCAACGCCTTCGCCTGCTGGCAAGACATATGTTTTTGTGATGATTATGTGAGTAGATGAGTGTTCCTCGTGAACCTATCTCCTTGTTCACTATAGCCTTAGAAGATCAGTAAGATTACGGAAGCGTTATTATCTTAAAACAGCAGCTAAATATCAATTTAAACATAAACCTGTAGTCATTGTTGTCATAGAAGTCCCAAGCAGAAGCATGGCAATCCATATGGCGTGCATACGGCCGTTCAAAGATGGATCTATTCCAGAAGGTAGGTGGCATTGGGTCAAATCCCAGGGAAGTTAAGAAATCCTCTGCAGTCCGAGCCATCCTCATCACGGTGTAGTTCTGGAATTATAAGTAGTTACAATTGAGAACCCGTTGACACGTTTTAAGACACATTTGCTATGTGGCGCTACAACGATATTTTAATATATCAGTCGGCAGTCCAGGGATGATATCATGAATATCTCACCGGCCGACTTCACTTCCCAAAACATGTCCTGGTATCCGGTCTAGGCTGCGTCGAAATAGGAGCCCAGGTCAAGTTAAAACATTCGCCTTGATGCGAATTCGAAGCCCTGACCTATGGGCTTGCAGCGAACATCCAGCAGCTACGCTACCGATGTTCCCATGGATTTGGTATGGCGTCAGAAAAATACAATCGCGTTGAAGCATAGGGAATCTCGTTTCTTTTCGTCTTCAGATGACTTGCCTGATTTAGCCAATGGGTATCATTGAGCATTATATTCTTCCTTTGTTTGTTTTCCGCGTCTGCAGGAGACACTAGCTTCAACACCAACATGTTGCTGGCCTGTGTTTTATCACGGCCCGTCGTAAAGATGCTCTATATCTTACCAATTCGTCTGCCTCATGCAACCTCACATCCAAGGAGCCTCCAATTTGCTGTGTTCATCTTCGTGCAGGTCGGCGACTTCCTCTTCTTCCAGGAACCGTGCCTTCCATCACTATTCGTTCCACTCCACTGTGAAGTTTCATATGGCCATAGTATTTCAGTCCCCGGTGCTTGATATTGTTTATCATCAAGTTTTCTTCGATGTTCTGTTCTTGTATAATGTTCAAAAAAAAAAGAAAAAAAAGAAAAAAAGAAACGCAACATATCTGCAGTTTCAATTGCAAACTTGTACCAACATTTTATTGACTATGCTGATTCACCCACTGCAGTCGGTTCTGGCTATGTCGGTCCGTAAGAACAAGAATTCTGGAGGGTCTTCTAACCCAAAGACCAACGTCGTGCAGTCGGTTCCTGACCTTTTGATCTGAAATTCGACAAGCTGCTGGCATTGACTGGATTGTGGAGGGCGCAGATTCAAATCGATTCCTAAAGTGACTCAGCCCTATGAAGCGGTCTTCGGCAGCAGTTGTGATTCTGGGTCATCCACTGCGCTGCCGGTCTGCCACTGAGCCAGTTTCTTGAACTCGCTTCCAAAGGTGACTAATGAATGCTTCTAACCACATTAAATTCTCTGGCTTCTACACTTTGTTTCTGTCCAGCCTGTAAACGTCCAATGATGATGAGACGTTGTTCTGTAGTGAGATGAGCCATATATGCGCATTGAATTTTCAACTGAATTTATTCAAGGGGCTCAATCTTTTATAGGCATTCAATAATATGGTCAGAGACTTTTGTGTTCAGTAAATTTCACGGGATTATCATGAATTTGTCACGAGTTATTGACAAAGATGTTGTTTTGACCTTGACCTCTTTCATGACTTCACGAATCATGAGGTGAGTACAATTCAGGTAACCACGTTGACTGATGTCATTGCTTGCTTGCTTTAAAAACAAAAATTACAAATTTGGCCTCGTTCAACCTGCTTCTTTCAGCTGTAGTTATTGTTGAGGTCCGTGGTCTTTGTGGGTTTATTCACTCTAATTCATGTCTTGTGCGCTCTTACAAGTTGGTCCCAGTCCGGACTGGTTATATCGGCTTTTGTGTCTGTGACGTCACCTGAGGGGGTTGGTGGCAGTTGTCTTTTGTGCCCATCTCCTCTGGTGGTTTCTTTTGTTAGTGAAGGCTGTTGGTTCGTCTGGCTTGACTGGTTGCAGTCCTTATAAGGACTTTTTATTTGGTATTTTTGCCTCCTTTTTTGTGTATTGTCAGTATCAGCTTTTCGATGGTTTTATTTTCCCTCTTGCGCCCTTTTTCACTATCGATTTTGAGTTTCTGTTGCTTTTCGATATCTTCCTCTGCGGTCAGCCATGGGATCATCTCTTCGCCTTCTATATAGTACGTGTAGCCGGGTCCGTCCTCAGAGGCATAATGTTTATCTGGGTATTCTAACGGTCTCCTGGGTTTCTTGGGCTTTTTCTTTTCTTTTTCTTCCCTGTGCCTTCTGAATTCCTGGCACCTCATTTCCTCCAATGTTGCCGATTCTAATAGCTGTTCCAGGGTATGTCCCCGAGGCATCTCCATGCCGTTATCAGGGTGCTCCTCTCGGTTTTCTTCGGATGTCTGGTGGGATATTGGTTTCCCCTTGTATGTCTCGGTCGTCGTGGTTAGGCTGCTGGCTTTAGCTTGCGGTGCAGGCTCAGTCTCTTGATTTTCATCTTGCGGTTTCCCTGTGATTTCTTGTATGGTTTCGGGGTTGTTGTTTTTTTTTGTGTGTGGAAAAGTTCCATTTCAGCTTTTTGCAGTTCTCTGATATAATGATTTGTTGAATTTCTTCGTTCTCCTTCTTTATCAGTGCCATATGTCTGACTGACTTCTTGCTTTATGTTTTGATGGATCTCCTTTATTTCAGCCAGAATTTTCTCATTGTCGCTGGACGGAGTCGGCGTCAGCAGTATCTTGACATGGTGCAATGTTCCAACATCCTTTGCGCATTTTTATTTACGTGGCCGATGTTGTATTTTCCAAGACACACTAGCCATGAACTCAAATCATTGTCCATACGAGCATTGAAATCACCGAGCACATTAATGTAGTTGGATGTTGCAACTGCCTTTATTACAGAGTCTAACTCCTCATAGAATGAATCCTTCACATCACCAAAGGAAGTGCGTGTCGATGCATATGCAATGATAATGGTGGCAAAACCACAAGAGGTTGCCAAGTGCAGAGATAATAGTCTTTCATTACCTGCAGCTGGAATTTCAATCATTCCAAGTAATGAATTATTTACTGCAAAGTCCACCCCCCCCCCCCCTCATTATGTATAATTTCTGCCTACTCTCTACCCTTCCAATATATACATATGTCACAGGGCAGGGGGAGAATATAAATTATAGGAAGATATAATTTCCTATACTTAGGTGCCCAAAGATGAAGAAGCGCAACATTGACTTCTAGTGAGCCAGAGAAGAAAAGGATAATAAGAAGAAAGAAAGAAAGAGCACTTTATACATTCTCCTCAGTTAACAAGAACAGGTATAGAGAGTTAGACAGAAGATTCCAGGAGTTATTTGGGTGGGGAATATACTGTTGTATACCCTAGACAAAAGATTACACTGTCGGACTGTAATAGGACTAATGAGTTTGCACAACAAACTGTAAACTAAACAAAACAAATTAGGAACAACAAAGTTAGGCTTTTATTGACAGAACTGCATGATTCATGGACAAACAGACATTCCGACATGTCGCACAACTGACATATGCAGATATGGGAACCTATGTTCCCACAGTGGATATCACTGCTGCCTAACATCGCTATTAACATGATCGGGTACCCATCTCCACAAACCAGCAAGGACATGGTAACATAGAAGCCTCAACATAAACAACAACGGTAACAACAGGTATGGACTCTCCATTGATATCATCTCAGGACTCATGGACAGTCGGTACTTACATAAATGGGAACCTGAAATCCCACAGCTATAGATAAGTGCTACCTAGCAACGACTACAGGGGTGGTCTCTAATCGACAGTGAGACCTCAATCATGTTCAGTTGAGTCGAAGGGTACCCTCAATATCCACACAGGACACCCGCATCACATGGGCCGACTGGGACCATATACAGCAAAGAGCCATGATTTAACTAATAACAGAACCACAACCCTAACAGCAAAGATATATGGGCATAAACAATGATATAAACAGGTATACTAATGGGAATGTGAACGGCCTAAAAACGACATTAACCAGAGCTGGGGCTCAAGTTTTGCTCTTTAAAAAAACCATGGCCAAGTGTCACTACGTAGAGCGGTCTTACACATTGCCAATTAGAGTTTTCATGGATTTCTTCGGTCCTTTCGGGGCTTGTGTACCCCATCGATTACGCTGTGGACCCCACATATCAGTCTTGGTTAACTCTAGGGACGGGGTGGCCAACCTTTTCAGCAGGCGGGCCAAATTTTAGAAATAATATTTCCTGCCGGGCCACGCACCTAATTTTTTTGTTAAATTAAAGTAAACAAGCAAGCGTGCTACAGCTTCGACCACATCGTCATTTTCTACTCCGTTGGCCCCAACATGACTACCGGCGGGCCGCATGCTGCCCGCGGGCCTCGTGTTGGCCACCCCTGCTCTAGGGGCATTGGTGACTCCCTGCTCTGGTCCAGTGACTGGGCAGGGCTGGTTCAAGATGAGTATAATCGCTCCCCCGGTCACGGTTGTTACAGTGGAAGAGAGCGGGAACCTGACGGGAACTCCTATTTATAAATTTTCTAGATCAGCATCCCATCATACCCCAGGGCACTGCAAGGGATTCCGGTATTGGTGACACCACTATCTTGTGTCGTAACAGGCGATCACATATCCCACTACCAATTCTTCGACGGACCCCGTCGAATAAGACAAATCTAGACACATAGGGTTTTAGACAAAACACTGGGACTATTCAAGTAATCAATCAGTCAAGGGGGTTTCACACACACACACACACACACACACACACACACACACATATATATATATATATATATATATATATATATATATATATGTGTGTGTGTCTGTGTGTGTGTGTACGTCTATATCTATAAAAGACGATGTATGTATGTGTGTCCGTTCTTTATGCATTCACGAACGGCCCATCCGATTGAGATGAAATTTTCTACATGTTTTCTTTTCATTCCCGTGTAGCCAACTGTTATAATTTTTTAGTGTACAATCAGCTATTAACTTACTAAAATTTAATATTTAAATTTACATTATCATTTCTATACAGCGAGGGGACTTAACTTAAGAAAGGTTATTTCAAGGGGCATAACTTTTAATAACATTGCTATATATTTTATATATAGATTGTTGCTTTGTTTTCAAAGATTTATAAACTCTTTGTCTACAGTTATTTACAGGCATATGAGTTATAATAAATAATGATATAATCTTTAAGGCATTTTCAAAGTTTTCATAAAAATAATGCATCTATGTAAATAGTGAAAATTTTCTAACTCATCTTTTTATGTTTAAAGAAGTTATCTACAGTCATGTAGGTGATTAAAAACAGTTTTCATTAAAAATAATGGATGGCGTGTGGAAGGATATTTTTAAGTTACTTTTTTTTTGTTATATGAATTTAATGAGACGCTCCCCGCCTGGAGCTGGGCGAAGCCGCGCCGGGTCAGATAGATAGACAGACAGACAGACAGATAGTCGGGAACGGGAGCTTATATGACTACTTATATGAATTAAATGTGACGCTCCCCACCAGGGACTGGGTGAAGCCAGGCCGGGCCAGACAGACAGACAGACAGACAGACAGACAGACAGACAGACAGACAGACAGACAGATAGACAGACAGACAGTCGGGAACAAAAACGGGAGCTTATATGACTACTTATATGAATTAAATGAGACGCTCCCCACCAGGGACTGGGTGAAGCCGGGCCGGGTCAGACAGACAGACAGTCAGACAGACAGACAGACAGACAGACAGACAGATAGACATACAGACAGACAAACAGACAGACAGAAAGACAGACAGACAGACAGACAGACAGACAGACAGACAGACAGACAGACAGACAGACAGATCCCCACCAGGGACTGGGCGAAGTCGGGCGGGTCAGCTAGTATAAAATAAACAAAAAGATTTGAATGGAGTGAGTCTTACAACCTGCAAATTTGGCGCAACATACATGCGTGAGGAAAGAGTGAAACAAGGGGCTATGGTCACCTGAAATAAGGCGCCCATATAACCAGACTGCTGTATACAATATCCGATACTGGAGATATACCTCCTGAATTATGTAATTCTGTATTTATTGCAATCCCTAAGAAATCAGGAGCCTTGGAGTGTGATCAACATCGAACAATTAGCCTAATAAGCCACATCACGAAGATTATGCTGAGAATTATCATGCAAAGAGTTAGGAAGAAAATACAACCTGAAATAGGAGAAGAACAATGTGGGTTTGTAGAAGGCAAGGGTACAGTAAATGCTGTGAATATACTGAGAACAATAATTGAACGTTCTATAGAAGTAAACACAGATCTATATCTTTGCTTTATTGACTGCTCAAAGGCTTTCGATAAAGTGAGACATGTCGGCATGATAAGGATGCTTGAAGATCAACAAATTGATGGAAAAGACCTTAGACTTGTAAAAAAATATCTATTGAAAACAACAAGCTGCCATCAAAATTGAGAACTATGTAGGCCAATATCAGCCTATTAAAAGAGGTGTGAGACAGGGATGTGTAATGTCTCCAGATCTGTTTTCCCAGTACAGTGAGAATATTTTCAGAAATATAGAAGATATGGAAGGAATCAACATTGGGGGACGATGCATCAATAACATTAGATAAGCAGATGATACAGCCCTGATTGCAGACAATAAACAGGACCTGCAACATTTAGTAGATGCGGTTGTTGCACACAGGGAACAACTAGGGTTAGAACTGAATAGTTAGAAGACACAGATTATGGTCGTCACTGAGAAGAAGGAAATACCACAGTATGATATACGAGTAAATGGACATATTCTTAAGCAAGTGAATTGACACAGTTATCTCGGAACAGTCATAACATCTGATGGGAGATGCCTCGAAGAGATTAGAACAAGAATTACCATTGCGAAGGTAGCCTTTTGCAAGATGGAAAATATGCTGACCAATAAAAAGATATCAATTGAAACGAAAAAAGAGTGTTGTAGTGCTACATAGAACCTGCACTTTTGTATGGATGTGAAGCGTGGACAATGAGCAGAAAAGCTGAAAAACATCTGATGGCTGTGGAAATGTGGTTTCTGAGGGAAATGCAAAGAATACCATGGACAGACAGAAAAACCAATGAACAAGTCCTTCAAGAAACAAATGAAGATCGTAAACTGATTAAAGTCATTAGACGTAGACAGTCAAAATTTTTGGGACATGTTATGAGAAGAAATGACTTGGAGAACTTGGTGACAACTGGCAAGATCGGAGGGAAGAGACCAAGGGGAAGACCGAGAAGTAAATACCTGGATGGCTTGGCCGCATGGCACGGTCGAAACAGGAACACGGAGTTGATCCAAGACTCTGGTGATCGAGTGAGATGGCAGAACATAACCGCCCACGCTTATCGGCATGGCACATGATGGATAGATGGACACAATGAGGCGGCTTTCAAAAACTGATGCTAAGTTCGACCGTGACCTAGTTAGTGGCCTTTCGTTTAAGGGATAATATGTCAGCATTTGGTGGAATCACTGCGAAATATACCCGCTTTGGGAGAACCACGTTGTTATTTTTCCGTTGTCTAGTGACTTTAACTATGTCGTATATTACTTTATAATATATGTCGTCCCTGGGGTGAGGGGAATCAACATCGACATCATTTTAACCCCATATCACTATCTTGAGGATCTTCTTGATTTCTGTCCGCAAAACCCCGTCGGTCCCTGGATCCCTCCCCCCCCCCCTCTCTCTCTCTCTCTCTCTCTCTCTCTCTCTCTCTCTCTCTCTCTCTCTCTCTCTCTCTCTCTCTCTCTCTCAATACTGTATCAAGCCCACTCTCATTCTTTTCCCAAAACACACTAAACAACACTGGCTCTAACAAAACAACAATTTAGTTTAATAGAGAAAAGTGTCGTGTATGTGCAAAGTGTATGAGTAGAATGTCTGTCGTATAATCTAGTGTATATGGACAATCAAACCGAACAGCCAAGGAGTACAGTCTGCTTCATCATCGTACTGGCCACACCACAACACCATATCAGGGACAGAAAACCTCACACAAATGATGTGTCTCTCAGGCCAGTGTCGACTTCTTCAGATAGCTCGTGAACAATCGGATGCTTGGTCTTCAATAGTGGGAAAACTCTAATATTGATCATCGATCCAGCACACACAGTGTAACTATTCTGTTCATTAAATGTTCTGTGATCAGAGAATTCTACAAATATCGTTAATGTCAGTTTGGAAAACCTAAATGTTCGTATGTCACTTATTGTAAGATTTTCCCAATGTTAACACACAATGTTTCTGTTCCAGGTAGTTATATCTATTAGTGTTCCTGGTACAAGTGTTATTTACAGTGTACTGAATTTTCTGTGATGTAACTATCACTTAAGAAAACACACGTATAATCATAATTTCCTGCTCAGTAGAGGCCAGGTTCCTGCAGACCATCTGGATTATGGACCCAGTGCAAAATCCTCTCAGTAAACTCTGCCTTCAATACTTGAGCCATCACTTTCTATGACATTGTTGCTAGCTTCTTGGTAGAATAACGTGGAACAATCGAGTGGAACCTGTTGCATAGAGAACACACCTGGTGAGAGCAACCCGATTCTGACCTTAGCTAGGTGAGTGAAGGCCACCGGCGGCACTCAGAAAAAATAACAGAGAACGAAACTCTGTCATAAGGCCTACGAGCTCATCACTTCGGTCTGAGTCATGGTAAGACAAGGAAAAACTAAAGGAAACGGGAAGAAACCCAGCAGATGCTCAACTGGAAGATCCTACCATTTAACATTCCCTTCATCCCTCCCAACCATCCTCAATCTCTCTAAATATTATCCCACTACATTGTCCTTAACTCACTGAGTTAAATGATATCTCACACAAGCTAGTTTAAGCTACGCGATAGGCTACTGTTGCCGACGCTCTTATAATACATTCTATCACCGCACAGTACAGCACTCTATTCCTAAGAATAATCTAAGTTAGATATGATTAATCGAATACCATATAGTTATTCCTTTGTAGACGGAGACTATGAAATCACAGACTGGATCGATGTCCGCCGATATACATCAACAATAGACACTATAGTCTCTCTCTATAGAAACAACAAGGAATATTGCGCACATCCGTAGCGCTTCACAACTTTTGGTCGACTAACCCAAAAGTTGTTTACTTCACTGTTTTTATACTGGGTATAAATGACGTCACAAAACTGTCTAGACACTAGACAGTCTAGAATCAATTTTCTCCCTCCTGTTTAGACTGGGTGGAAACAACCCGCCGTCTATTTTGCTTTCATCTGGGGACCTGTTTCCCGTACAACAAAAAGTCTTGCCCGCCTGTGAACCAGAGAATAATTTCCCCAAAACACAAGATCTAGCCGACGTCTGCCCAGACATTCCGTCTATCACTTCAAAGGTTGGCTGCCGCCTTGCAGGCGGATGGCGCTATAGTCCCTCCTCGAGCAACACATATTAAAGAAATGCCGACTGTGTGTAGACATTTGGCGCGACTTTCTGTCATCGATCGAAACCTTCAAGTTTTTTATGTGACAAACTATGTAGTATATACTATGTGATAGATATTGTATGCCATTGGTTTTGTTCCCTGTATCCATGTATCTACTGTGTTCGCCAGGGACGAGGCGCTGGAATCTCTTGCCCCCGGGTAGATTGGGCCCGTTAGCTATTACAGCGGCCAATCTAGGAGATGGAAAACTCCCTATATAAACTCCCAAGTTTAAGGTGGACCGGTGTGCCGAGGACTGAATGGACACGGGTGAGCTGGTCGTGAACGTGGAACGTCTGGTATGCGGGCGGGGTGGCGCCAGGCGTAATGACTCCTGAGGGACATCCCCTGACCCTTCCCTAGCAGGCAGGCTTTACTAGGGTGACCGATTATATCCTGCCGTCATATCTAACCAACTATGAATAATACAAATAATTATCGCCGAATCAACGGAGTACGTGCTTTGTGCTCGATACATGTGACAACAGCCAGCGGGAAGAGAATGAAGCGGAGAAGAAGAGGTAGGAGAGAGGGGGTGGGGGTAGAAAAACGAAGAAGAGGGCTGGAGTCAGAAGGGTTAAAAGGAAAACAGATCGTTTGGGACTCAAAAATGTACGGGATGGGTATTGAAATTGCCGTAGTGGAAAGCGACGAGGACCAATACTGGAGAAACTGGTCTACGATTTTGATGTCATGATATTACGAGAACTGAATATGAACTCTTTTAAGTGCCCTGGCTACACATGTTACATCAACCCAACTGGGCAGGGAAGACATGCGCAGGCTCTGGTGGTCAAGGACGACTTACAGCATTCAATACTGGATATGAGTAGGTGGGGTCAGGAGAGTAAATAGGTGCAGGGAATACGGATACAAATCGGCCGATACAGCTGGAACCTGATAAATATATATGTAAGTGGGGAATCTTGCATAAGCAGAGAGATATGGGATTGGTTGAAAGGTTCAGTGGACACCCCAGGTACCAGGTATCTGATATGTGGTGATTTCATCGCCCACGCCAAAGAATGGGACAGGTCGGGAGTGAACAGACAGGGCACTGCTATTGCTGAGGACTTGCTTGAGACGGATGTTGTCTGTCTTAATGACGGGACACCCACTAGGCTAACAATGAGACCGGGGGACCCTGACACGGCCATCGACCTGGCGCTTGTATCCCAAGAGGCAGCATCAGATATAAAATGGAGCGTCTTGGAGTCCAGCACAGTTAGGGCTATAAGAGCTCGCAGGGCATTCAGTTATGATCGCGACCACTATTCGCTCTTGGGGCGCCTTAGATCACAGGAAAGATCTAAACCAACAAGAAGAATCTTCACCCAACCACCATGGTGGACACCAGAGGTAGAGAATTCATGGAGGGAAAAGAGGGCGGCCATAAGGAATTGGCAAAGGGCGCGGAGAGCAACCAAATCAGTTGACACAGAATTGGAAGAGGCTGAAAGGTATAAAAAAAGTAAAGGTGCAGAATCTTAAACTCCAGGCAGCAGAGGCAAAGAGGATTAAGTGGGAACAGTTTATCAATGAAGTCGGTGGGGATGTGACATTGGGAAAATGCTGGAGGCTGCACCGGCAGATGAAGAGACAGGTGATACCTGGTACACATGGCACCGTTTATGATGATAACTACTAGGGCTGTACCGGATTCAAATTTTTGAAATCCGACCGGAGCCGGATTTGGCCGGATTTATGAAGTGAGATCCGGCCGGAGCCGGATTTACAAATAAAAAAAATAAAAATAAAATAACGTACTACATCACTTGACTTAGGTGAGTGGAGTCACTCGACTGTTCATTACTCATATTAAATCATTTAAATGTAAAATAATTACTTTTACATTAGAATAAGTAATTAAGTAATATTAAGTTCCATAAGTTCAAGATGAAACATAATACATAAGCACATAATGCTAATTTAGTAATTTTAATTTTTAGTTTTCAGTTTCAGTTTTTAGTTTTCACATTGTTTTTAGTTGGCAAATTGGCAGCTCAGTTACAACTCGCAACAACAGTACATTGAACAGATTGAATGTATTGAAATACATTCATTCAGTAATTTCACTATTTCAGTCAGTCAGTCTTCATTATGGCTGTGATGTTGAACTCTCAGAGTCAAGAAGGGACGAGTTGTATTTCAGGAAAATCAACGTCTCCGCATTTTGTGGTAAAAGGCTACTACGGTGGTCAGTGATAATGTCTCCTGCAGTACTGAACAGCCTTTCCGATGGCACACTTGTAGGTGGTGGTGCAAGAAATGCCTGCGCCAGTCTAGCCATACTTGGAAATCTTTGCTTATTGGCATGCCACCATGAAATTGGATCTGACTGTCGAGTTTGAAATGGCTCTGACAGGTACTGTATCACCTCGGTGTTAATGCTGGTGCCTTCGGCACTTGCAGAACGATCTGTGGTGGGATTTTCCTCGACAATTGTGTCAAAACAGCTCCATAGGCTGGACTCGTACTGTGTGGCAGTGCTCACAGAAGTCAAAACACTACTAGTAGTACTACTAGTAGCCGATGGATCCTGTGGACTGACTGTGTTTGCTGAATCAATAATGGAGTTAGCTGCTAACAGCAGCTATACTGTTGGATTCAATGTCCTCAAATCTGCTGCTAACAGCTTCAAGCAGGAATGCTTTCATAGTTTTGATCCCAACATCACTACCTTCTTTCTGGAGGAAAGCCATGAGTGTTTTCACTAATGGGATCACAACTGATATTGATGCCTGAGCTGCACTTATTTCACGTGTGATTTCTTCAAATGGTGCCAAAGTAGCTACCACATTCTCCGTGACTGCCCACTGCTGTGCCGTTAGCCCAGTTACCGAATCAATTTCAACACAGTACAGGCTGATGCTGCGCCGTTGTTCTAACAGACGTCGTAGCATATTGAACGTTGAGTTCCATCGTGTTGTCATGTCCTGGATAAGCTGATGTTGTGGTAGGTTTAATTCATTTTGAAGAGTGTTTGAAATGTCCTACCAATTTTCTTCTACTGATGATGCCAGCAACATACTTTTGACTCAAAAGACCATCACGCACACACAGCTGCAGTGTGTGTGCAAAACATCCAACACTTGAATAGCTGCCATCACGAAAGTATTTGGAAATGTTGAATGCATTGTCTCTCACAACAACATGACACTTCTCACGTGCAATTGGCCACTCATCCAGCATCATTTCAAAATGTGCAAGCACGTTTGTGGCCATGTGATGTTCATCAAATGCAGTACAATGGAAGACTACACTGCGGTGAACGAAGGAGTCTGTTAACCAATGGCCAGTGAGGGCCATAAATGACTGAGTGGTGTGTTCAGCTGTCCACGTATCTGATGTGAATGATATGTAATCAGTGTCAGATATCATTGCTGCAATTTTTACCTTCAGACGTTTACACATGTCAGGAATGATATGTTCAGCAAAGTACTTTCTTGAAGGCAATTCATACCTTTTTTCCATTGTATGCATCAACTCTCTTAAACCTGGTCGTTCCACTACTTGAACAGGCTCCATATCTATGGCTATCATTCGGGCTACGGCAGCATGAATGCGTTTAGCATTGGGACTGTTGATGTCCCAAATTTTGGCCCGGTCCCATGCCTGCACAATTGACTGCTGGGTACTGCTGCTTGCTTTGTGCAAACACGGTCCCAGATTCATCATAGATGTGGTCGTAAATACACTGGCCTCCAGTGATGCTTTCTTTTCCATCATTTCGTCATAGCTTTTCCTGTGCATCGATCCAAATGGGTCTGCATTGATGATGATGAGAAGTATTTGGGGCGATCTGATCGTCCACGCGATAACTGTTTGTCACACATCTTACATATTACCTTCGCTGAATCATCGTCTTTAACCTTGAATTAATCCCTAACGGCGCTGTATGACTTAGATTTTGATGCCATTCTATTTTATGGGCAAGACCAAAGAAATTTACGAAAATAAGAAATATTCAAGTCCCACAAACTCATGAAGTAATGCACCATTAAAATTCAAAATGAGTGTTTTTTTCTTAAAATTCTTATTTACATCAGCGATAAATAGTAAACCGGAAGTGCTACTGTGCTATTGCCTAAAATTCGGCTTGGCTTCATGAAACATGTACAGAAAATTCACGTGACTAGGCAACACAAATCCGGCCTAAATCCGGCAAAATTGGACCGGAGCCGGAGCCGAAGCCGGATTTGTAAAAATGGCCGGATTCCGGATTTGCCGGAGCTGGAGCCGAAATCCGGTACACCCCTAATAACTACCAACCTATGACAACTGACAAGGACAAAGGGGAGGCTTTTCCTGCGCAATTTTCAAAACAGACGGATCAGCAAGATAGGGCTATTAGAGATAATGTCAGAGAAGCCTTGTTACTGGTCACTAGGAAGGAGGACTGTGAGATTAAAGTGGAGGACATTAGACGGGTACTGAAGCGGGCTAAAGACACAGCGACAGGTCCGGATGGGGGGAGGTACTCCCATATGAGTAACATAAATGATGGGGACTTGGAGGAGATGGCTCTTTGTTTCAACCTAAGCATCACTAAGGCGGAAATACCCCACGATTGGCTGCATAGCTACCTGGTCCCACTCCGAAAGCCAGGTAAGGATCACTCCAGACTTAATGGATACAAAATCATAATGCTGCAAAACACGTATAGCAAGGTCCTCGAAAAGATAGTAGCACGCAGCCTCCAGCAACATTTGGAAAGTCGGAATCTGCTTCCCCAAGGACTCAGGAGCTACCGGCCTGGAAAGGACACCTTGGCCAATGCTGCAACTTTTGCATTTGATGCCTACGAGAGCTTCCAGGATAAACAAGAGACAGTGGCGGTAGCTCTTGACCTGGAGGGTGCGTATAACAGGGTTAGGTATGATCGATTAATACACACTTTTGGACATGGAGGTCTGCCCTTACCTTGTTAGATGGGTTGCGGCAGTCCTTTATGAGCGTAAGGCTGCACTGCGCATGGGTACCTGGACTTCTGACCCCTGTACTATTACAACTGGGTTGCCGCAGGGATCTGCCAGTGTTCTTTAATGTCTACACGAGCAAAATCGCAGCTATTGAGACACCAGGTGTGGGTAGAATCTTGACATTTGCAGATGATGTGCTGGTGTACAGACAGGGCAGAGACAGGGCCAGTTTGGCGAAAGACTTACAGGTGTGGTAAACAAGGTGGCGGAGTGGTGCAGGGACACAGGGGCCATTATAAACCCAGACAAGGCATCGGTCGTGTGGTATTCCCTGGATAACCGGATCGTCAAGGCAGACGTTCCACGTATTATGTTGAATGGATGTCCTCTTAGTCGAGAGAGTCAATTAAAGTACTTGGGTATCACCTTTGACAGGTGTCTGTATTTTAAGGATCATGTGGAGGCTTTCGTGGTGAAGGCTGGTAGGGGACATAATGCATTGAGGGCTATGGCAGCAACCGGGGTAGATCAGAGGATGCTGTGCAGGCTGTTATGTCATTGAGTATGGTTTGGGGCTGCTGACAGTATCAATGATCCAGCTTGAAATGTTGGAGCGTATACAGAATGCTGCCATGCGGTTAATCCTGGGGTGCACAAAGGACACACCAATTATATGCGTTGGGCATATCCTGGCGCTACCAACAATGACGGATAGGTATAGGGCCTTTCAGGCCAAATGGTACCTGAGAGTTGCCGCAGACAGGGATCACCCGCTGCATGCAGCCATGGATATGGTCAAGGGTAATAGACTAAGACGTGACAGGTCCTGTATGGCACAGGCAGAACTTTCTATAAGTCAGGTGTGTGATCTAGAGACCATCAATCGTGAAAGAAAAATCGTTGAAGTTCCGGAAGACATAACGGACTGGCACAGTGTAATAATAACACTGGGTCGTGAGTGCAGAGAATGGGCACACGGAATTTGAAGTGCAACAGCTGATCCAGAGCAACACACATCAAGGTGACATAATCATCTACACCGATGGGTCAGTGGTGAGAAACAGACGTAGTGGCTGGGGCTTTATTGTAAAGGCTAATGGGCGAGTCTTGAAAAATGAGAGTCTGGCATATGAGACTACGACCTCCAGCATGAGAATGGAGGTGGCGGCAGTAACAGCGGCATACCGGTGGCTAGAGGAGACTACTGCAACACACGTTGTGTTCATTACGGATTCAAAGAATATGCTTAGCAAGGTGGAGAAAGGAATGTTTCTTGTGGAATGGCTCTTGTCGCTTCAGAGATCACAGATTGTGAGAATTGTATGGATATTTTGCCCTGGCCATGTTGGTGTACGGGGGAATGAACAGGCTGATAGGCTAGCAGGGAATGCACCTCTTGGTGGTATTTTGCCTATGGACAAGGGGCAGGTGGTCGTGCACTTGTGGAACCAGGTTGAGAAGGCGGAGGAACAGATTGAGAACCCATATGTGGAAAGAATGAGATTGCGGGGTGTCGGCAGGGTTTCTGGAGGAATCTCAAAACTGAGAGTGAAGACCAGGAGAACTTTTAATCAGATAGTGGTGGGAACGATTAGTAGTATGACTCTTCGTTGGCTGTTCAACGAGGGGAAGGAGCACATATGGGAATGTCCTGAATGCAGTGATGTTGGTTCTTAACTCAACTCACTTCAACTGGAAGAACCACGACTACTAGTAACAATATACATGAGATTTGAGGGTAAATTCATTATATGTCCGCTGTGCCATAAGACTACGAGAATATTCAGACTCAACCGAATCGTCTGTACATTTGCTGGTAGAGTGAGTAATGTCTGTTATGTTTCATGTTTATACTCGTATAATTGTTCTTGGTATTTACGTATAAGTCTTGTTCAAATAAGCACTGGCATTTAAGGAGATCTCTTTAGTCGCTTGAAAAATATGTTACTGAAAAAAAAATATGAAAATAATGAGAAACAAGATTACACCAGAACTTAGTGATGAACAGTGGTGCGCGGAGACAAATGGTGTCATTAACCCAGAAAAGGAGTCCGTATTGTGGGGCTCTCTTGACAATAGAAAAGTTCAAGCTTATCACCAAGCCTTACAATAAATGGTAAAAATGAGAATAGAGAAAGCAGACTGAAGTACCTGGGAATCACTTTTGATAGAAGCTGATCCTTTAGGTATCATGTTGAAGTGGTGGTTACACAGTGTTAGAAGAGGCTCAATACACTGAGGTGGGGGGGGCAGCAAGGGACATGGTGCAGAAAATAATCATTTCAGTGGTAGAGCATGGACTAGGAATGCTCACTGTCTCAAAGAGTCAGCAAGTGAAACTAGAACGCATACAGAATGAAACCATGAGGATGATTCTGGGATGTACAAGGGGCACCCCAATTGTGTGTATGCGATGTAACTTGGCGCTACAGGCCATTGCAGATAGACTCAAGGTGTTGCAGGCAAGGTCATACCTCAAGATGATTGCGGACAAGGAACACCTCCTCCACGAACCTTGGATGGAGTCAAGGGCCGCAGGCTGTAAAGAAGACGTTCATGGATGGCTCAAGCAGAAGATATCATCAAAGTGTGCTCACATTAGAAGAACTGGCAGAGGTTAGGAGTGGGTCAGACGGCTGAATAGAAATACAGACTTGTGTGGGTTATAATTGGGCCGTAGCGCCACGGAAGTAGAACTTCAGCAATTAATTCATAACTACTCTCGTCCCAGTTATGTGATTAATCTATCAACTAATTCATGATTACTCTCGTCCCGGTGACGTGATTAATCTATACAGATGGCTCTGTGTCAGTAGGCCTGGGGATTCAAACAACAACACATGGCCAATGGGTAGTAAAAGAGAGTTTGGCATTTGAAACCACAACTTCAAATCTAAGAATGGAGGTGGAGGCGATTACTGCAGCTATCCACTGGTTGGAGAAAAAACTGTATGTTGTGACTGTAACTGGTTCATACAGCATGGTGGCAAAGGTGTGGAATTCTGGCATGCTTCGTTCTGAATGGCATGCATCAATTCAGAATTCGAGATTGTAAGCATTCGCTGGATCTTTTCTCCAGGATACTGTGGTGTGGTTGGAAATGGACAAGCAGACAGATTGACAGGTGCTGCACTATTGAGGGGTGATTTGATGCATGATAAGGCCCTCTGGGAGCACCTGGAAAATGCAGAAGAACAAATAGACAATGATGGTCTAGAGCAGTGGTTCTCAACCGTTTTAGCCCAAGCACCCCTTCACCATATGGTCAGAATGTCACCTCCCCCCTTTCGTATTTCCTCCTTATAAATTCCCCCCTCCCGTACACATTCTACGTAAAAATTGAAGCTAAATTGAATAACACAAACTAGAACAAGTCTAGACGCCTACATAACATTCCGATTTGCAGGCCTACTTACGTTGTAAAATGAATTTCAGAAGAGCGAGAAGTACAGAACCGTAAAATATGATGGGAAAAACAATATCAAGTAATCGGTTCTTGTATTAACGCGATCTTGAAATAATCTTAATTTCCACCCCCCCCCCCCCGGAAAAACTTAACTTCCCCTGGGGGGAGGGGGAATTCCCCACCGGTTGAGAACACTGGTCAAGAGAGAATGCGGCAGCAAGGGGTGTTCAGAGGACAGACATCACTCAGAGATAAAGCAAGACGGACATATAATCAGATTGCAACGGACACCCTTAATACTGGAACTCTTTGCTGGCTGTTGAAGATGAGGACTGATCGCTTAAATGAATTCTCCGAATTCAATGATGTCGGTTGTTGACTCAACTCAACTCAACTCAACTCATTATTTCCATTTACTTCTTGTTTTCGAACTTTTCATTCTGGCTTAGTGTTCTAACATTCCATGTAACAAACACTAATGTATTTTTAACATGTAATGTGCATACAGTTGCTTGATGACGAACGGGTATCACTTGTAGCCCATGATGCTCCCCCACCGGACGAACAGAGCCCACAGCAATCCCAGTTAATGTCGTTATTTTTATCAACTTCATTTAGAGGCATGAATGTTATGGGAAAACACAGCTGTGGTTTCCCCTCGCCTTTCACCGGCAAATGTATCCTTAGTGAAAAGGGAAAACAGGATATCCTCTACGTGTATTTTTTTTTATAGCGTATGCTTAGCTTATCTAGACACTTATAAAGAAGGTAGTCTGCCATTGCTTTCCTTTTTGGCAGTCGCCATACTGGCCAATGAGAGTGGCCAATGGCTCCATGAAAATAACCTCTGCCTACCGGCACGAAACTTGAGGCTATAATCAACTATCTGTCGGCTGCTTTCCAGCTCATTCCAGCACAAGTACTCACTGTTTCACGTTACCCTTTTCCGGGCATGGGTGTTTTGAAGGGGAGTGTGTACGGGCGTCTAAACGGATGACATAGCCACGTGATACAGCCACATGACATAGCGACATTACATAGACACATGACATAGCCACATGTCATAGCCACATGACATAGCCACATGACATACCCACATGGCATAGCCACATGACATAGACACATGACATAGCCACATGACATAATGGTTATCAGAAACCAGACCTGATCTAAGATTATCGGTATGGCACATGATGATGATAAAGCGCCGAGCATAAAATCTGCCATTATTAAACCAGACTTACCTGACTCAACAGCTCTATCAGGAAAAAAAAATAGTTGTGCCTGCTTGTATAGGGCTCTACCAGGGTAAAGACTGTACTCCATCTATTGCCCGTCATGCCCTCTTAAAAAGATGAGATTTTGTTCAAGGATCACTTTCGTTGCACACATACTCTATACGTTCTTTAAGAGCACATAAGATGACAAGTGTCTATTAAGTTAGCAGTTAACAGTAACAGTTAGCGACATTTTAAGCGCGCTAAGGCGTACTGTGTGTGTATATATATATATATATATATATATATATATATATATATATATATATATATATATATATATATATATATATATATATATATATAGTGCACAAAAGAATTTAGGAACTTACTAATAAAAGAACAAGTACATCAACAGGTTGTCTAAAAACTAAAGATGGCAAAATCATAATAGAAAAAATCAGATTACACATGCTTGGACAGATTATGTGAAAAACCTTTATGAGGATAACAGAGAGGAACAGTATGATATTAGATTTAATAATGAAGGACCGCCAATTTTGAAGATGGAGGTTCGAAATATTCTTAAGCATATTAAAGCTGGCAAGGCCACCGGTGTAGATAACTTCACAACAGAAATTATTAAAGCTTTAGAAGAATATGGACTAGATCAAGTCACAAGACTGCTGAACACATTATATGATACTGGAGATATAACTTTTGAATTATGTAACTCTGTATTTATTGCAATCCCAAAGAAATCAGGAACCTTGGAATGTGATCAACATAGAACAATTAGTATAATGAGTCACATCACAAAGATTTTGCTACGAACTATCATACAAAGAGTGAGGAAGATATTACAACCTGAAATAGGGGAAGAACAATGTGGGGTTGTGGAAGGCAAGGGTACACTAAATGCTGTGTATATGCTGCGAACAGTTATTGAACGTGCTATAGAAGTAAGCAAGAATATTCATCTTTGCTTTATTGACTACACAAAGGCTTTTGATACAGTTAGACATGTCAACATGGTGGATATGCTTGCAGATCTACAAATTGATGGGAAAGACATTAGACTTATAAAAACATATATTGGTGCCATGGACCGATATGAGGTAGACAGCGGTAAACGGATAGAGGAAGAACATGTTTACAAGAGAAGAAGAATCGGCATCGTGAGAACCGTTCACAGGATCACGATGAACAAAGAACACACGATTAAGTTGAGAGAAGTCGGGGAGCAACAGATGAAGATGAGGGACAAAGGGAAGTGACTCCGGAGAGTTGCTTATCACGGGACACTAGTTGTGTAGGACACGGAGGAGTCGCGGCGAGACAGATTTAGTCTTGCCAGGGTCTTTGTACAAGACGGTTGTGAAAGCGAGTGAAGAAGTCAAGCAACATGAAGTCGACAGTACTCCAGGGTTGCAAAGATACTTTAACCTGAGGCCAGAGTGCATCGCCCAAGTTGAGCTGCTGATTATGCAAGCCTGTCACGCTCGACAACCTGTACGCCAAGCGAACGCCAGTTGAGCTCAGCACCCGCCAGGTCAAGCCAGGCCGTAAGTTGTTTATAACTATCTATTGTGTAGGAGATAGTTTACAGCATTGAACTTTAGATAACTTGATTTAGAATCATCGCATGTCAGCCCACACCTGTTAGGAATTAATTGTATAACGGCGGCGATGACTGTCAAGAATAAACACTGACCACAATGGAGAGGACATTGGTTTGTTTGATATTCTCCGTTGTTACATGTTCCTGCTTACAAACTGTCCTTGTGGCTGAATAGGCGAGCCAGTAATCAGCTACATGGCAAGTGGGAGGCTCGAATATAATAAAGGAGGAGCACCAAAAACAATAGTTACCTTCAAGAAAATTCGGTAATATCCAGACAAAGAACAAGGAAGGTCACCTTGGAAGCCATTTGCAATTTTGAATGAAGGCGTCAACAAACAAGTTCAACTATCAAAGCGTTGTGTGAATATCGCTTTATAATACAAACATTTAAGCCACAACGCTGAACACAACAAATAAAATACAAATTTTGACAAATATTGATCCTGGCTGAGAAAACGTTGGAGTTGTGAACTCCGAATAAACTCTCAAAGACATTCACGAGTGTCAAGAACTAAGTGTCAATAAGTCTAGAAAGAAAGACTCATGAATTACCGGGAGACATTCAACAATTGAAAAGAAAAAAGAGTCAAGAACTTGAACCTACAAATACAAAGACGGCACATGATCAGTTATTCAAAGTGCTAACAGACAGTCATGTCAACAGTTAAAACGCATCATATACGAGAATAGATCAAAACAAAGATGATGGCTGAATTTTGACTGAAATCTCGCAACTACAGGTATATAAGTAGTAAGGAGTGCGACAACTGAGACTGAGACAATTTTCATCTGGATTCAAGAATCAGACTTTTTATAAGACATTTTTCCAAAATTCAACTTTAGTTTCCAACCAACTTGGAACAGTTTAAACAACCGAAGTCAACATATCGATTCAGTCCAGAACAATAACACTACATCACCACAGTGAATCTACATAATATTAAAGTTTTTCCATTCAAGTTACAGAGAAGGCCATAATTTCTTGACAAATCTATCTGACGTTTGAGCTTACGTCAACTATCAACACTCAAGACCTCGACTACTGGAGGGAAGACACCGGACCAATGAAGAACCGCACCGCAGCAGCAGCAACAAGGCAGCAGGAGAGTGAAATTGTCTGACTGTGTTTGTATCATTTTGTGCG
This sequence comes from Cepaea hortensis, assembly GCA_963921405.1. NCBI lineage: Eukaryota > Metazoa > Mollusca > Gastropoda > Stylommatophora > Helicidae > Cepaea > Cepaea hortensis. The sequence goes on along the minus strand of OY992895.1, from coordinate 56,555,166 downwards.
GCTGGTTAGAGTGGATATTTGGTTATTGTCTCCACAGGTTTTTGTCATTTTTCTCCTTCACAGGTGTTGATCTTACATCAAGCAAAAGTACTGAGATAATTTATGAATTAATTCAAGATCTCAAGAAGAATTCTCAGTAACCAAAAACAAGATCAACTAGCATCACACATATGTTCTGAGTGTTCCAGTGCTGATAAATTAAGATAATATACTTCATATAGACACTCATAGTATACATCACCTACCTTTTCTGGTGTAATATTTAAAACCTTGTGACACCACAATAACGTTACACAAAGGTTACTTCTAGTTGTGAGTATCATGGAATAACGTCACAACAATCAACTCTAAATAGCACACCATCACTCACCACTTAACCAAAGACAGCATAGGCTAGATACTATTGATACCTTGGGCTACTAAGACATCACATTCGTAGCAGAGTAGGTGAGCATATCTAACAAACATGTCGTCATTACAAGAGTTCATAGCCATGGGAGAGAAGTGTGGCATGACAGGGCCTGACCTAGCAGCATGGGCCAAACAAGAATTAATAGAACATCAAGCACAACAACGTGAAGAGAGAGCAGCTGCAAAAGAAGCTGCAAAGGAAGCCAGGGAGGCACAAGCAGCCATAGATAAAGAAAATATGGAGGCACAAGCAGCCATAGATAAACAAAAAATGGAGGCACAAGCAGCAATAGAAAATGGAAAAATAGCCTTGGAGAAAGAAAAACTTGCCTTTGAGAAAAAGAGACTGGCAACAGAGTTATTAATTAAAGACAAAGAGATTGAGGGTAATTTAAAAGTGAAGACACCAGAGAAAGACAAAGACGCAGAGATAGCCCAGGCAAAGGTAACAGCAAAAGCGTTATATAATAATAAACGATATAGCGGGCTCATTAGAAACTTTACGCAAGGGGATTCCATCTCAGCATGGGTAACAAAATTCGAACTGTTAATGAACCACTACAAAGTTCCATCTGAAGACTGGGCCATACTCTTCCACGGGCATTTGGCCCTTGAGCCCTTAAAAGTGGTGGAGGTGATACCTGAAGACCTTCGCAATAACTACGCATATGTTAGAAACCGAGTTCTATCACATTTCTCACTAGACCAAGCAGGATTACGAACCAAATTTAGAACCTTAGCACCAAAAGCCAATCAAAATGTTCTAGATTACGTAGCAGAGACGACGTTACTCTTTGATAAATGTCTCAAAGCTGCAGACATAGGGTCGGACTTCAATAAACTACGCGATCTCATGGTTCGAGACAAACTAATTTCCTCAGTTCCAGCAGACATGGCAACATTCCTAGTAGAGAATAAATGTACAACGATAGCAGAAATGGAAGCCAAAGGCGAGCATTCTACAACGCCCGTAGGGATATTTTCGCAGAAGGGGCGCAGCCAGACTTAGTCATAGGGGCAGCAGCCAATGTGTCCAACCAAAGATATGATACACAACCAAATAAATTCCAACAATATGGCCCACAATATCGAGGAAGAGGATCATATTACAAGAGTGAGAACGCACAAAGGGAACCACAGCGAGTCAAAAAAGTATACTGGATACAATTTCCTTATTGCAAGATACAACACGGCTCCCTGGAAATGTGTGATAAGAACGCGGATTATGACACGTATCTTCATAAATTAACATAAAAAAACTTAGCAAGTACGCCACGTATAAAAACAAGGTGAAGTGCTATGTCTTTAATACGTATGGACATGTAAGTAGACACTGTAAGATTATAAAGATTTGTAAAGATGCCAGAGAAGCATTCGTAATTACCAACAGTTCATCAGACAAATATGAAGAGACAAACGCAGTGAACATGCAGACTAAAAGAAACGACAGCAGTAACCAAGAAGGAACAACACAGGAATACTCAAGTATTGACAATGATACTTCAGACACAGACAATCCACCTACATGGGTAACAAAAACAGAAAAGACACTAAGGGCAGTCGCAGGTGCCGCACAAAAATACCTCCCGGATATCTCCGGAGGAAGAAGAAAATATACCTCAACCGATAAAATCAAAAAAGAAGGTATAGGCTTAACAAAAGAGGAAATACAAACCAAAAGACAAAAATTAGACAAACATGATATCAAAAGGTAACATCTAACGATACATTGAGCTGCACATAAACAATTACAATTAGATCAATGACAGTTCAATGTAATAAATATATTTATTTTATCCCACTGTAAAACTGTGATAATAATTAAAGTAACTTTCACAGATATTCTATAAATATCTTATGATTTTAATTAGTTTGTTTAGGATACAAAAAACAAACATCACTACCAGACACATTTAAAACACAGTAAATCCTAAGTAACAATAACAGAAGACACATCTCTTTAGATATACATTCAACATTCAAGTTACTTACTATCTCAAACTATCTTATTATGCATCTAGACACATACATATACAACTAAAGACATTACTATTCACTACATACATACTCCACACTACATACACAATAAATACAACAATTTTTTTAACTTCAGTGCATAAAAAAGACACTATACGGTAATGAGATAATTAAAACAAGTATAGTCAGAGTACACTAAGGGTAACAAGGAGACACAGTTATCCAAATATTACTTGAAACTCTGAACTGCCGTATAGAATGAGTACAGATACCAGCAGTCAATTTGACATTGTACTTAATTAATTAGTGAGAGTCAGATATGTACATATTTTTTCCATTTTTTATAATTACCGGAATGCACAGAAGATGAATGAAAGAGTTGTGGAACCGTGCAAGCACCACCGTAAATCAATCCAGATAGCTGGAAAAGGTAGCATGCCAAGTCTACAATCCTAGGGCGCCAAAACAGCACAAACCAGCTTGCTGAAAAGACCAGCCCAGGTTAAACAAGTAGGACAAACCACACCCAGGGGTAAATAACTGAGTGATAGCAGGTTTATTGATGGGTAATATGAATTCATCTGTCATGCTACATATTCCATCGATCAGATGTAAATTATCACTTTACATATTCTATCGATCATATGTAAATTATCAAATTACATGTTCCATTCATTATGAGTAAGCGATCAGCCAATCCAGGTATAACAGCCAAGTTGCAGATACCAAGTGAGAGAAACCTACAGTATCGAAAATAGAACATAGCATAGCTGAGAATTGATAATAGTACAACAGACGACAACAATATCAAGCACAAGTACAACGAGAACACTGATGTCATCAAAGACCTAATGATGTCGACACAAACTACGGTGATTAGGTCCGAGGGAGCGGAAAGCCATAATAGACCATGGTAGAATCACCGAGAAACATATCATCACGCATATTACAATGATGATAACAACACATCGTTGTGCCATTGTGAGATATAATTTTGCATACACATCATTATTCATGTGAAAATTTTCTTACACATGCAGAGGGTGTGAGTACTTAATAGTTTATCTTTTGCAACAATAATACAAGACAAGAGAAACACCAACCAAGACTAAGCAAGAGACAAATCATAGAGTATAACAACAGTGGCAACAAGAATAACATAAAATGACACGGTCAAGAAACAAAGGTGCAACAAATGACGCGAGTGAATGGTATTATTTAATTTTAATATTGATGTCACAACATATAAGCACATTGATGATGTAAATCAATGTCACATTTTTAATTTGCTGTCAGTGTATGATATTGCATGAATATCTCATATATGTCAATGAAATTTATTGATGATAATTTTATTCATTGATTGACATATTCCATAATATAGATGATCATGCATACATATGTACATATATAGTAAGGTACATCACCATTGTTCAACACTGAACGAGTCTAGCATACCAACTTAAGGCTAAAAGACGGCAGTGGACCGACATGAAGAATGCAAGTAACAGAAAGCGGTTCAACATCAACCAACAGGGAAGATAGAAGATCAAAGTATTATAAACTTTGACTGACACAAAGATATTGGTAAATGAGTCTACAAGATAGATCTATATCGGCAATAAGATGATCTTGCGGTTATAAGACGAAAAGACGTCTTTCACGAAGAAGAAGTAATCAAACTAGACAACTGGAATATAAGTAGACCGCAAGCAGACAAGGGCTTATGCAACAACCCCATCTATGAGTATTAAAGTATTACGTCACATGGTAGACCCAAATGACAACTCAGAAGTACAGCGGTACAAAAGTCATGTACATATTGCTCATATTCCATGATACCATATATAAATAATAATATAGATGGTAATGGTACCTATTAACCACGCATATCCCCTCATTCGGGCGTAATGGCCTTGATAGGTTTGAGGTTGCTTGTCTATAGGGCAAATGAGGGACTACTATGGGGAGGCCACGGGACCTTATGAAGCTCATAGTATGTTAGACCAAACCCCCCCCCCCCCCCATAGGTTGGCTACACGTCGTCTGCGCGGAAAGTAGATTGATAGGGCGTGCCTGAACATAATAATATTTTTTTTTTCTTTTTGTGCAGTGGTTAATGGAATGCCATGCTATCATATTATCAGACATAATAGGGTTGTGGAAGTACAACAATATAGTATAAAGTAATAATCTGACTACTCATATCGCTTCATGTCATGGGATTAAAAAAAAACCAAATAGACTGTGAAAATGGCTACACCATTGGGGGGAGGGGGGGCATAATGCCATGGACCGATATGAGGTAGACAGCGGTAAACGGATAGAGGAAGAACATGTTTACAAGAGAAGAAGAATCGGCATCGTGAGAACCGTTCACAGGATCACGATGAACAAAGAACACACGATTAAGTTGAGAGAAGTCGGTGAGCAATAGATGATGATGAGGGACAAAGGGAAGTGACTCCGGAGAGTTGCGTATCACGGGACACTAGTTGTGTAGGACACGGAGGAGTCGCGGCGAGACAGATTGTCTTGCCAGGGTCTTTGTACAAGACGGTTGTGAAAGCGAGTGCAGAAGTCAAGCGACATGAAGTCGACAGTACTCCAGGGTTGCAAAGATACTTCAACCTAAGGCCAGAGTGCATCACCCAAGTTGAACGGCTGATTATACAAGCCTGTCACGCTCGACAACCTGTACGCCGAGCGAACGGCAGTTGCGCTCAGCACCCGCCAGGTCAAGCCAGGCCGTAAGTTGGTGATAACTATCTATTGTGTAGGAGATAGTTTACAGCATTGAACTGTAGATAACTTGATTTAGAATCATCGCATGTCAACCAACACCTGTTGGGAATTAATTGTATAACGGCGGCGATGACTTTCAAGAATAAACACTGACCACAATGGCGAGGACATTGGTTTGTTTGATATTCTCCGTTGTTACATGTTCCTGCTTACAACTGTCCTTGTGGCTGAATAGGCGAGCCGGTAATCAGCTACATGGCAATTGGAAACAACAAGCTGCCATAAGGATTGATAATGAAGTGGGACAATATCATCCTATTAAGAGAGGTGTTAGGCAGGGATGTGTAATGTCTCCAGATCTTTTTTCCCTGTGCAGTGAAAATATTTTCAGAAATTTAGAATATATAAATGGAATCAGCATTGGAGAACGAAGCATCAATAATATTAGATATGCAGATGATACAGTATTGATTGCAGACAATGCGCAGGATCTGCAACAAATAATAGATGCGGTTGTTGTACACAGTGATCAACTGGGGTTAGAATTAAATTGTAAAAAGACACAGGTTATGGTCGTCACTAGGAATAACGACGTACCACAATGTAATATACAAGTAAATGGGAATATTCTTCAACAAGTGAATCGGTACAATTATCTCGGAATAGTCATAACATCTGATGGCAGATGCCTTGAAGAGATTAGAACAAGAATCGCCATGGCGAAAGTAGCCTTTAGCAAGATGAAAAACATTCTGACCCCAAAAAAATGTCAATTGAAACGAGAAAAAGAGTGTTGGGGGGATACATAGTGCCTGTTCTTTTGTATTGATGTGAAACTTGGACAATTTGCAGTCAAGCTGAAAATCATCTTATGGCTGCAGAAATGTGGTTTCTGATGAAAATGCAATGAATACCATGGACAGATAGAAAAATCAATGACCAAGTACTACAGGAGACAAATGAACATCGTAAACTGATTAGAGAAATTAGACGTAGACAGTCAAAATTTGTTGGACATGTTATGAGAAGAAATGGATTGGAGAACTTAGTGACAACTGGCAAGATCGAAGGGAACAGACCAAGAAGAAGACCGAGAGGAAAATACCTGGATGGCTTGGCCACATGGCATGGTCGAGACAGGAACACTGAGCTGATCCACGACACTGGTGATCGAGTGAAATGGCGAGTCATGACCGCACACGCTTTCCAGCATGGCACATGATTGGTTGAATAGGAGTTATCTCCACATACGTTCTTAGTTTCCTTTAAAACTCTATACCCCTTCTCGTTTTTCAGTTGTGTTTCTTATGCCTCTTAACTCACATGATGTGATTTTACGACTGTGTGTTTCTAAGACTGCCTGTGTCTGTCATTGGTAACGCAGCGCTGGAAAGAATAAAGCGTCAGTCAACTTCTTTTTTGTTTGCATGTTAATATTTGAAGCTTTAACTAAACGTGCTAATTGGTAGTCGTTTGCTTTCTGTATTCTCGTTTCTATTGCTGTATTTATCCTTCATGAACACACTGCCCAAATACTTGTACTCTCTAACTTGTTTAATGATTTTTTTCCCATCTATATTTATGGTGCCGGTCTCTCTGGCTGTGGGGTTACAACACTTTCTCTCTGTAATCCCGTTTATCACGCAGAGTCTCGCAGCGGAGCGAGAACTGAGGTGGTTCGACCCCCGCTCGTGACTTGCGGATACTGAGCCGGCCGCTCAGAAAGCAATGGCAAACTACTGAGCGTAATCTTGCCAAGAGATCAACAGACAGCTGAAAGATGCTGCTGTTGACAGCTAAGTCCTGTAAAAGGATACGCAAAAAAAAAAAAAAAAAAAAAAAAAAAAAAAAAATATTTATGGTATATTGCACCGGTGTTCATCGAATTGTCATAAATTTTGTCTTATTCACATCACAATTCTGACAGAAATTGTCAAGACAATTTATATGGTGCTGGGAATTCGCATAGTTCATTGATCGTCTGCAAACATCAACATTCACTCATTCAAACTCGCTGGGTGTGGGTTCTCCTCTTTAGTAATCTATCCATGTAAGCAATGAACAAAGGTGGTGATAAAGCACATCCTTGTCAGACGCCCGATGTTACTTGGAACTAATTTGTCTTGCCGAAATTCGTTCTTACTGCACATTCAATGTTTTGATACATAGCCCTGATGTTATCGAACAGCTGCCCCAATTACATCGTATTCTTCGAGCACTTCCTACAGTTTGTTCCTATTTACTCGGTCACAGAGCCACACTTAGTTCATTATAATCTATATATGTTTTGCTCGCCTGTCTCAATGCAAAGATAGCATCGATGCACACGCTTCCTTCTCTAAAGTCAAATTGTGCACCACTTAGAAGCGGCTCTATGTTGAGCCTTGTTCGTTGCTTTAAAACTGTTGCAAACATTTGTCCTTCATGGCTAAGAATAGAAATGCTACTGTATGTACATAATTATTCTTTTTTCTGCCCTTGTTCTTCCATAAGATTAACATCAAAGCTGTTTGCTAATCTTGTGGTACTCTCCTCTCTCGCCTAGGAAGTTTTTGCCTAGGACAGAAATTGCCTGGAAAATTTAACAAAACCAGTAACTAAATGATAAGATTGATTGAATGCGACGTCGTGTAAATGAGGTTCAGCTAACTTTGTTTTAAACTTCCATCTAATTTATTACAATGCCTGTGTTATTAATATTTCTTGTGCATATGCATGGGCCTGGAAAAGAACAGACTATGAAGAAGAAACAGTTGTAGTAGCAGCAGCAGCAGCAGCAGCAGCAGCAGCAGCAGCAGCAGCAGCAGCAGCAGCAGCAGCAGCAGCAGCAGCAGCAGCAGCAGCAGCAGCAGCAGCAGCAGCAGCAGCAGCAGCAGCAGCAGCAGCAGCAGGTAGCAGCAGCAGCAGCAGCAGCAGTAGCAGTAGTAGTAGTAGTAGTAGTAGTAGTAGTAGTAGTAGTAGTAGTAGTAGTTAGTTAGTTAGTTAGTTAGTTAGTTAGTTAGTTAGTTAGTTAGTTAGTTAGTTAGTTAGTTAGTTAGTTAGTTAGTCGACAGATCATCCTCGCTGCACATCGAACCATTCAGTCCATAAGTGCTCGGATCCCCTCCTCAGCAAATCCCGCAGCGTGTAGCGGCTAACGACGCCAGTTCTGTGTTGGTTTATCAATCTTCTTTGGCTTCCTGCGTAGTGTTCTTGTTTGGCCACCCCTCTTTTAATTTGCTGCTCTAGCAGTCTGGCCATTGTTGTAGATTCACAGTCATCACTTGGTTCTCGCAAAAGTCTCACATCACGTAGAGCATTCAGAATGTCAGCCTGGTCCATGGCGCGTCCGCCCTCCACAGTAGCCTCACCTGCGAGCTTGTCAGCCCGCTCATTTCCTTGTACTCCCGCATGCCCAGGCACGAAGATGAAACTAATCTTTGCCAGCCGAGACCGCTTCAGAGGCAGCAACCATTCTCTTCGGATCGACCCCTCCTCTATCCTCTTGATCATGTTCATTGAGTCGCTAAGGAAACAAGCCCTGGTGAATGTCTGTGTCTCGAGCCATGTTATTGCTTTACTTACTGCCGTGACTTCCATGGTCAGGCTACTTGTGGTTTCAGTGAAAGCACCAGAGTCCTCCTTCACAATTCTCCCTCCGGCCCGAGCTGTAAAGGCCCATGAGCTTCTCACATGTCGGACGACCGACCCATCTGTGTAGATGACCGCGTCACCGTCTAGCGAATTCTCGAAAATCAACGCTTGTACTTCAGCCTCAACAGCAGCCGGATTTTCTTGTCTGCATTTTCTATCTAGTTGGATGCAAACTGAAAAGGATGTGCAGAAGTCTGTTGGCACTTGCACCCACTCCTCGCCAGGTTCTAAGTCCTCAAGTGAACACACCTGTTGAAGAATGTCTTCGGCTTGACCCATCCACGACCGTCCTCTTTTTAACCTGCTGCCCTTCACCTTCCTAATTTCACTATGCAGTGGATGTTGTGTGTTTGCGTTAATTCTGAGGTAGGCGCGTGCCCTGCAAACTTGTATTCTCTCTTCAATGGTTGGAAAATCAAGAAGGTAGCGCATCGCCCTGCATGCTGTATCTCTTGTACATCCAAGAATAATGCGCATAGCTTCATTCTGTATCCTTTCCATCCTTTCTATCTGCTTATGGCTGAGAGTCAAGATTGCCATTGCATACTCCAAAACAGACATGACCAGCCCCTCGTACAGAAGGCATAGATGGCGCTGCTCACAGTTTGCTGCTGCCATCACCCGCATCGCTGCCAAACCCCGCTTGGCCTTTGTTATCACCTGGTCTATGTGCACATTATAAGCAAGGCTTCGATCAAACCGTATTCCCAGGTAATTCATTGCCTGCGTTCTTTCCACCGTCTCTGAACACAGCATTACAGTTGGTGTTGGATTGTTGACAATATGATTATTCAACGAGAACCAAGTCACTGTTGCCTTTGTTGGGTTGACCATTGCCCCAGCTTCATCACACCAAGTACTTATGCGATTGAGTTCGGTTTGTAGTTCCCCAGCAACCTCCTCTCTATCCTTACCCTGACGATACACTAAAACATCATCGGCATATGACAATGTCCTGCCAGGTCCAGTGCTCTGCTCACTGGTGATTCTCACTGTGTAGGCGTTGAACAGTACCGGAGATAATGGTGATCCCTGTGGTAGGCCAGGATATATTGTTGTTGGTTCCGAAGTCCAACTGCCACATCTAAAAACTACTTTCCGTTGGAAGAGGGCTGCAGCGATCCAACTAAGGAGGAATGGACTTACGTTTAGTTCAAGAAGCTGAAACATTAAAAAATCCAGTGGTACTCTGTTGTATGCGTCCTCAAGATCAATCGCTGCAGCAACGGTTTCAGTGCCTGAGTGGAAACCTTCATAGACATCCTGGGCAATGACTGCTGCATTGGTCCAGGTTTCTCTTTTTGGACGGTACCCACCCAGGGTAGGTGGGAAAACACCTTGCCTCTCTAGTTGGCTTGATATTTTCCTGGCAATTACCTTCTCCAGCAGCTTGCCTATTGTATTCTGCATGGTTATAATTCGATATCCCTGAATTTTTTTGTGGTCTTTGTCAGGCTTCGGCAAGGGAATCAGATAGCTGTGTAACCATTCCTCCTTGATGCTAGCACTCCCTATACTGTTGTTGTACATGTCTGTTAGTTTCTCTAGCTCATTGTCGGTACACCTATTTATGTCGTCGTATCTTATGCCATCAGGACCTGGAGCACTGTTTTTTGATCGTCGAAGCACAGCCTTGATTTCTTTCACTGTCACTGTGTCTTCATCCGAAATTGTTCTGGGCCTTGCATCTGTCTGAGGTGACCTCCTTGGCCAGATTTCGACCTCCCATGTCTGTCTGGTTGCTCTGCTCAAGGTAGCGTTCAAAGAGGGCTTTGCCCTTGTCCTCGTCAGTCCTCTGCAAGATGAGGTCAGCACCTTGGAAGTCAGAAATGCTCTTATTCTTGACTACACCACTCATGCTTTTATGTAGTCGCCAGAACAATTTCAGTGACTTGTCTGTGCTTACCCTTTGACACACCTCTGCCCATTTTTCCCTTTTAACCACCGTGAGGAGTTTTTTGAAATAGCTTACTTTTGTGTGCATCTCTCTTTCTAAGTGCAAGCAGGGACTAGGATGACCAGCTCTGTTCTTCTTGGCATTTTGCCATCTCCTTACAGCACTACGCTTATCCACCCAAGCCTTATCCACCTCGAAACTCCACCACGGTGGCTGCTCCCAGCTTTTTTTCCTGCCCTGAAACGTTCTGCGCTTGCCACGTCTTATTTTACTCACCACATCTTGCCCTGTACTGTCATACTGGAACGTCTTTACCTTTAGCTTGTGCTGCCTGGTTCTGCCTTTCTCCACCAATATGCTGCAAGGGTGGTGGTCGCTGCCATGGTCTGTAGTAGTAGTAGTAGTAGTAGTAGTAGTAGTAGTAGTAGTAGTAGTAGTAGTAGTAGTAGTAGTAGTAGTAGTAGTAGTCGTAGTCGTAGTCGTAGTCGTAGTCGTCGTCGTCGTAGTAGTAGTAGTAGTAGTAGTAGTAGTAGTAGTAGTAGTAGTAGTAGTAGTAGTAGTAGTAGTAGTAGTAGTAGTAGTAGTAGTAGTAGTAGTAGTTAGTTAGTTAGTTAGTTAGTTAGTTAGTTAGTCGACAGATCATCCTCGCTGCACATCGAACCATTCAGTCCATAAGTGCTCGGATCCCCTCCTCAGCAAATCCCGCAGCGTGTAGCGGCTAACGACGCCAGTTCTGTGTTGGTTTATCAATCTTCTTTGGCTTCCTGCGTAGTGTTCTTGTTTGGCCACCCCTCTTTTAATTTGCTGCTCTAGCAGTCTGGCCATTGTTGTAGATTCACAGTCATCACTTGGTTCTCGCAAAAGTCTCACATCACGTAGAGCATTCAGAATGTCAGCCTGGTCCATGGCGCGTCCGCCCTCCACAGTAGCCTCACCTGCGAGCTTGTCAGCCCGCTCATTTCCTTGTACTCCCGCATGCCCTGGCACGAAGATGAAACTAATCTTTGCCAGCCGAGACCGCTTCAGAGGCAGCAACCATTCTCTTCGGATCGACCCCTCCTCTATCCTATTGATCATGTTCATTGAGTCGCTAAGGAAACAAGCCCTGGTGAATGTCTGTGTCTCGAGCCATGTTATTGCTTTACTTACTGCCATGACTTCCATGGTCAGGCTACTTGTGGTTTCAGTGAAAGCACCAGAGTCCTCCTTCACAATTCTCCCTCCGGCCCGAGCTGTAAAGGCCCATGAGCTTCTCACATGTCGGACGACCGACCCATCTGTGTAGATGACCGCGTCACCGTCTAGCGAATTCTCGAAAATCAACGCTTGTACTTCAGCCTCAACAGCAGCCGGATTTTCTTATCTGCATTTTCTATCTAGTTGGATGCAAACTGAAAAGGATGTGCAGAAGTCTGTTGGCACTTGCACCCACTCCTCGCCAGGTTCTAAGTCCTCAAGTGAACACACCTGTTGAAGAATGTCTTCGGCTTGACCCATCCACGACCGTCCTCTTTTTAACCTGCTGCCCTTCACCTTCCTAATTTCACTATGCAGTGGATGTTGTGTGTTTGCGTTAATTCTGAGGTAGGCGCGTGCCCTGCAAACTTGTATTCTCTCTTCAATGGTTGGAAAATCAAGAAGGTAGCGCATCGCCCTGCATGCTGTATCTCTTGTACATCCAAGAATAATGCGCATAGCTTCATTCTGTATCCTTTCCATCCTTTCTATCTGCTTATGGCTGAGAGTCAAGATTGCCATTGCATACTCCAAAACAGACATGACCAGCCCCTCGTACAGAAGGCATAGATGGCGCTGCTCACAGTTTGCTGCTGCCATCACCCGCATCGCTGCCAAACCCCGCTTGGCCTTTGTTATCACCTGGTCTATGTGCACATTATAAGCAAGGCTTCGATCAAACCGTATTCCCAGGTAATTCATTGCCTGCGTTCTTTCCACCGTCTCTGAACACAGCATTACAGTTGGTGTTGGATTGTTGACAATATGATTATTCAACGAGAACCAAGTCACTGTTGCCTTTGTTGGGTTGACCATTGCCCCAGCTTCATCACACCAAGTACTTATGCGATTGAGTTCGGTTTGTAGTTCCCCAGCAACCTCCTCTCTATCCTTACCCTGACGATACACTAAAACATCATCGGCATATGACAATGTCCTGCCAGGTCCAGTGCTCTGCTCACTGGTGATTCTCACTGTGTAGGCGTTGAACAGTACCGGAGATAATGGTGATCCCTGTGGTAGGCCAGGATATATTGTTGTTGGTTCCGAAGTCCAACTGCCACATCTAAAAACTACTTTCCGTTGGAAGAGGGCTGCAGCGATCCAACTAAGGAGGAATGGACTTACGTTTAGTTCAAGAAGCTGAAACATTAAAAAATCCAGTGGTACTCTGTTGTATGCGTCCTCAAGATCAATCGCTGCAGCAACGGTTTCAGTGCCTGAGTGGAAACCTTCATAGACATCCTGGGCAAAGACTGCTGCATTGGTCCAGGTTTCTCTTTTTGGACGGTACCCACCCAGGGTAGGTGGGAAAACACCTTGCCTCTCTAGTTGGCTTGATATTTTCCTGGCAATTACCTTCTCCAGCAGCTTGCCTATTGTATTCTGCATGGTTATAATTCGATATCCCTGAATTTTTTTGTGGTCTTTGTCAGGCTTCGGCAAGGGAATCAGATAGCTGTGTAACCATTCCTCCTTGATGCTAGCACTCCCTATACTGTTGTTGTACATGTCTGTTAGTTTCTCTAGCTCATTGTCGGTACACCTATTTATGTCGTCGTATCTTATGCCATCAGGACCTGGAGCACTGTTTTTTGATCGTCGAAGCACAGCCTTGATTTCTTTCACTGTCACTGTGTCTTCATCCGAAGTGTTCTGGGCCTTGCATCTGTCTGAGGTGACCTCCTTGGCCAGATTTCGACCTCCCATGTCTGTCTGGTTGCTCTGCTCAAGGTAGCGTTCAAAGAGGGCTTTGCCCTTGTCCTCGTCAGTCCTCTGCCAGATGAGGTCAGCACCTTGGAAGTCAGAAATGCTCTTATTCTTGACTACACCACTCATGCTTTTATGTAGTCGCCAGAACAATTTCAGTGACTTGTCTGTGCTTACCCTTTGACACACCTCTGCCCATTTTTCCCTTTTAACCACCGTGAGGAGTTTTTTGAAATAGCTTACTTTTGTGTGCATCTCTCTTTCTAAGTGCAAGCAGGGACTAGGATGACCAGCTCTGTTCTTCTTGGCATTTTGCCATCTCCTTACAGCACTACGCTTATCCACCCAAGCCTTATCCACCTCGAAACTCCACCACGGTGGCTGCTCCCAGCTTTTTTTCCTGCCCTGAAACGTTCTGCGCTTGCCACGTCTTATTTTACTCACCACATCTTGCCCTGTACTGTCATACTGGAACGTCTTTACCTTTAGCTTGTGCTGCCTGGTTCTGCCTTTCTCCACCAATATGCTGCAAGGGTGGTGGTCGCTGCCATGGTCTGTAGTAGTAGTAGTAGTAGTAGTAGTAGTAGTAGTAGTAGTAGTAGTATGGTAGTCGTAGTCGTAGTCGTCGTCGTCGTCGTCGTCGTCGTCGTCGTCGTCGTCGTCGTCGTCGTCGTCGTCGTCGTCGTCGTCGTCGTCGTCGTCGTCGTCGTCGTCGTCGTCGTCGTCGTCGTCGTCGTCGTCGTCGTCGTCGTCGTCGTCGTCGTCGTCGTCGTCGTCGTCGTCGTCGTCGTCGTCGTCGTCGTCGTCGTCGTCGTCGTCGTCGTCGTCGTCGTCGTCGTCGTCGTCGTCGTCGTCGTCGTCGTCGTCGTCGTCGTCGTCGTCGTCGTCGTCGTCGTCGTCGTCGTCGTCGTCGTCGTCGTCGTCGTCGTCGTCGTCGTCGTCGTCGTCGTCGTCGTCGTCGTCGTCGTCGTCGTCGTCGTCGTCGTCGTCGTCGTCGTCGTCGTCGTCGTCGTCGTCGTCGTCGTCGTCGTCGTCGTCGTCGTCGTCGTCGTCGTCGTCGTCGTCGCCGCCGCCGCCGCCGCCGCCGCCGCAGCAGCAGCAGCAGCAGCAGCAGCAGCAGCAGCAGCAGCAGCAGCAGCAGCAGCAGCAGCAGCAGCAGCAGCAGCAGCAGCAGCAGCAGCAGCAGCAGCAGCAGCAGCAGCAGCAGCAGCAGCAGCAGCAGCAGCAGCAGCAGCAGCAGCAGCAGCAGCAGCAGTAGTAGTAGTAGTAGTAGTAAGTGAGATATTTCCAGACACCTCACGGCCTGCGACTTGAGATTGTTGACCAAAACCGTACGCCATACTCCCGCGTCGCGCAGAGGCGATCAAAACAATGAGAGCGACTGCCTTAAACCGGATGAGCATTAGCGAGACCCCTCTAGGCGACAATTGTGGGGGGGGGGGGGGGCAAAGGAAATGATTGTTCTAGCTAACATTCTTAGTTGTTTGCCAGCAGGTGTGTTGAAGCGAAGCAGGTGTTCTAGCTTGAGCAGGCTCAGCTTTCATTGTGTGGCGAAGCAATTCTTAAAGTTAAGGTAATACATAGGTTTATATTTGTTATGATTCTGATGTACTGTTTAAAATGTTTACAAATCATCGTAGTCTAACTTTGTGTTCTTGTGATGATGACAGCAAGCGCCATGTTTTCTGTTTACTGCACTTGCTAGTTAGAATCTTCAGCTAGACATTCTGTTGCGATTTACTACTAAAGAATATATCTTACATTTTGTTGCAATCTACTAGTAAAGAATATTGTCTTACATTCTTTTACGATATGCGGCTAAACTGATATTTCTTTATATTCTTTTACATATGCGGCTAAAGAGTATTTTGTTTTTTATTCTGTTGCCATGTACTAGCAAAATAATATTTCTTATATTTTGTTAACACGTGCAACTAAGGTATATCTTATATATAAATTAGGATGTGCGTCCGTATTTATGTCTGTCTGTATGTATGTCCTTTATACGCTCGCGAACGGCCCATCCGATTGAGATGAAATTTTCTACACGTCTTCCTTTCATTCCAGAGCAGCCAACTGTCGTATTTTTTTTTTCTTCTTCCTCCTCCTCCCTCCTCCCTCCTCCCCCTCCCAAAATACGTACGTCCAGGAAATGGTCTTCTACATAGACACTTCTCTCTGAGGTCCGCGATAACATATTAACCTGGTGGGATGGCAATCAATCATCCTACTACCTCCTCCCTCCTCCTCCCTTCTCCTCCTCCTCCTCTCCCCTCCTCCTCCTACCCTCTTCCTCTTCCCCTCCTCCCTCTCCCTCCTCTCTCCTCCTCCATCCTCCTCCTCCCTCTTCCTCCTCCTCCCTCCTCCCTCCTCCTCACTCTTCTTCCTCCTCCCTCTACCTCCTCCCTCCTCCTCCTTCTTCCTTCTCCTCCCTCCTCCTCCC